>VWZI01012881.1:17279-40682 GCA_013396835.1 Psilopogon haemacephalus | reverse complement strand
ACTGTGTGCTGGGCTGCATTAAGAGAAACTGTGGGCAGCAGGGCAAGGGAGGGGATTCTGCCCCTTTACTCTGCTCTCCTCACACCCGACCTGGAGTCCTGTGTGCAGTTCTGGAGCCCCCAGCAGAAGAAGGATGTGAAAATGTTGGAGCGAGTCCAGAGGAGGGACACCAAGATGATCAGAGGGCTGCAGCAGCTCTGCTGTGAGGACAGGCTGAGGGAGTTGGGACTCTGCAGCCTGGAGAAGAGAAGGCTTCCAGTAGACCTTAGAGTAGCCTTCCAATATCTGAAGGGGGCCTACAGGAGGGCTGGGGAGGGACTACTCACAAAATCTTGCAATGACAGGATGAGAAGGAATGGGTTTAAACTGTCAGAGAGGAAATTGAGACTGGATGTTAGGAGGAAGTTCTTCACAGTGAGGGTGGTGAGACACTGGCACGTGTTGCCCAGGGAGGTTGTGGCTGCTCGCTGCCTGGAGGTGTTCAAGACCAGGTTGGATGAGGTTTTGAGCATCCTGATCTAGTGGGAGGTGTCCCTGCTTATGGCACAGGGGGGTTGGAACTGGATGATCTTTGAGGTCTCTTCCAACCTAAACCATTATGTGATTCTAAATAGGGGGTTAAGAGCCAGACTAGTCTAGCAGAGTCATTTAAGTGGTCTTTTGACCTATTCCCATCTGCTCAGGGAACACAGGGATGGGACTGATGAAGCAGTGAGCTCAGGCTTCCTTGGTAATCAAGGGGGAGAAATAATGCTGAGCTCTTCTACAGGTTAGAGTGAATTGGTTCTTGCAAGCAGTTCTTTGTCCCTGCAGTGATGGAGATGCTCCTGAGTGGCTTGGTTGAGTTCTGTGTCTGCATCTGAACAACTCAGCCCCAGATTGAGTGTCAGATGGGACTTGGAGCATGAAATAAAGATCAAGAACCAAATCACCTACAGGACCACACTGTCACTGTTGAGAGGACAGTGTGTGCCAAGGTGGTGCAGAAAGTCACAGTGGAGGTGTGTAAAAATGAACTCCCATATTGGATCTCCCTCTCTGTGTCATACTCTGTGGTCCCCAGTCTTATGTGGATGAACACTGGTGACACTGATGTCAGTTCTCAGCTCTCTTGTGATCCATGCACGTCGCCAGGAAGAGGCAAGGAAATGCTCAGGCATTGCCTCACACCATTCTCAGGCAGTAAAGTGCATCACTTTTGCCTTCGTGGCAGCGTCAGCTTTTGCTTTCAGCTCTGTTTAAATCCACACTGTAGTGCCTGTGATGTAACTTGTTCAGTTTTGCTTCTTGTAATACCATAAGGTGTGTCCTGTGATGTCACCTTAGAATGTTGCAGTCTTGCTCCATCAGTATCTAAGCACACGTAGTGTCAGCTTTAATGGGAAGCAGTGAAGGGGAAAAGGACCTGGGGATCCTAGGGGATGGGAGGTTGACTATCAGCCAGCAATGTGCTGGCCAATGCCATTCTGGGGTGTTGTACTAGAAGGGCTGTGGTCAGTAGGTCAAGAGAGATTCTCCTCCCCAACTACTCTGCCCTGGGGAGGCCACATCCAGTACTGCAGCCAGTTCTGGGCCCCTCAGTTCAAGAAGGACTTCATGGAACAGCTTGAGAGGGTCCAGCACAGAGCCATAAAGTTGATGAAAGGTGTGGAACATCTTCCTTATGAGGAGAGACTGAGGGAGCTGGGGCTTTATAGCTTGGAGAGGAGACTGAAAAGTGACCTCATTCATGTTGATAAAAATGTGCAGGGTGAGTGCCCAGAGGATTGAGCCAGGCTCTGCTTGATGATGCCCAATGCCAGGACAAGGGGCAAGGGGTGAAAGCTGAGACACAGGAAGTTGCATGGAAACATGAGGAGGAAATTTTCCCCTGTGGGGTTGACAGAACACTAGAACAGGCTGCCCAGGAGGGTTGTGGAGTCTCCTTCTCTGGGCATATGCAAAACCTGCCTGGATGCTCTGAGATCTTGCAGCTAGAGTAGTGTCTCCATGGTCCTTTCACTGAGCAATGCTTTGCAAAGGCAAACAGGATGCCAGAGCCTGGAGCTGTCATCACAGGCTGTGATTAATGCCTGCAGCTCCTGGTGGAGGAAGGCACAGGAGCTCCCATTCCTTTCACTTGCTGCCATTTTAAACCCTTCACATCCAGCCCCAGAGAGATCATCAGACCTTGGCATTTGTGGTGTCCTGATTCCCAGCTCATGGGAAAGCTTCAAGGAGACCTTAGAGTAGCCTTCAGTATTTAAAAGGGGCCTACAGGAGGGCTGGGGAGGGACTATTCACAAGGTCTTGTAATGACAGGACGAGTGGGAATGGGTTCAAACTGGCAGAGAGGAGATTGAAATGGGATGTTAGGAGGAAGTTGTTTGCAGTGAGGGTGGTGAGACACTGGCACAGGTTGCCCAGGAAGGTTGTGGCTGCTCCCTCCCTGGAAATGTTTAAGGCCAGGTTGGATGAGGCCTTGAGTGACCTGTTCTAGTGGGAGGTGTCCCTGCCCATGGCACAGGGGATTGGAACTGGCTGATCTTTGAGGTCCCTTCCAACCTAAACCATTCTATGATTCTATGAAAATCAGATGCTTGGAAGGGAGTCAGCTGTGTCTCAGGTATTTCATACTGCTGAGGGGTTGGTCAGTGAGTTGTTTTTGTTTTTTTTTTAAGCTGGGTCAAAACAAATGGTAATGCAAATTATTTTAGCTTATCCATAGTCAACCTGACCCATAAAGGTAGTGGAACAGTGGATCAGGTTGCCCAGGGAGGCAGTTGAGGCCCTACCCCTGATGCTATTCAAGGTGAGGCTCAGCAGAGCTCTGGACTGCCTGATCTAGTTGAGGATGCCCTTCTTACTGCAGAGGGGGTTGGATTAGATGACCTTTGGAGGTCCCTTAAAATCCAGACTACTCAATGGTTCCATGATTCTATAAGGGAAGCCCAGGGCATAGTTTAATCACAGAATCATTAAGGCTGGGAAAGAACTCGTAGCACCTCTGCTATGAGGACAGGCTGAGAGAGTTGGGTTTTTTCAGCCTGGAGAAGAGAAGGCTTCAAGGAGACCTCATAGTAGCCTTCCAGTATGTGAAGGGGGCCTAGAGGAAGGCTGGGGAGGGACTATTCACAAGGTCTTGTAATGACAGGACGAGGAGTAATGGGTTCAAACTGGCAGAGGGAAGGTTTAAATGGGATGTTAGGAGGAAGTTCTTCACAGTGAGAGTGGTGAGACACTGGCACAGGTTGCCCAGGGATGTTGTGGCTGCTCCCTCCCTGGAGGTGTTCAAGGCCAGGTTGGATGAGGTCTTGAGAGACCTGATCTAGTGGGAGGTGTCCCTGCCTATGGCACAGGGAGGTTGGAACTGGCTGATCTTTGAGGTCTCTTCCAACCTAAACCATTCTATGATTCTGTGAAAATCAGGATGCTCCAAGACCATCAAGTCCAACTGTCAATCCCTCCAGCACCATGCCCCTAGAGTATCCTGTCTACACATTTATTTTTTTAACACTTCCAGGGATGGTGACTCCACCTTCAGTTTCCAGGGGGAAACTCCAGCTTTCAGCAGCTTCTACCTGAGGTCTGTTGAAAATCAGGCTTTGATTTCGAGTACTGAGGGCTTCAGCTGGAAACCCTACCAACCACATACACCCTGACACCTTCATGTCACTCACGTTGAGTAGTTTACACCCTGTTTACTGGTGGTGTCTGTTACAAGCATCACTTCCTTGGGTTTCAGCTGCTCTTGCAGGATGACAGAGCACAACGTCCATCAGTGCTGTGCTCTCTTCCTTAAGTTACTTGCATGAAAAGGAAAACCTTCTCGTACCAAAATCCAAAGTCTTTGTGTGTCAAGGCTGCTCCCACCCTGGGCTGTAACCCCACCTGGGTGCCTGCAGGCATTTCTCCCTTCAGTTATTTGGCAGGTTGACCTGTGCAGGAAAGGTTGCTTTCACTTTGAGCAGCTGGAATTTTCTGGGTTTGGAGATCTCAGCTCTGCAGGGTGGTTGAGCTATGCCTTAAAACAAAGCAGCCAACAACATTGACCTCGTTCGTGTTTGCCACTATGTGAAGGGTGAGTGCCAGGAGGGTAGAGCCAGACTCTGCTTGGTGATGCCTGGTGACAGGGCAAGGGGCAATGGGTGGAAGCTGAAGAACAGGAGGTTTCATTTAAGCAGGAGGAGGAAGTTTTTCACTGTGAGGATGACAGAAGACTGGACCAGGCTGCCCGGTGGGGTTGTGGAGTCTCCCTCTCTGGAGATATTCAAAACCCACCTGGATGCGATCCTGAGTGATCTGGTCTAGGTGATCCTGCTGTGGCAGGGGGGTTGCACTGGATGAGCTTTGGAGGTCACTTCCAGCCCCTGCCATTCTGTGAACAAACCTCCAGGTCTGCCCTAGGAACAGCATCCACCCACCAGAAAGAGAAGCCCCAAGGGAGTGCCCTCAAAGCTGATTAGTTCCTAATCCTGTGGCTCTCATCACTATAAAGCTGAACGCTGCAGGCACAGGAAAAGAGGAAATGGCTTCAAGTTGTATCAGGGGAGGTTTTGGTTGGACAGTAGGAAGAACTTCTTCCCCAAAAGAAGGGGGTGGCAAATGGCTGAGAACAGCCCTGAGGAACAGGCCCTGGGGGTCTGGGGTGATGAAAAGCTCAAGATGAGGCTGCAGTGTGAGTGCAGCCCAGACAGCAACTGTGTGCTGGGCTGCAGCAAGAGCAGCTGTGGGCAGCAGGGCAAGGGAGGGGATTCTGCCCCTTTGCTCTGTTCTCCTCAGACCCCACCTGGAGTACTGTGTGCAGTTCTGGAGCCCCCAGCACAAGGAGGACATGGAACTATTTGAGCCAGTGCAGTGGAGGCCACCAAGATGCTGAGAGGGCTGCAGCAGCTCTGCTATGAGGACAGGCTGAGAGAGTTAGGGCTCTGCAGCCTGGAGAAGAGAAGGCTTTGAGGAAACCTTGTAGTAGCCTTCCAGTATCTGAAGGGAGTCTAGAGGAGGGCTGGGGAGGGACTATTTGCAAGGTCTTGTTATGACAGGACAAGGGGGAATGGGTTTAAACTAGAAGAGGGGAGATTTAAACAGGATGGTAGGAGGAAGTTGTTTGCAGTGCAGGTGGTGAGACACTGGCACAGGTTGCCCAGGGAGGTTGTGTCTGCTCCCTCCCTGGAGGTGTTCAAGGCCAGGTTGGATGAGGCCTTGAGCGACCTGTTCTAGTGGGAGGTGTCCCTGCCTATGGCACAGGGGGGTTGGAACTGGCTGATCTTTGAGGTCCCTTCCAACCTAAATCATTCTATGACTCAATGAACGAGAGTTTTTGCAGGTCGAGATGCTCTGTGCCCATCGCCTCCCAGGACGTGCAGAGCCTGCAGCCAGGCTGTGTCACGGACGCCCTGCTCACATGAGGAGTGGTAATTCTAGTGTGTTCTGCAGCTTACTGCTGGTGTGACCTGCCTGGCTGAGGTGAGAGCTTCCTCGCACCCCTCACGTCACGGTGACCTGAGGCTGATCCGTCGGCGCGGAGGCGGCAATTAAGACATAAACAAGGGAACTTTCTCAGCAGGCAGCGTGCCGGCCAGGTGCTCTTCAGCCTGGCCCCACACCTCCACCAGGACAGGCTCCTGCTCGGTGATCCCTTGCAAGGACTCAGAGATTTCCTTCCCTTTCTGTGGAGGAAAAAAAAATAAGAAAGAGAGAAAGAAAGAAAGAAAGAAAGAAAGAGAGAATAAAAGAAAGAAAGAAAGAAAGAAAGAAAGAAAGAAAGAAAGAAAGAAAGAAAGAAAGAAAGAAAGAAAGAAAGAGAGAATGAAAGAAAGAAAAAGAGAGAGAATGAAAGAGAGAGACAAAGGGAGAAAGAGAAAGAGAAGAGAAAGAGAAAGAGAAAGAGAAAGAGAAAGAGAAAGAGAAAGAGAAAGAGAGAGAAAGGGAGAAAGAGGGAAAGGGAGAGAGAAAAAGAGAGAGAGAGAAAGAGAGAGAAAGGGAGAGAGAAAGAGATAGAAAGAGAGAGAAAAAGGGAGAAAGAGCAAGAAAGGGAGAAAGAGGGAAAGGGAGAGAGAAAAAGAGATAGAGAGAAAGAAAGGGAGAGAGAAAGAGATAGGGAGGGAGAGAGAGAGAAAGAGAGAGAGAAATAAAGAGAGAAAGGGAGAAAGAGAGAGAAAGGGAGAAAGAGGGAAAGGGAGAGAGAAAAAGAGAGAGAGAGAAAGAGAGAGAAAGGGAGAGAGAAAGAGATAGAAAGAGAGAGAAAAAGGGAGAAAGAGCAAGAAAGGGAGAAAGAGGGAAAGGGAGAGAGAAAAAGAGAGAGAGAGAAAGAGAGAGAAAGGGAGAAAGAGGGAAAGGGAGAGAGAAAAAGAGAGAGAGAGAAAGAGAGAGAAAGGGAGAAAGAGGGAAAGGGAGAGAGAAAAAGAGAGAGAGAGAAAGAGAGAGAAAGGGAGAAAGAGGGAAAGGGAGAGAGAAAAAGAGAGAGAGAGAAAGAGAGAGAAAGGGAGAAAGAGGGAAAGGGAGAGAGAAAAAGAGAGAGAGAGAAAGAGAGAGAAAGGGAGAAAGAGGGAAAGGGAGAGAGAAAAAGAGATAGAAAGACAAAGAGAGAGAAAGAAAGAAAGAAAGAAATAGAGTGTTCCTGTGTGATTTCTACTACCCACTTGGGCAGCCTGTTCCAGTGTTCTGACACCCTCACAGTGAAAAAATTCCTCCTCATGTTTCCATGCAAATTCCTATGCCTCAGCTTCCTCCATTGCCCCTTGTCCTGCCATTGAGCATCACAGAGCAGAGCCTGGCTCCATCCTCCTGGCACTCACCCTGCACATCTTTAGCAACATGAATGAGGTCACCTCTCAGTCTCCTCCTCTCCAAGCAGCAGAGCCCCAGCTCCCTCAGTCCCTCCTCATAAGAGAGATGTTCCATTCCCTTAACCATCTTTGTGTCTGTTTGCTGGACTCTCTCAAGCAGTTCATCTGAAGTTCTCATTGAGGGAGCCTGAGTATTCATTTTAAACTGCAAAATGATGTGAGTAGGCTGTAAGTTCCTTCAGAGGGAGCAAACACCAGGTGCTGATGCTCCTGAAGAGCAATAGGCATAGGTTATACCACAGAGGGGACCTAGCATGGTATCAAAGCCAGGGCACACGACTTGATATCAAAACCAGGGCACATGCCCCTTGGGAAGAGTTTTCCAGGCAAGACACAGCATTCCCTCTGTGCCATGCTCTGCTCACCACTCCAACCCAAGTGGTGTATGAGGACAGAGAAGGACTGGAGGTGCAATGGTGGAGCAAAACCCTGGCATGTGGGTCCATCTGTGGGGTCTGTTGTGGCTGGCAAGATATGCCTGGCCTCAGTTAGGAAGCTGAAGGCAAGCTGTCATGAGAAGACCTTAGGGATTGTTTGACCTTTGGAGTTAATTACCTAGAGAAGGAGTAGATTGTCTCTGTCGAGAGCCTGCTTGTTGATCAGGCAGGAGGAATGACATTTGTTATCCAAGAGGATGGATGGCAGTTCTGGAGCCCTCAGCACAGGAAAGACATGGACCTGTTGGAGCAGGGCCAGAGTGGGCCACAAAAGTGATGGTCAAAGCGCTGGAACCCTTCTGCTGCCAGGAAAGGCTGAGAGAGGGTTGCTCAGCCTGGAGAAGAGAAGGCTCTGGGGAGAACTTACTGCAGCCTTTCGGTACTCAAAGAGGCCAGTAAGAAAGAAGGGGACAGACTTTACAGCAGGACCTGTCGTGACAGGATGAGAGATGATGGTTGGAAACTAGAAGTCAGAGATTTAGATTAGACAGAAGGAAAAAGTGTTTTACGTTGAGGGTGGTGAAAGATTGGCACAGGTTGCCCAGAGAGGTGGTAGAGGCTCCATCCCTGGAACCATTCTGAGTCAGGCTGTTTGGGGCTATGAGTAACCTGCTCTAGTTGAGGCAGTGGATTTAAACTGGCAAAGGGGAGATTTAAACTGGATGTTAGGAGAGAGTTCTTTGCAGTGAGGATGCTGATACACTGGCACAGGTTGCTCAGGGAGGTTGTGGCTGCTCCCTGCCTGGAGGTGTTGAAGGCCAGGTTGGAGGAGGCCTTGAGGGACCTGTTCTAGTGGGAGGTGTCCCTGACTGTGGCACAAGGTGGTTGGAACTGGATAAGTTCTGAGGTCCTTTGCAACCTGAGCCAATCTATGATCCTATGATCCTATGATGTCTGCTTCCTTCAGAGGAGGTTGGTCTAGATGACCTTTAAAGACCTTTTCCAACCTACATCCTGTGTTTCAGTTATGAGTGCCTTAATTGTAAATAAACTATTTCTAGGGAATTCAGAGAGCCCAGGGGGGTGGACTCTGCTCTCAAGGGGCTGAACAAAATATAAGAGATATGTTTATCCCATACCACTGGCCTAAAAATTCTATATAGTTTGAAGCACAGCTTGTTCTGGGCTCTCTTCTTGCTTCTTTCCCCCTCTTTCTCTCCCATTGGCCTTGATTGAATGTACTCCTTGCTTTTGTTTGAGTTATTGGTAAGGACACTGAACTGGGAGCAGGGAAAGGTAATATTGTGTGAGGTGGTAACAGCCCCTGGGCTTTGTCCAGGGCGGGTATCCAGGGTGTACCTTCCAGCCCAGACCTTTCTAGCTAGGAGGCTAAACACGAGCCAGCAGTGTGCCCAGGTGGGCAGGAGAGCCAATGGCATCCTGGCCTGGATCAGGAACAGTGTGGCCAGCAGGACAAGGGAAGTTATCCTGCCCCTGTGCTTGGCACTGATCAGGCCACATCTTGAATATTGTGTACAGTTCTGGACCCCTCAATTCAAGAGAGATGTTGAGGTACTGGAACATGTCCAGAGAAGAGCAACAAAGCTGGTGAGGGGCCTGGAGCACAGTCCTGTGAGGAGAGGTTGAGGGAGCTGAGGTGTGCAGCCTGGAGAAGAGGAGGCTCAGGGGAGACCTCATTGCTGTCTACAACTACCTAAAGGGAGGTTGTTGCCAGGAGGGGTTGGTCTCTTCTCCCAGGCAATCAGCAACAGAACGAGAGGACACAGTCTCAAGTTGTGCCAGAGGAGGTATAGGCTGGATGTTAGGAAGAAGTTCTTGCCAGAGAGAGTGATTGGCATTGGAATGGGCTGCCCAGGGAGGTGGTGGAGTCACCATCCCTGGAGGTGTTCAAGAAAAGACTGTATGGAGCACTTAGTGCCATTGGACAGGGCTGGGTGATAGGTTGGAGTGGATGATCTTGGAGGTCTCTTCCAGCCTGGCTGATTCTCTGATTCCCTAAGTGATGTGTAGTGACATTGTCTTCTTCCTCTCTGCTCACTCTCATGCATACTCAATAGCTAGAATCCCAAAGACTGAAGGAGTCTGTTAGTTTAGCATCCTCCAAGAGCTGTTGTGTCGTTTTCTGATCTGAATCTTGTTTCTTGTAAGGGGAAAAGCTTTGCTTTTCCAAGCATCCAAGGGTGTAGGTCTGACCTTTTTATTCACCATTGCTCAGATGAACTGTAGGAAAAATCGCACTGCAAAATCTTTAATCCTTCTCAGATCCCTTGCTGGAGGGCAGGAGGTGAAAGCAGCAGTGTGCAGCAAGCGGCGGTGTGCTAAATCTCATTGCTCAGCTCAGGTGGGAGATTGTTTCTGCCAGTCAAGTCAAGTCAGCATGAGACAAATAAACTTACTCTTGTCTTTTCACCCTACTGAGTGTTCAGGCTGTTCCTCAATTGAGTGCCTCTGCACCAAGCTGGGTGCAGAGGGGGACAGGCTGCCATTGAATGTGAGCAGATCCAGTTGGTCAATGGATTATTCCTTGTCATTGCTGCACTGGCAGACAGGAAAGCCATGTGGGACACAGAGCTTCAGGAGAAAGGATCTGAAGCTACATTTAGGCTGAAGTACCCGAATTCCCTTTGACCAATGCTTAATGAGCATGTGCTGTGGAGGATTAGCACTGCAGAGTGATCCCCAAGCAGTCATGTGGTTGGACTCCGCTCCTCAAGTGCCAACAGGGAGAGCAGAGAAATTCCAGCTAAACAGATTAGAGCAGCAACTTCTTTTCTTTGCAACCGCAGCAGAATGGCTTTGTCCAGCTTCTTCAGACTTTCTCCCTCCAGAGTTGAGCTTTCTCAGGTTCCTATTGGATCTGGCATCTCCTCAGAGCCAAGAAAGCCACGGCAGATGTCACCGTGGTGGACATGCTGTCCAGATGCGTTCCTGTGTGACCTGCACTAGATTCTATGGTCCTGCTCTGGCAGGGGGAATGCACTGTCTTATAAGGATAGACTGAAGGAATTGGGGCTGTTCAGTCTGGAGAGGAGGAGGCTCTGAGGTGACCTTATTGTGGCTTTTCAGTACCTGAAGGGGGCTACAAGAAATCTGAGGAGAGACTTTTTAGGATGTCAGGCAGTGATAGTGGAGTGGAGAGGAGAAGGCTCTGAGGTGACCTTATTGTGGCCATTCAGCATCTGAAGTGGGTTACAACAAAACTGGGGAGGGACCTTTTAGGATGTCAGGTAGTGAAAATGGAGTGGAGTGGAGAAGGCTCTGAGGTGACTTTATTGTGGCCTTTCAGTATCTGAAGTGGGTTACAAGAAAGCTGGGGAGAGTCTTTTTAGGATGTCAGGTAGTGATAGTGGAGTGGAGAGGAGAAGGCTCTAAGGTGACCTTATTGTGGCCTTTCAGTATCTGAAGTGGGTTACAAGAAAGCTGGGGAGAGTCTTTTTAGGATGTCAGGTAGTGATAGTGGAGTGGAGAGGAGAAGGCTCTAAGGTGACCTTATTGTGGCCTTTCAGTATCTGAAGTGGGTTACAAGAAAGCTGGGGAAGGTCTTTTTAGGATGTCAGGTAGTGATAGGACTGGGGAGGATGGGACAAAGCTAGAAATGGGGAGATTCAGGAAGAAGTTAGCATGTTAAGAAAAAGTTAGGATGTTTAGGAAGAGGTTCTTCACCATGAGGGTGGTGAAACCCTGGCACAAGTTTCCCATGAAGGTGGTGGAAGCCTCATCTCTAGAGGTGTTTAAAGCCAGGCTGGATGAGGCTTTAGATAGCCTGATCTAGGGCAGAGTGTCCCTGCCTGTGGCAGGGGGTTTGAAAAAGATTGTCCTTGTGGTCCCTTCCAACCCTGACTGATTCTATGATTCAGTGCTTTATGGAGGTTCCTTCCAATCTTTAACATCCTGTTATCTTGTGACCTTGTGCTGAAACACTCCTTGGCTTCTGTTGACCACCTGTGGTGGAGACCTTGCACTGATGCACTCTTTGGCTTCTGTTGGCCATGGCTTGCAAGCCAATTGCATGTATATCTTCGTGTCACACATCACTCTGCATCCAGGAGGTTAAAGAGCCCTGTGGGATGTGAATTAAGAGTGACAGAACATTGGAACAGGCTGCCCAGGGGGGTCGTGGAGTCTCCCTCTCTGGAGATAGTCAAGACCTGCCTGGATGCATTCCTGTGTGATCTGGTCTAGGTGATCCTGCCCTGGCAGGAAGGTTGGACTGGATGAGCCTTCAAGGTTTCTTCCAGCCCCTGACGTTGTGTGATTCTACATGGTGGTGTTAGGTAGACAATTGGATTTGATGACCTCAGAGATAGGTTCCAGCCTTAATGCTTCTATGATTCTAAGTGCTGGGTACCTCTTATTTCCAGCCCCTGACATTCTGTGATTCTGTCATGGTGGTGTTAGGTAGACAATTGGATTTGATGACCTCAGAGATAGGTTCCAACCTTAGTGCTTCTATGATTCTAAGTTCTGGGTACATCTTCTTTAGCTCAACTCCTTTCCCACAGCACAAGCAAGAGTAGAGCTTCCCATAGGAGGTGAAGGTGGGGTTGAAGTGCCCTGTGTTCACCTGCCAGGGAGGGTTGGAGGCTCCAGATGGCCAGTTTGTCCCACCGAGGCTCCTGTGAATTAGCAGAGAGCTGATCTCCCAGCTGCTCAGACAAGACCAATCCTTCTTATTGATCCTTGTGAGAACAGGGAGGGTAGCTGCTGCTGCCCCTGCCCTTCCCTTTTGAGGTTTTCCCTGCTGAGCTGACTGCCCATTGCACACCACCTCCCCTGCAACAGCATCGTGGTGGGGCTTACAAAGCACTGAACAAGAGCATAGAATCATAGAGTAATAGAATGGTTTAGGTTGGAAGGGACCTCAAAGATCATCCAGTTCCAACCCCCTGGCATAGGCAGGGACACCTCCCACTAGATCAGGATGCTCAAGACCTCATCCAGCCTGGCCTTGAACACATCCAGGGAGGGAGCAGCGACAACCTCCCTGGGCAACCTGTGCTAGTGTCTCACCAACCTCACTGTGAAGAACATCCAGTTTAAATCTCCTCTCTGTCAGTTTAAACCCATTCCTCCTCATCCTCTCATTACAAGACCTTGTGAATAGTCCCTCTCCAGCCCTCTTGTAGGTCCCGTTCAGATACTGGAAGGCTACTATAAGGTCTCCTCGAAGCATGCTGGTGACTTGGGATGAAGGCCAGGAAGAAAGCCACAAACCAAACTCTGGTTACCAAAGTCCTGTTTGAAACCAGACTAAGTTGGGTATTCACATACCCTCCAAACCTGTCACAATGCCTATTCCAGGATCACAGGATGTTAGGGGTTGAAAGGGACCTCCAGAGGTCATCGAGTCCAACCCCCCTGCCAGAGCAGGACCATACAATCTAGTGCACAGGAAAGCATCCAGGCAGGGGTGGAAAGGCTCCAGAGAAGGAGACTGCACCACCTCTCTGGGGAGCCTATGCCAGTGCTCTGTGATCCTTACAGTAGAGAAGTTCTTCCACATGTTGAGGTGGAACTTCCTGTGCTGTTGTTTACATCCACTGCCCCTTGTCCTTTCACAGGACACAACTGATCAGAGTTTGTCCCATCCATCTTGACCTTCAGATATTTATAAACATTGATTAGATGCCTTCTAAGTCTTCTCTTCACCAGATCAAACAGCCCCAGGTCCCTCAGCCTCTCTTCATGGGGCAGTGCTCCAGCCCCTTCATCATGTTTGTAGCCCTTCACAGCCTTCTGTAGCCCTTTATTCAACATCATCTTTGGTTGGGCTGAGCAAGATGCCACAAACAGGGTAGTTTTTATGCCAGGGTAACCATGGGACAGTACTTTGCTTCATCAGCAGACTCCCTGGCATCCCTAGAAGGTCTGAGACTCACTGGCATCCCTAGAAGGTCTGTCTCAGGACTCTCACTGCTTGGAAGAGATAGAAAGTTATTTTCATACCTTCTGAATTAAGGAGAAGAGAATAATTTGAGCTGCTGCAGAGAAGATTCAAAGTGAGAGTTTGGAAAATTGCCTCACAGCCTTTCAGGTATTAAAGCAGGCTCTCAATTTTCCACCAGCCATCTATCTTCTAGAAGAGGCAAAATTAATTCATTAAATATGATCAGTGGCCACTATTTGTCCTGTGAGTATTTCCTAATGAACATTGACCTAAGGATACCTTGGCTGCTCTCAGGACACCAGCTCCTTGTCCAGGGAAAAGAGAGATTCCAGGGAAAAGAGAGATTGCAGTGCAAAGAGGTCATAGAATCAGTGCTGGAACCAAGACCGTTGAACTCACCAAGTCCAACCATGATCTAACTCTACCAAGTGTGGTGCTAAACCATGTCCCTCAGCACCACATCTCTGTGGCTTTTACACACCTCCAGGGATGGAGATTCAACCACCTCCCTGGGTGACCTGTTCCAGTGTTTGAGAACCCTTTCACTGAAGAAGTTTCTTTTAATACCCAACCTAAACCTCCCCTGGTTTAGCTTGAGACCAGGCAGGTTGTGTCTGCTCCTTCCCTGGAGGTGTTGAAGGCCAGGTTGGATGAGGCCTTGAGCGACCTGTTCTAGTGGGAGGTGTCCCTGCCTAATGCACAGGGGGGGTTGGAACTGGATGATCTTTGATGTCCCTTCCAACCTCAACCATTCTATAATTTCCTCTTGTCTTTTCACTTGTTACTAGGGAGAAGAGACCAACACCCACTTCACTACAACTTCCTTCCAGGTAGTTGGAGAGAGAGAGAGAAGGTCTCTGCTGAGCCTTCTTTTCTCCAGACTAAACAACCCCAGTTCCCTCAGCCACTCCTCATAAGATTTCTTCCCTAGATGCCTCACCAGCTTAGTTGCCTTTCTCTGGCTCTGCTGCAGGACCTTGATGTCTTTCTTGTAGTGAGTGGCTCAAAACTGAGCACAGTACTCAAGCTGTGGCCTCACCAGTGTCATGTAGAGAGGGACACTCACTTTCTGTGGTCCTGCTTGTCACAGCAGAAAGCCTATTAGAAAAAACCATCACATAGATGGTTTCAATAACTGGATGTTCTCATTAAGGTGGTGAAGACACTTTGATGGCCAACTCCTACAGCTTCCAGTGTGTTAGGTCTCTGCCTTCAGCTCTGTGGTCAGTAGAAACGTAGAGGTGGTGCAGGCAGCATGGTGAGGAGCAGGCAAATCACCAGAAACACTGCTGAGCTTCTGCAGTCCCTGCAGGAGCCAAGAGATGCCAATCCCACCTTTCTAGTAGGATGGGAACATCCTTGCACACTGCAGCTAAGAGACTGCAGAAAGTAGAATCATAGAATGGTTTAGGTTGGAAGAGACCTTAAAGATCATCCAGTTCCAACCCCCCTGCCATAGGCAGGACCAGCACAAAAGTCACAGAATCACAAAGAATCACAGACACATCCAGGTTGACAAAGCCTCTCTGGAATGGACCCCTCACTGCTTTTGCATACGCAGAATCACAGAAGCATCCAGGTTGGAAAAGCCCCTCAGGATCACCATGTCCAACCTAGAACCCTACTCAACAAGATTCACCTTAAACCATAGCCCTAAGCACCACATCCAAACCATCTAGGGCAGGAGACTCCACCACCTCCCTGGGTAGCTCATTCCAGTACCTGACCACTCTCTTCATGAAAAACTTTTTCTTAATGTCCAGTCTAAACCTACTCAGTCTCAGCTTAAGGCCATTCCCCCTTGTTCTCTCTCCAATGACCTGTGAGAAGAGCTCAGCTCTTCTCTTGCTGTAGACAGCAATGAAGCCTCTCCTCAGCATCCTCTTTTTCAGCCTAACCATCCCCAACTCCTTCAGTTGCTCCTCATAAGAGCCCTTCCCCAGCTTCCTTTCCCTCTTCTGGATCCCCTCTAGCACCTCCACATCTCTCCTGTATTGTGGTGCCCAAAACTGAACACAGTACTCGAGGTGTGATGTCACCAAAGGCAAGCAGAAGGGGAAAATCACCTCCCTGCTCCTTCTGGCCACAACATTTTTAGTACAAGGCAGGATGCCTGCATTACTTGTACTACTACTTGGCTTGTATTACTGCTGAGTGGGCTGAGTGCAGCTACTGCAAGTGAGTAAGAGGCATCACTCCACGCCTTAAGTGTGTTGGAACACTGGCACAGGATATTACCAGCTAAGGGAGCTGGGGTTGTTCAGCCTGGGGAAGAGGAGGATCCAGGGAGACCTAATAGCAGCCTTCCAGTACCTGAAGTGGGCTACAGGAAGGCTGCAGAGAAACTGTTTGCAAAGGCCTGAAGTGGCAGGGTGAGAGGTAATGGCTTTGAACTAGAGAAGAGCAGATTTAGACTGGATGTTGGGAACAGGTTCTCTACTATGAGAGTGGTGGAACACTGGAACAGGTTGCCCAGGGAGGTGGTTGAGGCCCCATCCCTGGACATATTCAAGGTGAGGCTTGACAGTGCTCTGGGCACCCTGATCTAGTTGAGGATGTCCCTGCTGACTGCAGAGGCGGTTGGATTAGAAGACCTTTGGAGGTCCCTCCCAGCCCAGCCCATTCTATGATTCTATGATGATCCTGGTTTTTATAACGCTGAGTCTGTCCCATGTTGTGTCTCTTCAGGGCATCTCACTGGGAGGTGATTGAAGGGAAAGACTTTATTATTCCCTCCTGTCCCCTCAAAAAAAAAAAAAAAATTCTAATTTCAGTTGGGAAAGATTCAGATTTAAAATTATGGCTAAAATGTGAATGGAAATATTTAAGCTTATATGATGAGCCTGAACTTCTTTGTCACTGTGAAAGGTTTTTGTGTCCTGCAAAAATCAGCCCATCAATGCTCGGTGTCTCACAGCAGCTGGGTCTTCCAGATCCCTCTTTATCTCCCCTCCCCCCCTCTCTCTGTGGAGCTTCTTTCCAGAAGATCAACTCTTAACCTGTACTGGTGCACAGGTTAGATGTACACCAGTTTGGTGTACTAGGTTTTACCTCAACATGAGGAGAAACTTCTTTACACTGAGGGTGACAGAGCCCTGGAGCAGGCTGCCCAGAGAGGTTGTGGAGTCTACTTCTCTAGAGACTTTCAAAACCTGCCTGGATGCATTCCTGTGCAGACTACCCTAGGGGATGCTGCCTGGGCAGGGAGGTTGGATTTGATAATCTCTGGAGGTCCCTTCCAACCTCTAAGGTTCGGTGATTCTGCTGCAGGAGATTATTTCCTTCCCAGGTGTAGGACTCTACATTTGCCCTTGTTGAAGTTCATGAGCTTCCCCCTCTGCCCAATACTCCATCCTGTGCAGATGCTGAGTGGCAGCCCAGCCCCATGGGGTGTCAGCCACTGCTCCCAACCTGAAAGCAGTTTTGATGGGCAGATGACAGACAGGCAGCTGAATATGAGCCAGCAGTGTGCCCAGGCAGCCAAGAAGGCCAATGGCATCCTGGCTGGGATTAAAGATGCTGTGGCCAGCAGGAGCAAGGAGATGAATGTCCCCATGGACTTGGCTCTGGTGAGGCCACACCTCAAGTACTATGTTCAGCTTTGGGCACTTAAATACAAGAGAGATGTGGAGGTGCTGGAGCAGTTCCAGAGAAGGGCAAGGAAGCTAGGGAAGGGCCTGAGGGGTAAATCTTATGAGGAATGACTGAGGGAGCTGGGGATGGTTAGGTTGAAAAAGAGGAGGCTGAGGGCAGACCTCATGGCTGTGTAAACTAGATGAGGGGATGTTGTGGAGAGGCTGCTGCTGGTCTCTTCTCACAAGTTGTTGGAGACAGAACAAGGGGGAATGGCCTTAAGGTGAGACTGGGTAGGTTTAGATTGGACATTAGGAAAAAGTTTTTCATGGAGAGAGTGGTCAGGCATTGGAATGAGCTGCCAAAGGAGGTGCTGGAGTCACCCACCCTGGATGTGTTTAAGGGTTGTTTGGATGTGGCGCTTGGGGATATGGTCTAAGGTTAACCTTGTGGAGCAGGGTTCTAGGTTGGACTTGGTGATCCTGAAGGTCTTATCCAATCTGGATATTTCTGTGGTTCTGTGATAGGTTGGACTTGGTGATCCTGAGGGGCTTTTCCAAGGCCAGGCTGGATGAGGCTCTGGCCAGCCTGATCTAGGGCAGAGTGTCCCTGGGCATGGCAGGGGGGTTGGAACTAGATGATCCTTGTGGTCTCTTCCAACCCTGACTGATTCTATGATCCTGAGGGGCTTTTCCAACCTGGTTGTTCCTGTGTTTCTTTGATAGGTTGGACTTAGTGATCCTGAGAGGCTTTTCCAACCTGGATGTTCCTGTGATAGATTTGACTTAGTGATCCTGAGGGGCTTTTCCAACCTGGATGATTCTGTGATTCTGTATTAGATTGGACTTGGTCATCCTGAGGGGCTTTTCCAACCTGGATGTTCCTGTGTTTCTGTGATAGATTGGACTTGGTGATCCTGAGGGCCTTTTCCAACCTGGATGTTTCTGTGGTTCTGTGATAGGTTGGGCTTGGTGATCCTGAGGGATTTTTTCGACCTGGATGTTTCTGTGATAGATTTGACTTGGTGATCCTGAGGGGCTTTTACAACCTGGATGGTTCTGTGATTCTGTATTAGATTGGACTTGGTGATCCTGAGGGGCTTTTCCAACCCGGATGTTCCTGTGTTTCTGTGATAGGTTGGACTTGGTCATCCTAAGGGGATTTTCCAACCTGGATGTTCCTGTGTTTCTGTGATAGGTTGGACTTGGTCATCCTAAGGGGCTTTTCCAACCTGGGTGATTCTGTGATAGGTTGGGCTTGGTGATACTGAGAGGCTTTTCCAACCTGGATGTTCCTGTGATAGATTGGACTTGGTGATCCTGAGGGCCTTTTTCAACCTGGATATTTCTGTGATAGGTTGGACTTGGAGATCCTTTCCCAACGTGGATGTTTGTGTGGTTCTGTGCTAACCTGCCCAGCCTGGCAGGCTGTGAGGTCAGGGCTGCCCTTCCCTTCTCCCTGCACTTTAATTCGTGCCACGGGACCCGGTGGCACACGCGGTAAAGCAGCATCAGCCTGTTTGCCAGGTTAATCCTTGGATAACTTTCTAGGACTCAGTTTACAAAATATTCCTTGCATAAACAAGCTCTGGCCCCCGTCTCATTCACCAGGGTGCAGGGATTAATCGAGGTGCATTAGAGGATTGTCTCTCGCTGTCTGGAATTACCATTAGCAGAGCCTTGGTGGTTTAAGCGCCGCTAGTCCCTTGGCCACACCCGGGGACCTGCAGCTGTCCCTCTAGGATTGGGATGTTGGGATGGTCCCTGAGCTGGGGTCTAAAACTCAGGATGTCAGTTCACTGATGGCTGTTTTCTTCTGGTTCAGGTCCATTCCTGGTGGTTGCTGATGTGTTTACACAGGAGCCAACCATGGTCATTCTACGACAGGTAAGGGAAGCGTTCCTCCACTTCAGCACTTCTGACTTTATTATCCATCATGCAAAGGGCTAATGGGAGTCAAGGGTGTTTTAATTTGGGGGAAACAGTCAACTGAGGCTATTTTTATCCTATTTCCCTAAAAGGACTGGGACGAGATGCGGAGATACTCATTAGCCTTAATCCTTGATTGGCTTAGAGGAAATCATCGCTCTTGTGTGTGTGTGTAGTCCAGATTAACCTCCTGCAGTGTTCCACTTCTATTTTCTTATCTGGGGTGGCCCAGAAGCTGCATGTGAGCTGTGGATAAAACAGCCTAGTGCCTGCCTTGAGGAATGATGCAGTGAAGAATTGATTTTCAATTTCCAGAGGACACAGCTGCT
This sequence comes from Psilopogon haemacephalus, assembly GCA_013396835.1. NCBI lineage: Eukaryota > Metazoa > Chordata > Aves > Piciformes > Megalaimidae > Psilopogon > Psilopogon haemacephalus. The sequence goes on along the minus strand of VWZI01012881.1, from coordinate 21,740 downwards.
TTGGCTGTGCAGAACCAGAGTCCTTTAGCATCTCCAAAGAGAAATGGAATTGAAGAGTGAAGTTGCATGGCAGGTCTCAAGTAGATACTGAAATAATTTGTGCTGTCCTCCCTGTGTCTAGGCATTACAAGTCTCTCTCCCTCTCACCCTATGGGGTGTTTCATTGTCATGTCTCACCTGGGGAGGGCTTTTTCCTCTCTGCAACTACCTGAAAGAAGGCTGCAGTGAGGTGGGCGTTGGTCTCTTCTCACAAGTAACCAGTGATAGGATGAGAGGAAGAGGCTTCAAGTTGCACCAGAAGAGGTTTAAATTGGGTATTGGGACCAATTTCTTTATTGAAAGTGTGGCCAAGTATTGGAAGAGGCTGCCGAGGGAGCTGGTGGAGTCACCATCCTTGGAGGTGTTTCAAGACCATGTAGAGATAGCACTTTGGGATATCCTTTGGTGGTGTTGGATTATGGTTGAATTTCATAGAATCATAGAATGGTTTAGGTTGGAAGAGACCTCAAAGATCATCCAGTTCCAACCCCCTGCCATAGGCAGGGACACCTCCCACTAGATCAGGATGCTCAAGACCTCATCCAGCCTGGCCTTGAACACCTCCAGGAAGGGAGCAGCCACAACCTCCCTGGGCAACCTGTTCCAGTGTCTCATCACCCTCACTGTGAAGAACTTCCTCCTAACATCCAGATTAAATCTCCCCTCTGCCAGTTTGAACCCATTCCCCCTCATCCTGTCATTACAAGACTTTGTGAACAGTCCCTCCCCAGCCTTCCTGTAGGCCCCCTTCAGATACTGGAAGGCTACTATAAGGTCTCCTGGAAGCCTTCTCTTCTCCAGGCTGCAGAGCCCCAACTCCCTCAGCCTGTCCTCATAGCAGAGCTGCTGCAGCCTTTTCAGCATCTTTGTGGTCTCCTCTGGACTGGCTTAAACAGTTCCATGTCCTTCTTGTGCTGGGGGCTCCAGAACTGCACACAGTACTCCAGGTGGGGTGTGAGGAGAGCAGAGCAAAGGGGCAGAATCCCCTCCCTTGCCCTGCTGCCCACAGCTGCTCTTAATGCAGCCCAGCACACAGTTGCTGTTTGGGCTGTGTGTGCACACTGTTGGCTCATGTTGAGCTTCTCATCCACTCAGACCCCCAGATCCTTTTCCTCAGAGCTGCTCTCCAGCCACTCACCACCCAGCCTGGAGTTATTCTTGGGATTGCAGAGACCCAGGTGCAGAATTTGGTGATCTTAGAGATCTTTCCAACTCTAACAACTAATTCTGTGGCTGATAGCACTGCCACATGTCCTGGGTTGGGGCTGCAGATGGAGATTCAAATATGTCAATACAGTAAACCATTGAGGTGATGAAGCAAACCACACAGAATCACAGAAGCATTCATGTTGGAAAAGACCCTCAGGGCCACCAAGTCCAACCCAAAACCCTACTTTTCAAGGTCCACCCTAAACCATATTCCCAAGCACCATATCTAAGTGACTTTCAAACACATCCATGGATGGTGACTCCACCACCTCCCTGCCCAGCCCATTCCAGTGCCTTCTGCTGGGAAAATATTTTTCCTAATGTCCAGTCTAAACCTATCCAGTGGTAGCTTGAGGTCATTCCCTCTTGTTGTGTCACTAATTACCTGTGAGAAGAGACCAGCACCAACATCTCCACAACCTCCTTTCAGGTAGCTGTAGACCTACCCATCAGTCTTGATCCATCTCTGTGTCTGCCTTGACAAGTGTGTTTTTGGCCTCAATTGGGCAGAAATCCCATGCAAGAACTCACAGGGTACCAGTTTGTGCTGGTGGCAAGAGCTGAGGATAGCTTTGGGGGTAGAAGGGAATGGCAATGGCTCCAAAGAACAACTGAAATGCTCTTTACAGTGTTTCCTTGACCTACTCTGTGGCCCAACAAAAACAGGCTGCACTTTGGTAGGGTAGATGAGTTCCTCCAAGAGACACAGAGAGATTGGCCTGAGTGTTGCAATTGGCTATGCCAAGGAAAATGGGTGTGGAAATTAAAAGGCAGTAAGTTCATCTACCCAGAATAACAATGGTGGGTCCAAGAAATGCCTTGTAACAACTCTGTGAGGATACTGTCACTGCATCTAATGTCTCTCTAATGGAGCTTACCTCCCTGTGGTTCAGCTACTAGCTCAGTAGTAGAGGTAGCAGTAGTTCTGCACTGCTATAAGTTCATCCTTTGCAGAGCTTTCACCAGAGAATCATGAAATGGTTTGCGTTGGAAGGGACCTTTAAAGGTCATCTGGCCCCTGCAGTCAGCAGGGACACCTTCCACTAGAGGAGGTTGCTCAGAGCTCTGTCCAACCTGAGCTGGAATGTTTTCATGGATGGGGCATCTACCACCTCTCTGGGCAACCTGGGACAGTATCTCACCACTCTAATTGGAAAAAAATCCCATAAATTATTGCTCCTCTCTAGTCTGAATCTCCATCTTTTAGCTTAAAACCTTCACCTTTGTCCTGTCACAGCAGGTCCTGCTATAAAGTCTGTCCCCATCTTTTTTATATGCCCCCTTTAGGGACTGAAAGACCATAATAAGGTCTCCCCAGAGACTTCTCCAGGGTGAACAACCCCACTCTCTCAGCCTGTCCTCACAGCAGAGCTACTCCATCCTTCTGATCATCTTTGTGGCCAACCTAGAACCCTACTCTACAAGATTCACCTTAAACCATGTCCCTAAGCACCACATCCAAACCACCCTTAAATGCATCCAGGGTGGGAGACTCCACCACCTCTCTGGGAAGCTCATTCCAGTGCCTGACCACTCTCTCTCTGAGAAACTTCTTTCCTAATGTCCAATCTAAACCTACTCAGCCTCAGTTTGAGGCCATTCCCCCTTGTTCTGTTTCCAATGACCTGTGAGAAGAGACCAGCAGCAGCCTCCAATCCAATCATGAAGCAGCACCAACCCAACCATCAACCCAACACCACCATGCCCACTAGACCATGTCCCTAAGTACCATGCCTACATGTCTTCTGAACACCTCCAGGAATGGTGACTCCACCAATTCCCTGGGCAGCCTGTTTGAGACCTGTTCCTTTTGGGATTTTCTATTCCTGGATGTGCTTGATGTGCTTACAGCCCTCCTCTCCCTATACCTTTTCCCCATAAAACTTTCCCCAATAAGATCAAACAAAACACCAAATCATAGAATCATAGAATGGTTTAGGTTGGAAGGGACCTCAAAGATCATCCAGTTCCAAACCCCCTGTGCCATAGGCAGGGACACCTCCCACTAGAACAGGTCACTCAAGGCCTCATCCAGCCTGGCCATGAACACCTCCAGGGAGGAAGCAGCCACAACCTCCCTGGGCAACCTGTGCCACTGTCTCACCACCCTCACTGGGAAGAGCTTCCTCCTAACATCCCATTCAAATCTCCCCTCTGTCACTTTAAACCCATTCCCCCTCATCCTGTCATTACAAGACCTTGTGAACAGTCCCTCCCCAGCCCTCCTGTAGGCCCCCTTCAGATACTGGAAGGCTACTCTAAGGTCTCCTGGAAGCCTTCTCTTCTCCAGGCTGAAAAGCCCCAATTCTCTCAGCCTGTCCTCACAGCAGAGCTGCTGCAGCCCTCTCAGCATCTTCGTGGTCTCCTCTGGACTGGCTCCAACAGTTCCATGTCCTTCTTGTGTTGGGGGCTCTAGAACTGCACACAGTAACATCATCACCTAGGATAGACCAGCACAGAGCTTTTGGGCCCTACAGCTTGGTTTTGCTGTCCTTATCCAACTGTCAATCCAGGGATTTTAATGCTGAGCCCAGGAAATTGCAGCCCTTCCACTCTCCCATCAAAACCGTTTGCAGTGGGATCTCCCTCACAGGCTGGCTCCAAGCAAGGAGGAGAAAACACACAGAGCTTCTTCCCTGTGTCTTCCACCCAGTAACTCAGAAGAAAAGCCAATATTGTTCCCCTGCAGGGGCCTGCAGGGAGCCAAACTCATCAGCTTCAGTCTCCTGCAAATTGCTCCTGACAAGCCCATTTCCATGCACAAAGCAAGGGAAGATGAAAAAGGAGAGCTTCTGAAATTCCTGCCTTGGCAGCCTGACAAGTTCACTTGGCCCTGCATGCTCTCGTTCCTGCATGCTCTACCTTTCATTTTGAGCAGAGATGTTTTTAGAGCTGGAGAGGAGACCAAGTGGGTGTGGTGGCCCTGGCTGCAGATGGCCACACAGCCTGGTGAGGGGCACATCACTGCTCCAGGCAAAGGGCTTTGCTGAGGACGTCACTTGTCCAGTGGCAAACCACCAACGTTTACTGCTTACTACCTGCCTGATTTTGACAACTCCATCTTCTCACTCATGTAGGCAATCCTCATATAACCTGATGATAGTCCCAGGGTATCCCAGTGCTGCAGACTTCCTGCTGCTGGGTCACACCAAATAGAACTGAAAACTACTTATGGAATGGAATGGAATGGAATGGAATGGAATGGAATGGAAT
>VWZI01012881.1:0-17070 GCA_013396835.1 Psilopogon haemacephalus | reverse complement strand
TAGAATAGAATAGAATAGAATAGAGTAGAATAAGCCAGGCTGGAAGAGACCTCCAAGATCATCCAGTCCAACCTATCACCCAGCCCTAGCCAATGGCACTAAGTGCCCCATTCAGGCTTTTCTTGAACACCTCCAGGGTTGATGACTCCACCACCTACCTGGGCAGCCCATTCCAATGCCAATCACTCTCTCTCTGAAAAGAACTTCTTCCTAACATCCAGCCTATACCTCCCCCAGCACAACTTGAGACTGTGTCCCCTCATTCTGTTGCTGGTTGCCTGGGAGAAGAGCCCAACCCCACCTGGGTACAACCTCCTTTTAGGTAGTTGTAGACAGCAATGAGGTCTCCCCTGAGCCTCCCCCTCTCCAGGCTGCACACCCCCAGCTCCCTTAGCCTCTCCTCACAGGGCTGTGCTCCAGGCCCCTCACCAGCTTTGTCACCCTTCTCTGGACACATTCCAATACCTCAACATCTCTCTTGAATTGAGGGGCCCAGAACTGGACACAGTACTCAAGATGTGGCCTGACCAGTGCCAACTACAGGAGCAGGATAACCTCCCTTGTCCTGCTGGCACACTGGTGGCTCATGTTCAGTGAGCACACTGCTGGCTCATGTTCAGCTCCTATCTCCCAGCACCCCCAGGTCCCTCTCTGCCTGGCTGCTCTCCAGTCACTCTGTCCCCAGCCTGTAGTGCTGCCTGGGGTTGTTGTGGCCAAAGTGTATAACCCTGCACTTAACCTTGTTCAGTCTCATCCCATTGGCCTCTGCCCATCCATCCAGGCTGCCCAGGTCCTTCTGCAGGGAGAACAGATCGATACCTTCTCCTAACTTGGTGTCAACATGCAAGAAGGAGATGGTGGGGGACAAACCCAGTGCTGTTGTAGGCTCTTCCCAAGGCTGACCTGCCATCATGCTATTATAAAAAAGCGAAGTGCAAATCTGCTGCTTGGATCCTCTTTCCCATAAACACTGAATAATTTAAGTCTTCTCCCATTTTATGCCCTGGCTCTGTCTGATCTATGAGTCTGAGGCTTCCCTGGATAGCTGTGAGGCAGCCACGAAAAGTCCAGCAGAAGGCAACCAAAGGGCACATTTGCATATAGATTGAAACATGAATCGTTGGGAGCCATTCATTAGCTGCGGCGCTGCAGACGTTTGGCATTTTAACAGCTCTCTGCATCCAATCCTTTCCATCAAATTTATGGGACAGTTAAAGTGCCAGGCTGGCGGTGTGCAGAAAACGAAGCTGGGAGGCTGGGGAGGTGCTCTCACAGCGTTGTGGCTGCAGAATATAAATGGCAGGCTGTCAAATAAAGGCAGAGCGAGAGTTGTCAGCCCCGATGTAGATGCCCTTTCACTCTTAGAAAGCCTCTCTGGAATGGATCCCTCACTGCTTTTGGATACACAAAATCACAGACACATCATAGAATGGTTTAGGTTGGAAGAGACCTCAAAGATCAGCCAGTTCCAGCCCCCCTGTGCCATAGGCAGGGACACCTCCCACTAGATCAGGATCCTCATGTCCTCATCCAGTCTGTCCTTGAACACCTCCAGGGAGGGAGCAGCCACAGCCTCCTTGGGCAACCTGTGCCAGTGTCTCACCACCCTCACTGTGAACAACTTCCTCCTAACATCCCATTTAAATCTCCCCTCTGACACTTTAAACCCATTCCCCCTCATTCTGTCATTACAAGACTTTGTGAATTGTCCCTCCCCAGCCCTCCTGTAGGCCCCCTTCAGATACTGAAAGGCTATCCAGGTTGGAAAAGCCCCTCAAGTCCAGTCTTGAACCCTACTCTACAAGAGTCACCTTAAATCACATCCCTAAGCACCACATCCAAACCACCCTTAAACACATTCAGGGTTGGTGACTCCAGCACCTCCTTTGGCAGCTCATTCCAGTGCCTGACCACTATCTCCATGAAAAACTTTTTCCTAATGTCCAATCTAAACCTACCCAGTCTCAGCTTAAGGCCATTCCTCCTTGTTCTGTCTCCAATGACCTGTGAGAAGAGACCAGCAGCAGCCTCTCCACAACATCCCCTCATGTAGTTATAGACAGCCATGAGGTGTCCCCTCAGCCTCCTCTTTTTCAACCTAACCATCCCCAGCTCCTTCAGTCACTCCTCATAAGATTTATTCTCCAGACCCTTCCTCAGCTTCCTTGCCCTTCTCTGGAACCGCTCCAGCATCTCCACATCTCTTGTATTGTGGCACCCATTTGCTAGAATACACATAAAGGAAACACACACTGTTCCTGGGTTTAAAAAAAAAAAAAAAAAAAGTTTTAAGGGAAAAAAAAATTAAATCCTTGGAGGAAAAAANTTTAAGGGTAAAAAAAATTCAATGCGTTGAGTGAAATATTCTGAAAGATACTGGAAAGTAGCCTTGCGAACTTGGGTTGATGAAAAGCTCAAGATGAGGCTGCAGTGTGAGTGCAGCCCTGACAGCAACTGTGTGCTGGGCTGCAGCAAGAGCAGCTGTGGGCAGCAGGGCAAGGGAGGGGATTCTGCCCCTTTGCTCTGTTCTCATCAGACCCCACCTGGAGTCCTGTGTGCAGTTCTGGAGCCCCCAACACAAGAGGGACATGGAAGTGTTGGAGCCAGTCCAGAGGAGTCCACCAAAATGCTGAAAGGGCTGGAGCAGCTCTGCTTTTAAACAGGCTGAGAGAGTTGGGACTCTTCAGCATGGAGAAGAGAAGGCTTCCAGGAGACCTTAGAGCAACCTTCCAGTACCTGAAGGGGGCCTACACAGGAGGGCTGGGGAGGGACTATTCACAAGGTCTTGTAATGACAGGATGAGGAGGAATTGGTTTAAACTAGCAGAGGGGAGAGTGAAACTGGATGTTAGGAGGAAGTTGTTAGCAGTGAGGGTGGTGAGTCACTGGAACAGGTTGCCCAGGGAGGTTGTGGCTGCTCTCTCCCTGGAGGTGTTCAAGGCCAGGTTGGATGAGGCCAGTTCTGGGCCACTCAGTTCAAGAGGTACACAGAAGTGCTTGAGAGAGTCCAGCACAGAGCCACAAAGATGATGAAGAAAGTGAAAGATCTCTCCTAGAACGGGAGCCTGAGGAGCTGGGGCTCTGCTGCTTGGAGAAGAGGAGTGTGAGAGGTGACCTCATTCACGTTGATAAAGATGTGTAGGGTGAGTGCCAAGAGGATGGAGCCAGGCTCTGCTGGGTGATGCCCAATGACAGACCTAGGGACAATGAGTGGAAGTTGAGGCATAGGAAGTTCCATGTAAACATGTGGAGGAATTTTTTTCCTGTGAGGTTGACAGAAGACTGGAACAGGCTTCCCAAGGGGTTTGTGGAGTCTCCCTCTTTGGAGATATTCCAGAGCTGCCTGGATGTGTTCCTGTGTGATCTGGTCTAGGTGATGCTGCTGTGGCAAGGGGGCTGGACTAGATGAGCTTTTGAGGTCCCTTCCAACTTTATACACTCTGTGACCCTATTTGTTCAGTCTAGGGTCTGTCCCATCTGATACTCTGTGTGCTGACTGACTGTGGATGAACACCAAGGGATGAGTAAGCATAAAGGGTCTTTTTGTTTTGTTTTGTTTTTACCTTTTTTTTCTATCCTTCAGATAATTTCCTGCCCTTTACCTATGATATTTCATTTCTGTGATTTCTCAAGCCTGATGTGATGATAGCACGAGGAGTGATGGTTTTTGAACTACAAGAGGGGAGATTCAGACTAGATGTAAGGAAGAAATGAGGATGCTGAAACACTGGCCCAGGCTGTCCAGAGATGCTCTATCCCTGGAAACATTCCAGGTCAGGTTGGATAGGGCTCTGCTAGTTGAAGATGTCCCTGCTGACTGTGAGGGTGCTGGACTGGATGACCTTTAAATGTCCCTTCCAACCCAAACCTTTCAATGGTTCAATGATCCCTTATAGATCTCCTTTCTAAGCACTGGTCCAGCTTCTTTTCTTCTCCAGGTGTCCCATCCACCTCAGATGCTTTTTGCTGAGCCTAGACCCCACTGGTTACAGATGATGTCCCCTTGTTTTTGGACTGGAAGAGTATTTTAAAGAAGTCTCTCTACAGATTTGCCCACTCTGCCCTAGGCATCCACGTTGTGATGTTAGGATGCTGCCCTCCATAGTCATTTGGCAGGGCCTTCACCTTGCACATCCATTTGCATGTCCTATGTGAGACAGTTGCACAGATTTATTGATCCCCCTCCCCTCAACCCTTTTATTAAAAAGTGGATGGCCTCCATCTTTTTCCCAGGGAAACTCTGGATAGACTCCATCCTTTTCCTAGAGAAACTATAATGGCCTCCATCCTTTCCTAGGGAAGCTCTGGATGGCCTCCATCCTTTTCCTTAGAGAAACTCTGGATGGCCTCCATCTTTTTCTTAGAGAAATTCTGGATGGCCTCCATCTTTTTCTTAGAGAAACTCTGGATGGCCTCCATCCTTTTCCTTAGATAATCTCTGGATGGCTTCCATCCTTATCCTAGAGAAGCTGTGGATGGCCTCCACCCTTTTCCTTAGAGAAACTCTGGATGGCCTCCACCCTTTTCCTGCAGAAACTCTGGATGGCCTCCATCCTTTTCCTAGGGAATCTCTGGATAGCCTCATTTTTTTTTCCCTAAAGGAACTCTAGATGGTCTGCATCCTTTTCCTAGAAAATCTCTGGATAGCCTCAAGTTGTTTTTTTTTTTCCTAGAGGAACTGTGGATGGCCTCCATCTTTTTTTCCTAGAGAAACTCTGGATGGCCTCCATCCTTTCCCTAGAGACACTTAAGCAGAAGCCAGGAGACAAAGCTGGTGGCTTCTTTTTTTCTTCTTCAAAAAGCAAAAGCCAAATGCTCCTTACTTTTTTAAGCCTGGGGGAAACACTTCTGTGGGCCAGAGCCTTGCCAGTGATTTGCACAGCACATCTCAGAAACCTTTTTGTGCAGGCAGTGTGGACACAGTGTCAGCAATTTATGTGCACCACCTACCACCCAGCCAGACGTTTTATTGCCAGCACCACTACTGGTAAACGACTCTTAAGGTCACACATTGCATTTTCATTGCCTACAAATCACTTTGTAGAGGCATTTTACTGCCCCTTAACCCCATAAAATGGCTAGATTTGGTGTGAGACAGGCAGGCAGCCTGTTCCCACTAAGGAGGTGCTTGAAGCCAACCAACATCTCTGCAACCAGGAAAGTGCAGTAGAGGCATTTACTCTATTTCCATGCTGATATTTGGTCACCTCATTCCTTACAGAAAAACAAACAAACAAGCCATAATGAATACATCTGTGGCTCAAAATTAAGGCTATCCAGTTCTGGAGCCCCTGTTACAAGAGGGATATGGATGTGCTGGAAGGTGTCCAGAGAAGGGCCATCAGGATGATCAGAAGGCTGGAGCTGCTGTGCTATGAGGAGAGATTGAGGGAGTCAGGGCTGTCCAGTTTGAAGAGGAGAAGGCTTCCAGGTGATTTTATTGTGGCCTTTCAGTATCTTAAGAGAGCCTACAAGAAAGCTGGGGAGGGGCGTTTTAGGAGGACGTTTGAGGTCTTGAGCATCCTGATCTAGTGGGAGGTGTCCCTGCCTGTGGCAGGGGGTTGGAACTGGATGATCTTTGAGGTCTCTTCCAACCTAGACCATTCTATGATTCTATGATGTCAGGTAGTGATAGGACCAATGGAACCAAGCTAGGAATGGGTATATTCAGACTGGATGTTAGGAAGTTGTTCAGCATGAACCTGGAATGGGTTGTCCATGGAGATGGTGGAAGACCCATGCCTGGAGGTGTAGAAGGCCAGGCTGGATGTGGCTCTAGAAAGCCTATTCTAGGGTAGAGTGTCCTTGCCTATGGCAGGGGGGTTGGAACTGGATGATCCTTGGTGTTGTAATGACAGGAAGAGGTGCAATGGGTTTAAAGTGGCAGAGGGGAGACTTAAACGGGATGTTAGGAGGAAGTTCTTCACAGTGAGGGTGAAGAGGCACTGGAAGGGGTTGCCCAGAGAGGTTGTGGCTGCTTCCTGTCTGGAGGTGTTCAAGGCCAGGCTGGATGAGGCCTTGAGTGACCTGATCTAGTGGGAGGTGTCCCTGCCTATGGCACAGGTGGGTTGGGACTGGATGATCTTTGAGGTCTCTTCCAACCTAAGCCATTCTATGACTCTGTGATCTTTGTGGTCCCTTCCAACCCTGACTTGTTCTGTTCTGTTCTGTTCTGTTCTGTTCTGTTCTGTTCTATTCTTTTCAGTTCTGTTCTGTTCTGTTCAGTTCTGTTCTATTCTGCTCTGTTCTATTCTGCTCTGTTCTATTCTGCTCTGTTCTATTCTATGTGGCAAATGCTGAGCCTCTGTAAAACAAGAAGTCTAAAACTGATGAGCATTCTTCACGTTAATTCATTTCCCATTACCTTTAGGTTTTCACATAAGCAGCAACCAGCTGCCTGTTGCTGGACCAGCATCTCTGCCAAGATAGGCACCTTGCATATCCACAACAAACCCAAAAGTTAGGAGTAATATTTAATGAAACTCATTTGTAATGGAAGCATTGCCAATGTAAAGGATAACATGAAATAAACACCCTCTTAGAGACCATGTAGAAGCATATCATAGAATCATAGAATGGTTTGGGTTGGAAAGGACTTTAAAGATCATCTTGTTCCAACCTCTTGCCAAGAGCAGGGGCACATTCCATCAGATCAGGTTGCTCAAAGCCTGCTCCAAGCTGACCTGGGATGTTTCCAGGGATGGAGCATCCACAGCCTCTTTGGGCAAACAGTTTTCTGTGCTCCACCTTCACAGTAAACAATTTCTTGCTTACATCTAATCTAAATTTCCCCTCTTTCAGTTTAAAGCCATTGATCCTTGACCTCTCACTGCAGTCCCTGATAAAAAGTCCCCCCTTATCTTTTCTATGGTATTACCTCCTTTAGGTATTAGAAACTCACTACAAGGTCTGCTCAGAGCTCAGCAGTCACAATAGTCTTGGCCTGTCCTCACAGAGCATTAGAGGTTGAAAGGGACCTCCAGGGATCATCCAGTCCAACCTCCCTGCCAAAGCAGGATCCCCTTAGGATAGTACACACAGGAACACATCCGGGTGGGTTTGGAAAGTCTCCAGAGAAGGAGACTCCACAAGCTCCCTGGTCAGCCTGCTCCATGGCTCTGTCACCCTCACACCAAAGAAGTTTCTCCTTATGTTGGGCTGAAACCTTCTCTGTTCCAGTTTGTATCCATTGCTCCTTGGCTTATTGCTGTGCACCACCCAAAAGAGCTTGGCCCCCTCCACTTGACACCCACCCCTAAGCTAGTGAGAGACATTGATCAGGTCTCCTCTCAGCCTTCTCTTCTGCAGACTAAACAGCCCCAGGGCTCTCAGTCTCTCTCCACGGGGGAGATGCTCAAGTTCCCCTCTCATCCTAGTGGCTGTGTGCTGGACTCTCTCCATCAGGTCCCTGTTCCCTGAACTGGGAAGACCAGAACAGGACACAGTATTGCAGCTGTGGTCTCACCAAGGCAGAGGAAAGGGAGAGAAGAACCTCCCTAGCCCTTCTGGACACACTTCCTGCTGCATCCCAGAATGCCATTGGTTCTTCTGGCCACAAGGGCACATTGCTGGCCCATGGAGAACTTGCTCAGCACTCCAAGATCTTTCTCCAGGGTTGGAAAATACTTTCAAGATCAATTCCAACCTATCACCCAACACCTTCTAATTAACTAAATCGCAGCACCAAGTGCCACATCCACTCTCTTTTTAAACACTCCAGGGACACCACCTCCCTGGGCAACCCATTCCAGTGCCAATCACTCTTTCTGTGAAGAACTTCTTCCTAACACCCAGCCTATACCTCCCTTGGTGCAAATTAAGTCTCTGTCCCCTCGTTCTGTCACTGGTTGCCAGGGAGAAGAGACCAACCCCTCCTGGCCACAAACTATTTTCAGGTAGTTGTAGAGAGCAATGAGGTCTCCCCTGAGCCTCCTCTTCTCCAGGCTGCACACCCCCAGCTCCCTCAGCCTCTCCTCACAGGGCTGTGCTCCAGCCCCTTCACCAGCCTTGCTGCCCTTCTCTGGACACATTCAAGCATCTCAACATCTTTCTTAAACTGAGGGTCCCTATCATCTCTACCATCTTATGCCAACCTAAAAACTCCACTTTTTCTCTCTTTGCTATCTCTGAGGTTTTTTCCTAGCTGATTTTGCTGGCTGGTTCCTTTAGAATCTTAACCTGTTTGTCCTCTGGGGTCCCTGCTTTCTTCCAGAGCCTTTTGTAATTTCACACCTACTGCAGCCCGGTTTGGTGGTGTGAAGTTTGGGTATACAACACACACTCTGCTGCTTCTCACTCTGCATGGGGGTTGCTGTTAGCATGGAAGCTTAAAATCCATGGGGAAATGGTCAGAAACAAACCTCCTGCTGCACTGGGTAATTCCAGAGAGTTACAGCAGATGGGGCTGGTCTTGTGCTGCTGGGAGCCCACAGCAAAGCTCTGTGGGTGCTTCACCTCCTCCCTCAGCGGGACCCACCACTCTAGCAGCAATTTGGGAAGTTTTCCAAAGGAGAGAGGCAGAAGGGCTTGAAGAATCCAAGCCAGAGGCTGCAGTTCCCAGCCTGCTCTGAGCTTCCATTTCAGGGATGCTCTTGCATGAAATCAGCCCTGGGGTGCTCAAACCCATGAGGCAGGCAATGAAATATGGATGAGTTTTGCTGTGTTTTAACAAATACTGGTAGAAATGGCTTTGCTATCTGCTTACTTACAGCAAAAGAAAAGTCAAAGAATCACAGAATCAGTTTTGTTGGAAAGGACCTTCAAGATCATCAAGTTCAACCATTAACCCAGCACTGCCAGGACACCATTAAACTATGTCCCTCATCACCACATCTGCATGCTGTTAATCCAGGGCATGCTTTTAATCCTTCCAGGGATGGTGAGTCCACAGCGTCCCTGAGCAGCCTATTTCCCCAGTGCTACAGCTTCCTGTTCTCAGTGTTCTTTTCACATCTGGGAGTCTCTTTTCTCCTTCTGGAAGGATGCACCAGTACAGGTTGAAGCTGCCCTGCTGGATAGTAGCTCCTTGGAGAAAAAGATTGGAGTGCTGGTGGGCAGCAAGTTCTGCATGGGCCAGCAATGTGCCTTGTGGCCAAGGGAGCCAATGGCATCCTGTGATGCAGCAGGAAAAGTGTGGCCAGCAGAGCTAGGGAGGTTCTTCTCCCCTTCTACTCTGCCTTCAGGGTGTTCAGCTTTAGGCTCCCCAGCTCAGGAGAGACAGAGACCTGCTGGAGAGAGTCTCAGTGGAGAGCCATGCGGGGGAGTGAGGGACTTGAGCATCTTCCCCGTGGAGAGAGACTGAGAGCCCTGGGGCTGTTTAGTCTGCAGAAGAGAAGGCTGAGAGGAGACCTGATCAATGTCTCTCACTAGCTTAGGGGTGGATGTCAAGTAGCTGGGGCCAATCTCTCTTGGGTGGTGCACAGCAATAAGCCAAGGAGCAATGGATACAAACTGGAACAGACAAGGTTTCATCTCAACATGAGGAGAAACTTCTTTGGTGTGAGGGTGACAAAGCCCTGGAGCAGTCTGCCCAGAGAGGTTGTGGAGTCTCCTTCTCTGGAGACTTTCCAAACCCACCCGGATGTGTTCCTGTGTGGACTACCCTAGGAGATCCTGCTTTGGCAGGGAGGTTGGACTGGATGATCTCTGAAGATCCCTCCCAACCTCTAATGTTCTGTGATTCTGTGTCATACACCCCTGTGACTGGCACCCAAGGAACAAAGACCAATATCAAGGTGTTTTTGATTGCATCCCAAGCACTGCCAGCCTGACACCTTTCTTTCCCACTAGGCATTTCCCTTTTTAGGAAGCTGCCTTTCAACCACACCCCTGAGTCAGTCGCCTTCTCCCTTAAGCAGTCCTATCACAAGCTCCTTCAAGATGCTATTGTCTGAGCTGCAAACTAACCTTCCTCCACACCCTCTCATTCAGTAACCAAGACAACCCTCAGCAGACAGGCAAAGGCAGTGTGTAAAAAGGGCAGAGCTGCTCAGATCTGGCATGGCAGTGAGGGAAAAGCAGCATCACTCCCCTCTCATCCACCATCTCTGAAGATCAAACCTGCTGTTTTCAAGTGCTGGGGCTTGTTTTGACACATCAGTGTCACTTTGGCTGATGCACACTCTCAGCACACACAACATTTCTGCTGGGAAAACTTCATTTATGTTAGTGTGGATTGCTGCTGCATGGGTAAAGAACACAGCTTTACTGGGGCTAAGCACTTAGAATCATAGACTCATAGGGGATGGAAGGGACCTCTAGATATAGAATCATAGAATGGTTTGGGTGGGAAGAGACCTGAAAGATCATCTAGTTCCAACCCTCCACCATAGGCTGGGACACCTCCCACTAGAACAGGTCACTCAAGGCCTCATCCTATCTGGCCTTGAACACCTCCAGGCTCCTGATCCAGCAAGGCAGCTCTCTTGTCTGGTTTTGCCAGCTGCAGCTGTGACTTGAACAGTGACAATTGCTATAGAATCATAGGATTAAACAGGTTGGAAAAGACTTTCAAGATCATCAATTTCAACCTATCACCCAACACTTTCTAATTAACTAAATCGCAGCACCAAGTGCCACATCCACTCTCTTTTTAAACACTCCAGGGGCACAACCTCCCTGGGCAACCTGTGCCAGTGTCTCACCACCCTCACTGCAAAGAACTTCCTCCTAACATCCAGTTTCAATCTCCCCTCTGACACCTTCTCTTATGAAAATATTCCAATTAACCTCAAACTGGCACAGCACTATGGGATGATAGCACAGCAGGTACCAGCAGCAGCTCTGTTCCCCTGCACACTCCTGCTGCTCTCCTTGGCACCTTCACTGCCTGCCTGATGAGCAGTTCAGGTGCTAGACCAGCAAAACACTTTCCAAACACGTGAAAATGCTGCTGCTGCATTAACTCCCTCAAATGGTTCACTGTGAGATCAAATCAAAGGATGGGAGTGTGCAGCTTGGCTGTATTGTCCAGCCATAGGAACCTGCTGCAACCAGCATCCATCCCAAACTGTGCTGAGAGAATGAAATGGAATTCTCCTGATCCCATCTTTCTAACAGCATGGATCTAAAGCAAGATCTCTGTAATTTTTCATTCTGGGTGGCCAAAGAAAAGAGATCTATGCTATAGTATAGATCTATAGTATAGATCTTATAGAAATCAGGCTTCATGATGACAGCCAAGAAAAATAAGGAAAAGGCTCTGGCAAATGGACAAGGGTCAAAGCACAGTGCAGGGGTTCTCACCATGGCCCAAGACCTCCTGAGGAGACTCTTTCCATGAGATGTAGCTGTGTCCTCTCTTACCTCACCCCAAGAGAATGATACTTTTGTGCACTGGAATATAGAATCACAGAATGGTTAAGGTTGGAAGGGACCTCAAAGATCATCCAGTTCCAACACCCATGTGCCATAGCCAGGGACACCTCCCACTAGGTCTTGTAATGACAGGATGAGGGGGAATGGGTTTAAACTGGCAGAGGGGAGATTTAAACTGGATGTTAGGAGGAAGTTCTTTCCAGTGAGGTAGGTAAGACACTGGAACAGGTTGCCCAGGGAGGTTGTGGCTGCTCCCTCCCTGGAGGTGTTCAAGGCCAGACTGGAGGAGGTCTCGACCATCCTGATCTAGTGGGAGGTGTCCCTGCCTATGGCACAGGGGGGTTGGAACTGGCTGATCTTTGAGGTCTCTTCCCACCTAAACCATTCTATGATTCTATGGTCCCTGGCTTTTGGCAAAGACCTGCTTGTTGACTGTGTTTGGGACCTCTCAGCTCAAGAGTGGGTTTTAAGTATATAGGCAAGCAGGGAGATAGAAGATTTAATCTGCAATTCCTCCAGCATTAGCACCAGGGGTGAAGGGGAGAATCCAGCAATCCGGTGACGTTACAAGTGGATTAGGCTGGCCCTGGGCGTCACCCACCCAAATGCCTTGCCAGAGCACTGCGTGGAAGCTCTCACACAAACAGCTGCTGGTGACCACTTGGGAGGGGATTGGAAAATCTGCTAAGAAGCAGAAGTGGAGCAGGAAATGAATTCTGAGCCTTGTAGCCTCATGGCAGGGTCCTGTCCTAAATGCAAATGGATAAAATCTAAAGGAAGACGACAGAGGAGCCACAAGATGCTGTGGTGGTTTGGCATTTACACCACCCTCCCCTCAACTCACACTCCCTCCATTCTTTGAAACAGCCCAGGCTAGAACTCATGTTTTACTCCTGGAGCCCCTCAGCAGTAAATGGGGAAACGCTGGGATGGGTGCTGCGTTTGTAGGTTGTGTCTGCACTGCTGTCAGTATCAGAGGTACAGGGAGGGTGATCAGTGCAGTTGTTGTTGAATTATTTAACAGTTCCTCCCTCATCTCTGCCTTTGCTTCAGGAAGCCTTTGTGTGTAGCACATCACCTTGGCTGGCAGCTGGTGCCTGATGTGCTACAAGAAATTGGGAAGAGACTGAGAGGAGGTTTGATCAAAGGATACAAAAATCTGAGGAGTGGGTGTCAAGTGGAGGGGGGGAAGCTCTTTTGGGTGGTGCACAGCAATAGCACAAGGAGCAATGGATGCAGACTGGAACAGAGAAGGTTTCAGCTCAACATGAGGAGAAACTCATCTCCAGTGAGGGTGACAGAACACAGGAGCAGGCTGCCCAGAGAGGTTGTGGAGTCTCTTCTCTGGAGACTCAAAACCTGCCTGGATGCATTCCTGTGCAAACTACCTTAGGGGATCCTACTTTGGCAGGGAGGTTGAACTGGATGATCTCTGGAGGTCCCTTCCAACCTCTAGATTTCTGTGATTCTGTGAATCTCTTTATTTTGGAACTAGATGATCTTTGAGGTCCCTTCCAATGTAAACCATTCTATGATTTATGAAACAGGGAAATTAATTAGGGTTGCTGACTGCTAGCACCTAAACCGTTCTATAATTCTATGATTTATGAAACAGGAAAATTAATTAGGGTTGCTGACTGCTAGCATGTGTGTTTCTTGCACTGCCACTTGTCATTAAGTAGAAATCCAAGCTTTGCCTCTTTTCTTTTCCCATCCTTTTCTTGGTGCTGAGGGTAACTATGCAGCTAAAGATGAGCAAAGAATAGAAATGAGCAGTCAGAATTCTCCCTTGTGTTGTACAGCTGTGGATCCAGGAGAAACTCCATTAAATTGAGCAGGATATGCCCACAGAATCAGAGAATCACAGAATTAACCAGGCTGGAAAAGACCTTTGAGATCATCAAGTCAAACCTATCACCCAACACCTTCTAGTCAACTAAACCCTGGCACTAAGTCCCTCATCCAGTCTCCTTTTAAGCACCTCCAGGCATGGTGACTCCACCACCTCCCTGGGCAGCCCATTCCAATGCCAATCACTCTTTCTGCAAAGAACTTCTTCCTAACAATCCAGCCTAAACCTGGCCTGGCACAGCTTGAGGCTGTGTCCTCTTGTTCTGTCACTGGCTGCCTGGGAGAAGAGACCAACCCCCATGTAATGGAGAGCTGAGCTGAACCAGACAGGTGATATCTGGAGGTGATGAGAGGTGTTTCTAGCAGAGCACAGACATCACACTGCCCACAACATTCAGGTAGCTGTTGGAAGCCTGCACTGGCATAATGTGTTGTGATGAGCCAATCTGCTTAGATTGCAGCCTGCTCTCCAAACAACACTCAAACATGGAGCCAGGGGAATGCCTGTGTTTGCACTTGTGTCATAGAATCATAGAATGGTTTAGGTTGGAAGGGACCTCAAAGATCATCCAGTTCCAACACCCATGTGCCATAAGCAGGGACACCTCCCACTAGAACAGGTCGCTCATCCAGCCTGGCCTCGAACACCTCCAGGGATGGAGCAGTCACAACTGCCCTGGGCAAGTTGTCCCAGTATCTCACCACCCTCAATGTGAAGAACTTCCTCCTAACATCCAGTTTAAATTTCCCCTCTGCCAGTTTAAACCCATTCCCCCTCATCCTGCCATTACAAGACCTTGTGAATAGTCCCTCTCCAGCCCTCCTGTACATCCCCTTCAGAAACTGGAAGGCTACTATAAGTTCTCCTTGAAGCCTTCTCTTCTCCAGGCTGAAAAGCCCCAACTCTCTCAGCCTGTTCTCATAGCAGAGCTGCTGCAGCCCTCTCAGCATCTTGGTGGCCCTCCTCTGGATTCTTTCCAACAGTTCCACATCCTTCTTCTGCTGGGGACACCAGAACTGCACACAGTACTCCAGGTGGAGTCTGAGGAGAGCAGAGTAAAGGAGCAGAATCTCTTCCCTTGCCCTGCTGCCCACAGCTTCTCTTAAAGCAGCCCAGCACACAGTTGCTGTCTGGGCTGCATGCACACACTGTTGGCTCCTGTTGAGCTTTTCATCAGCCCAGTGTCTGTGTGCACTCAGGATTTTCTGCCTCAGTGAAGAGGGAATGAGTAAATAAAGGAATCAGGTTGGATTGAGCTCTCTGGAGAATTAGGTATGGGATTGTGACTGCTTCCAAGCAAACAAACGGTGCAAAAGCAGGTTGGCTTAACATCAGTTGTCAGAGAGATAAGCAGAGAGCACATCATGCCCCCCTGGTGCATCAGCAGCCGTTCTGCAGGGTATCATCATTCCTGTTTTAGAAGTCAGGTTAATGATTGGACCCGATGACCTTAAAGGTCTTTTCCAATCCAGGCAATTCTGTGCTTCTGTGACATTTTAGAAAAGGAAGTTTAGTGCTGCAGGGTGTAATTGGTAGAGAACCTCTGACCTGAGCCCAGAGCCAGCCTCTGGTAACTAGTGATTTTCCATACCCATCTCATTAATCTCTCACCTGGCATCTTTATCCATGACTTGACTTCTTCCTTATTTCATCTGCAGAGCTAAAAAAAACACTAGACACATTGTTCTTTCAGCCCATGCTGGCAGTAAGAGCCACCTTAGGTAGCTTTGGACACCTCTGCAGTAGATATCTACCACCAAACTGCCCTCTTGGCACACACTCTGACCCCTTAGGTCAATATCCTCTGACCTACTTAGATTACCTGCTTTATGCAGGCGTGACCATAGAGGTACTGCCCCTTTCTGTCCCTTGAATACAGAGTGGAGTGGAATAGGATATAAGGATAGAACAGGATAGAACAGAACATAATAGAACAGATCAGAACAGGGTACAATGGAATGGAATAGAATAGAAATAGAATAGAATATAATAGGGTGGAATAGAATAGAATTAGAGATAGGATAGGAATAGGATAGGATATAATAGAATAGGATAGAAATAGAGATAGGATAGGATAGGATAGGATAGGATGGGATAGGATAGGATAGGATAGGATAGGATAGGATAGGATAGAATAGAACAGGATAGAAATAGAATAGAATAGAATAGAATAGAATAGAATACAATACAATACAATACAATACAATACAATATTATATTTCCATAGGAAGGGACCTACAGTGATCACCTAGAAAAGATCTGGATATCTTGCTCAGAGGTGGACACATGCCCTGGGTTAATTGAGTCCCACCTGAGCTGTTTCACTGAATAACTCAGCTTTTCAGTGTTGGCTGCTAAACCACCAGCTCAAGAGCACTTCCTCAGCCTTTGCATTGCCTGATTCACTTTCTTTGAGTCTGAAAAGCAGGCTGGGGCTAAGAAACCCAGACTGTCATTAAATGAGGGTTTACCTGCTGTGAAAGTGGTTCCTGCAGGAGATTACATTTTTTTTTTTTTTCCTCCAGCAGTGAGGTTCACACCACCATGGTGACATTTAATGGGAGCTCAGGTCTCAGCAGCAGCATAAACCTATTGCCTGGGTCACCTCAGTTCTTTAGGATCAGGACTGTCCTTTACTGTACATGTGGGCAAAGCACCACAGCAGCACCTTGGTCTCAGCTGTGCCTGCTGCTGCAGAGGTGCAGTAAATGATCAGATCAGGGTCCAGCATGGCTCTTTGGGCTCATCGTTCTATCTCTGCAGCGCAGAGTCTAATGTTACCCTGGAGAGCTGTAATCTGAACCGGATAGCATTGCTGACAGGCTGCCAGCCAGCTAAAGGTTTGTTTTCCTCCAGCATGTCCCTCCCCTTATTGTCCTAAGCATCTTTATTTGTTTCCTACGTAAGGCACAGCATGATCCCTCAGAAAAAAAAGAAAGCATGCTGATAGGAGGCTTAATGCTGTTACTTTGCCACTTGATGCAGACAGAAGGGAGGCTGGTTTCCAAGCTGGCTCATCCCTTCAGAGGGCTGGGATTTCCCATTTCCAGGAGCCAACGTGCCTGGGCCATCCAGACAGCACTGCAAAGGCAGAGTGCCTCTGGCTGACACACGTGACTCTGTCTAATGAGTCCCCAGAAAAACCTCCTGCTAGCACAGGAGCCAAAAAAAAAATAAAAAAAAAAAAATTAATGAATGCAGATGAAATGTGTGGAATTACAGACCTTCAGCAGCCCCAGAATCAGGAGAGGGGAAAGAACAAAAAACACACTCAGGTAATAGGATCACAGAGACTGGACTCAGCCCTCTGGGCTTCCATCTCTGCTTTGCTCCAAGCATAACCTAGGGCAAATCGCTCCACCCTTCTGCTCCTTAGTTTAATCTTCAAAGCTTCACAGCCAAAGAAATACCAGGCAGGGCGTAGCTGGGCAAGGATCATAATGTCTGCCCCACTGCAAAGTGAGGTAAGTACCTTGGCTGCTCTGCCTCAGATCTGCAGCTCTCAGTTAGAGTGGTGTGGCAGTGAGGAACAGTGTGCTGCTGAGCAAAGGCCCATCTGTCAGACCCACCTCAAATCCAAAGTGTCCATGCTGTGGGTCTCTTTATAAACATTTATTCATTCCTTTCTTCCATGTACATCACTCTCGTGGATTCTTAGCTTTGGTTTGCCACCTGTCTTGTACTTTCCAGGGAAGCAGAAGTGCAGGTTTCTTTACAGCACCGTGTGGTCAGGTGTGGTGGTTTAAGCAGTTACCTGCCCCCCCACCTTTTGATATAAACCCCAGCTAGGACTCAGAAACACTGGAAGTTGGTAAATTGTTATACATTGTAAATATCTGCTTGTATATTGTGCATTGCAAATACAAAGCTTCATTCCTTAACTTCCAGCTGACTGAGTCCTAG
>VWZI01012880.1:0-10131 GCA_013396835.1 Psilopogon haemacephalus | reverse complement strand
TCTCACTCAAATTCTCCAATTAGCTCAAACCAACACACCTTTCAATAGAACCAGAAGGCAGAATTAAAGAGGAAACAGAACCAAAGCAAAGAGTTTTAATTACAAAGAGGCTTTCTAAAATATTTACTTACAAATTAGTATCTGCAGAACCTTTCTGGGGCCAGACAGTACTCAAAATATTTGGTGGGGTGCTGTTGGTGGTATGGTAACCAGTGAAGCTTTTGGAGTTTTCCCAAGACTCTGCCAGGGTGCTGGGCTTTCATGGTCTCTGATCTGGTCTTTATTTGTTCTCAGGAAGATGGCGTCCTTCCAGGGCTCCAGGCTTGACACAGAGGTTTGCAGGGGTGCAGGCAAGCACAGTGTCTTGCTGCTTGGCAGTAATGGCCTTTCTTTCAGAACACAAACTGCAGGGAGGTCTGTGTAAGTGACCTCTCCAGCTAGGAGCAGCTTCTTATTTGCTTTCAATAGCTGTAAATGCTAGCCATAGTAATGCGGTTTACTTGAGGGCACTTGGCTCTCCTGGTCTTAACCCTTCCACACAATCTACAAACTACAGCCGGCCAGTTTCAGGAAGCTTTTGGCAATGACTCTTGCCTGTGGTATGAAGGGCACTTAGGCTTCTCCCTGGTAAACTGAGGCACAGTAAAGTAGATGAGGCAGCAAGACAGAGTATGGCAAAGGCAGATTATAGCAACAAGGTGGCAAAGGTGAGGCAAGTTGTTTACTTTTATCAATTGCCTGAGTCTTAATTGCTTCAATGGGCAACTGAGATTACCCAATCAGAATGGCACTGTGCCAGAACTAACCATATTAGGTGAAGCCATGGGCTTGTTTTACTCGTTTGGGAAAACATAGGCCTTGCACAAGGCAGGCACAACCCAAGTGTATATACCTTGTTTATCCCAGTATGTAAAAAGGAGCAAAACAAGTCTGAACAAAACAGGGTCTTTAGACTAAGTGGCTCCTTCTCCTTTGTCCTTTTTTTTTTTTTTTTTTTTTCATCACCCAGAATGGGGAGGGGCAGCAGGGGAGCATGCCTGGACATGCCAGGATGAACATCAGGCCTATTTCGGTGTACCACCACAGTAATTTAGACTAGTACTATTTATCCTGAGTTTCCACATTTAATCTAAACTCAGAGGAATACTGTGAATTAAGTATTTCAGGAGTTCAAGAAAGGTATTAGAGAGAAATACAAACTCTTGCCCATATTCTGTAAAACAACAAATTTTTGAGGACCTTTCACAAGTCATTTTTTATCACTTTATCACTTCAGATTTTAGAATATGGCAGTGTCATGGGTTCAGCTGATTCTCCTGATGTATATTGAATACCACACTGCTGTCATGCGAGCTTCAAAATTAAAGTGCTGGCTGGAACAAAATATCACAGGGCTTAAAGTTCAAACGATAACATGAGAGGATTCTTGTTCCAGTTGTGGCTTTCGGGTTGGAGCTGTCAGTCTTTTTTGCTACACTTGCTGGTGCATGCTTGCGGTGGGGAGAATGATTTTGTTGCTGTCTTCTGCTATTGCTTCTGCTTTCGGTAAGGTAATTGTATATTTTATCACCTCAGCAGACTCCTTATCTCAACCCAGAGGGTTTGGGTTTTTTTGTTGTTGTTACTTTCATTCTTCTCTCTATGTGACAGGGAGCTTGTGACATAAGCCTATATTAACCCAGGACAGGCAGAAAGGTGACTTATGTCAGATATATTTTTTTCTAAATTTCACTGTTTTAATTATTTTTACAACTGTGAGTTTTTCACATTTTACAGAGATCTACCAATTTGTAGCTATAAACTTTATTTTATCTATGATAGCTGGTAATATATACAAGGAAATTAGTATCTGTCTTCAGCTATTGAATAAATAACATTTTTTTTGAGTGACTAGATACCTTGCAGTGTCCATTGCATTTGTTCTTTATATTTGAAGGCATCTAAAGTTAAAAAGATTGCTTAGACACGTCATTCTCCAGCATTCAACTCTACTATTTCACTGCTGTAGCAAAAAGAGTTAGTGTGAGAGACAGCCACATGAGACAACAACCCAGATTTGGGCACAATATGACGCAGTACCAGATCATATCACCCAGGGTTGGGAGTTCTTTTATTAATCTTGGGGAAAACATGTTTGTTTATCATAAAAGTAGCTGTTATAAATATAGCTGTTCTGTTCATACACATTATTTATCTTTGACAGATGCTTCTGTCCAGTAATACATTAACTCTTTCACGGATGCTTTGACTGCACAAATTTTGAATATGTTGTGAAAACTAGAAAACATAATGAGTTCTTAGTATGATATTTTTCTACTTTCTATGCTAACCAAAATATTAAATTCTGCATTATTCAAGAAAAAAAGAACACTGAAAATGGTATGTCATGCCCTATTGCCTCTCATCCAAGAGTCAGAAGTCTGGTTTTAAATACTAAAAATCAGGGCCAAAGAGCCAGAAGGAAAAATAAGAAAGACTTCTATGGCCACTTGAATGTGAAAACTTGGGGCAGTGGAGCATGCGAGGGAAGTGAGGCAAATTACCTCCAGAAAATGAGAAGGAGGCAGAAAGGTGGAGGAAAACAGAAACGGAATTTGGAATAGAAATGAGACTGAGATCTATCCAAAAGGAGGGAGATTATGAGGAGACAAGATTCAAATAAGAGATTATGGTTAATATGTTTGAGGAATAATACAGGAGGAAGCTGCAGATATAATTCGTAGTCTTAAATAAAGATAGGGTGCTCTTATGTGAGGCATCTGCTAGTAAAGAGAAAAATATTGTTCTCTCATCCACAGACAAGAACACTAGTATGCTGTGCTGTGTGTTTTTTCTCATGATCTGAGCTTAAAGTTTACAAATTATTTGAAACTGTCAGAAGACCTTTTGAATGTCATGTCATTCACAGTCTAGATGTTGGAAATTGAAGTTAAAAAATTATGGGATTCAATGTTTTAAGTAAAAGATTTTACTAGGGTATTCCATTATTTCTATCTTAGTTTAAAACAGTACACAGCTATCATTATAAACTAGTATCACAGAATTAACTAACATATACAAGATTACCTTTTAAAATACAGTTACATTGCAGACAATACCAAAATGAATGGGGAGGTTGATACTCCAGAAGGGAGACTTAGACAGGCTGAGTGAATGAGCTAGCAAGAAGCTTATGAAGTTCAATGGAGACCAGTGTAGGGCCTTGTACCTAGGAATGCATAACACAGGAGTGCAGCTCAGACTGGGACAGGAAAATTGGAGTCTCAGCAGATCTCAAGATCAGCATGAGTGAACACTGTGCTGCAACAGCAAAGAATGCTATCAGGATGCTGGGTTGCATCAAGGGCATTACCAACAGAGATAATGAAAACCTTGTCCCACTCTACTCAGTGCTTTTCAGGGTATACTTTGAGTACTAAATGCAATTTTGGTCCCCACTATAAAAAAAGAGATGCAGATAGACTGGAAAGTCTCCAGAGAAGAGTCACAAGAATAATCAGAGGACTGGAAGACCTCCTGTATGTCATGGAGGCAAGGAGTTAGTATGAGTCAGAAATTATAAAAATAGAAGTATTTTTATTTCCCTGAAAACCCTACCCTCAAACTATATACAGAACTAGTTTAGGTTTATTTACAGACTCTAATTCAGTCAGGAAAATCTTCACAGAATGCTATGGGCAAATTCAGAGATTTAGGAAGTCAGAAAATGGAAAAGGCTAAGCTACAAACACAGCTTTACCCCACTATCAGTCAGGCTGAGCAGAGAATTAAGGGAACAGCAGACTTTAGTCATGAAGGTGAAATAGGTATTCAGTGATGATCCCTTGATGGATTTGTCTATGGCTTGGCTTCCTTCTGATGCTGCAAGCAATATCCAATTGTGACTCCAAACAACAAAAGTCCAAGGTGGGTGGAAAAGTCACCAAACTCAAAAGTGTCTCAAGACATGGCTACCGCAAGACAGAGATTCATGGAAGTGAAGCTGCCTCAGCAACAGCAGGAGAAAGCCAAACTGCTAGGATCTCCCCCCCTAACCACAATAGCAGCCAGGAAGTTGGCTGTGCTATGGTCCCAGAGTAGCCGGGTCTGGATGCCACTGGCAGCTCTCTCAAATGGACTCAAGGACTTGCCTAGGGGAAAGAAGTTTTTTGTACCTTCTTCTCCTTCCCATTCAAACCTCCAGAGACAGAGGGTAGGGGGAGAAGGAAGGCATTTGGAGTGCCGTGCAACACTATATGAGAAGAAGCTGAAAGAACTGGGTTTATTCAGCCTTGAAACATCTTAGGAGAGGCTTTATTGCCACATAACGGTACATAAAGGGTGTCTACAATGACAATGGACACTCCTTTTTTAGGAGGAGTCACATGGAAAAGACGAGGTATAATGCGTACAAGTTATTCCTGGGGAGATTTTGAATAGACTCCAGAAGAAAATTTTTCACCATAAGAACAGTTAAACAATGGAATAGTCTCTCGAGAGAAGTGGCAGATTCTCCTACATTGGTCAGTTTTAAAATTCAGCTTGACAGAGTGCCGGACCATGTCAGTTCAATTACACTATCACCTAGAAAGTTTGGACAAGATAATCCTTGGGTTCCCTTCCAACACAGTATTCTGTGATTATGGTAAATTGGGGATTACTTCTTTACTATGATATGTAGATTAGGGAGCTTTACTGATATAACTTTCTTATGGCTTCTTTCAACAAAATGAAAAATTATCCATACTAACTAAGGACCTTCTTTAACTTTTGTGCCTTCTTAGGACTAACTCCTAATGAGGAGTTGTAAATAGGAAAAAACTATACAAATGAGACAAGCTGAAATTTTAATATCCTGTTTGAAATCTATATTCAGAAAAAATACTTACTCAAAAGCTTTAATTAGCACATAGATATGTTCACCCATTTTCAGTTACAGAAATGAAAAAAATATTCTAGGGGTTGTCTTGGAAAAAAAGTAAGCCATTAATTCCATTGGTATTTCTAGTGCTTACAAGTGCAGTCCTGATGTTGTTGTGCAACAAACTGACTTGATTATAACATTTTTATCAATATTAGGGCTATATTCTGAGGAAAATAATAGCCAGGCCCTGAAAGTAGTGGTCAGTGACATTAAGTCTAGGTGGATGCCAGTAACTATTGGTGTTCCCCCAGAAGTAAATAATGAAGCAAGTTTACGAGTTCATTTATGGCACTGGATTGGCTGACACAGCAAAGTGTTTTGCTGCCATACAGAGGTACCTTGACAGACTGAAGAAAGAGGCTGACCACAATGTTATGAAGGTCAACAAGAATTGCAAATTCCTGCTCCTGGGGAAGAACAATCCCAGGTACCAACATACGGTGGAGATCACCTAGCTGGAAAGTAGCTTGGTAAAATAGACCCTGCTTGTGGACACCGGTTTGACACCAAGAACCAACAATGTGCTTTTCCTGCAAAAGTTAATTCTATCCTGGGCTGCATTAGTCAAAGTACTGAATCTTTCTCTCTTCACACCTAGAGCACTGAGTCTACTGCTGAGCTCCACAGTACAAAAGAGACAAGGACACAGTGGAGAGAGTGGAGCACAAAACTGTAAAGATGATTAAAGATCTGGAACATCTCTCTTGTAAGGAATGATTGAGAGATATGTGACTGTTCATCCTAGAGAAGGCTGAGGGGAGATCTCATTAATGTATATAAAAACCTGAAGGGAGGTTACAAAGAGGATGAATCACTGTAAAGGGTTAAGCCCACCTGGGACCCCCTGCTGCTTCCCCGGAGATGGTTTGGCTCCCCACTCAGGTGGGTCCCCCCCCCAACAAGGGGTGATTTGGCCCGTTTCTCCCAGGTAGCATGGTTGAACACTCCCATTTCCTGCCATGATTTGGACTATAAAGAAGGGAACTCAGCCCCCCCTCGCTCTCTCTTGCTCCCTCTGCCCCCTCACCACCGTGCTGCTGGGACTCCTGCTGCCCCTCCACGTGTTCAGCAACCCGCCGCGTGGAAGAACGGGACTGCTTCTCCCAGCATTTTAAGAACTGCTCTGTGCTGCCAGCTTTTCTCTCTTTCAGCACCACAAGACGCAGGACCACAATTTTTCACACTAAAAGCCCCAGCTGCCGGCAGTATTANGATTTGGACTATAAAGAAGGGAACTCAGCCCCCCCTCGCTCTCTCTTGCTCCCTCTGCCCCCTCACCACCGTGCTGCTGGGACTCCTGCTGCCCCTCCACGTGTTCAGCAACCCGCCGCGTGGAAGAACGGGACTGCTTCTCCCAGCATTTTAAGAACTGCTCTGTGCTGCCAGCTTTTCTCTCTTTCAGCACCACAAGACGCAGGACCACAATTTTTCACACTAAAAGCCCCAGCTGCCGGCAGTATTATTTTTTTTTCCTTTCCCCTCCTCCCGGGTTTTCTGTATCCCTTCACCCACTTCCACACCATTGCATTCTCGCTTGTTTCCCTTTCCCCCCACCTCCTGTAAGAAAAAAAAAACCCCTTTCTCCCTGTTATTTATTATTTAAAGGTGTTATACCCCTTTTCACTTGAGTTTTCTTTTGGGCGTTTGAGCTTGGGGTAGCTGGATGTTAAACCAATACATTTTAATTGGCGCTTTCTCAACGTGGGGCTAATATTTTGGTGTATTTTTCCGGACAGGATTTGGAAGTGAAAATGGACATCCTCAAGGTTCTCTTTATTCATACTGTGGGGTGGTGGTTTTGGATGTGGGCATACAAATTCGTTACATATCATGTAAGAGGGATGATTATAGATATGATACTAGGATATGTTAAAGCTCTGCCGGGAAGGATGTATGGGTTTCTAATGGATTGTGTTGGGAATTTCACCGGGGCTGGGAATATGTCTGAGGGCTGGAATCACTCAGCGAATATGTACTATGAGAATGAACCAGAAGCCAAAGGCTACAACTTCTGGTTTCTGGTGGCTGTAGTCTTGCTGTGTCTGAACCTCGCTCTGGTAGGGGCCAGTGCTCTCACGTGGCGGCCGCGGGTGGTCACCGTTTGGAAAATTTTAAAAACAAGGACAATGGGGGAGAGAAATGACTGATGCTGCTACAGCAGGTGCTGTTTCAGCACCATTGCTAAGGGGAAAGCTGGAACCGCGTGCAGCACCGGTAGGGCTGACTCTGGCGGCAGCAGGACTGCCGGTTCCAGCCTCAGCATGGCCAGCGCCATTACGCACGCAGACAGCAGGGGCGTGGCCACCTGCAGCGCAATCGATGTCATGATGGACACAGATGGCGGGGGCATGGCCACCGCCAACTGCGGCACACCCCACCCAGCCTCCAGCGGCAGTGCGACCCCGCCCACCACTATGAACCACAGCCAGAGCCCACAGAGCTTCTCTGTAGCTCCTGTCACTACAAGAAGAATGAGGCTTCAAGCCCCCGAATCTACAAACCACACAGCTGCAAGCACCAGCACAACACCACAGGGCAGCAATAACAGTGACTCTGAAATCATAACCATTTCCAGCATCCCCCACAAAGAGATCAGAGACACTAGACAGGATTATGTACGCTCAAATGGACAGTCACTGCTGGCCTGCTCCTGCATTGCTGGGATGTAGGGGCAGATGCTGTTCAGCTGGATCAGAGCGAGACAAAGCAACTCGGGTCTTTGTCAAGGGATGGGGGAGTGGATAAGGAGCTGGGGAGGTTGGATGGGACCCACTCACTTTGGGCTAGGCTTCTTGCAGCCATAAGGTCGAGGTACCCCACCAAAGAGGACATGGTGTACCACTCTTTCAAGTGGTCTGACATGGAGCAGAGAATTAATTGTCTTAGACAAATGGCCATTCAAGAAATAATTTATGCACAGGGCCAGGTGCCTGTGGACCCCAAGGAGATTAGGATGAGGCCGTCCTTCTTGAAGAGATTGGCCCAAAGTGCATCCCGGGACTATGCTCACACACTGGGAGGGCTGCTCCTGGGGAGGGACCCTACTAATCTCCCAACCATAAGGGAATTTGTGGGGAACCTTAGGCACTTTGAGGACAGCGTAACCCGTAAAGCCCTGGTATCAGCTGTGCAGACCCTCACCAGAGATATGGACGAGCTTAAGACAACAGTCTCTGAGCTCAGGAGGGGAGAGGATGCTTGCCCCTCCACCTCTGAGTGGGTTCAAGTGTCAGCTGTCAGGAACACCCACCGACATGTCCCTGCTCCTCCCCGTAGAAGGCCAAGCCAAGCCCAGCAGGGAACATCCAGGGGCTCACTATGGAAGACTCTGTGTTGCCATGGTGAGGACATGGACAGATGGCACGGCCTGCCCACTTTAGCCCTGTGGGCCAGGGTCAAAGAGCTGCAGGGTACTGGTAATGGGAATAACTCTAGGAAAGGGGTGGCTCCAGTGTCACAGAGGCAGGCCTTTAGCCCAAGGGGTGGTGGAACAAATAGCTCTAGCCTGTGTGCATCCTGTGAGAATGACACCCAAAATTAGAAGTGCCCTGACTCCAGCCAGGTGGAGGCCAGGTGTAACAGGGTATACTGGGATGTATGTGTAAGATGGCCTGGCACCTCGGGAGTGATGAAGTATAGGGCTCTGGTGGATACAGGTGCCCAATGCACCTTGATAACCTCCAGCCACAAGGGGTCAGAGCCCATAACCGTATCAGGGGTTACAGGGGGATCACAACACCTGACAGTAGTGAAGGCCGAAATAAGCCTCACTGGGAATGTGTGGGAGAAGCATTCTATTGTAACTGGTCCTGACGCACCTTGCATCCTGGGCATGGACTTCCTGCGGGAGGGGTTGTTCAGAGATCCGAAAGGATACAAGTGGGCATCTGGGGTAGCAGGTGTAGAGACTGCCACTGAGGAACAGCTGTCTATCCTGCCTGGACTGTCAGATGAACTGTCCGTAGTGGGGAAACATAGGGTGGAAGATGTGCAGGTACCAATTGCTTCTCAAGTGGTACAAAGAAAGCAATACAGGACCAGTAGAGACTCCCTGCTGCCCATTCTCCAACTGATCTGTGAGCTGGGGAAGCAGGATGTCATCACAAAGACTCACTCCCCCTTCAACAGTCCCATCTGGCCAGTGCAGAAGGGAGACGGTGAGTGGAGGCTCACTGTGGACTTCAGAGGCCTGAATGAAGTCACACCACCTCTCAGCACTACTGTGCCAGACATGCTGGAGCTGCAGTATGAACTCAAGTCCAAGGAGGCAAAATGGTATGCCACAATTGACATTGCTAATGCATTCTTCTCCATTCCCATCGCAGAAGAATGCAGAAAGCAATTTGCTTTCACTTGGAGTGGAAGTGACTCTCAATGGACTGGAAGCACAGCTCGAGCATACGCCACAGCATAATTCACACTGCACTGGAGAAGGGCAGAGCACCTGAGCACTTGCAGTACATAGATGACATCATAGTATGGGGCAGCACCGCAGAGGAGGTCTTCCAGAAAGGGGAGAAGGTCATAAACACCCTGTTGGAGGCTGGCTTTGCCATCAAGAGAAGCAAAGTGAAGGGACCTGCCAGAGAAATCCAGTTCCTGGGGGTCCAATGGCAGGATGGTCGCCGCCATGTTCCCATGGAGGTGGTCAACAAGGTAGCCAATATGGTGGAGCCCACCAACAAGAAGGAAACACAGTCCTTCTTGGGGTTTGTGTGCTTCTGGAAGATGCACATTCCCAGATACAGCCAGATTGTGAAATCCCTATACAACATGACCCGAAAGAGAAATAGCTTTGAGTGGGGACCCAAACAGCAGGCAGCATTCGACCAGATAAAATGAGAAGTGGTCCATGCTATGGCCTTGGGACCAGTTCGCACTGGCCCAGAGATCAAGAACATTCTCTACACATCTGCCGGTGAGAATGGACCCAGCTGGAGCTTGTGGCAGAGAGCTCCAGGAGAAACGAGAGGCTGCCCTCTGGGGTTTTGGAGCAAAGNGGGTTTTGGAGCAAAGCATACAAAGGCTCCAAAGCCAACTACCCCCCCACTGAGAAAGAGATCCTTGCTGCCTATGAGGGAGTTTGAGCTGCTTCTGAGGTAACTGGGACTGAGCTGCCACTTCTTCTAGCTCCCAGGCTCCCTGTATTGACCTGGATGTTTAAAGAGAAAGGCTCCACTCCTCACCATGCCACAGATGCCACCTGGAACAAATGGACTGCTCTGATA
>VWZI01012878.1:933-13706 GCA_013396835.1 Psilopogon haemacephalus | reverse complement strand
AGAGGCTCCTTTCTGCTGAAGGTAGAAGGTATATTCAATTTAGTTACAGAGAGGCTTTTAAATATTTACTCTCAAGATATATCTCTGGATTCCAGGGGCTAAATTATAATTGGAGACAGTACCCAAACTGTCAGTAGAGAGTCCTGTCAGTGTCTTGTTAGACACTGAAGCCTTCTGGAGCTTCTCCCTGGCTAGCAAGATGCTGGAGAGTAGTGTGTGTGTGTGTGTGTGTGTGTGTGTGTGTGTGTAATCTCTGACCTGATCCTAATTCGTCTGGATGAATCTGTCCTTTCCAGGGCTTGGCAGAAGACTTGCAGATGTGCAGGCAGGCATTATATCTTGCAAGTGTATAGGCAGGCACAACGTTGCACTGATGGCTAAATGAGCCTATTGTAAGAAGGCACTCAATGCCAATTCCCTGGTAAACTGAGACACAGTACTTCCAGGCAGTTCAAGCCCAAAACTTCAGTGTTTCTTATTATGTAGAAAATCTGACTAGGAGCTCAGCAGGCACAATGCCTTACAAAGCAGAAGAAGGTAAAAGCATGGCAGAGCATGGCAGGGTACAACAGCAAAGGCACATATGCAATAGCAGAGAGCACATTGTTTTTACCTGCTTATTTCTTTTGTCAATTCAGCCCAAGGTTAATGGCTCTTTGGCCACAGAGCTCACCTAACCAGAATGCCAGTTTGCCAAACGTGATCATATCAGGTGAGCTAGGGCTTGCTTTTACCCTTTTAGGTCAGAACACAAAGAAACCTATAAACACATGTGGGTTCCCTGTTTGCAATTTGGAAGAGATATGATGGCACCAAGCCTTTGTCTTCCTTTCCCATGGTTGCTTCCCATAACATCAGGAGGGAGAGAAGGGAAAAGGGAACATGTCTGGACAAGCCAAGACATGTTTAGGCCTATTTTGGCCTTCCACAACAGTAGCAGAAATCATGTCTTCCTTTCCTGCCCGCCCTTCCACCATCAGCAGAGGGAGGAGGAACAGGGGACATGTCTGGACAAGTCAGGACATGCTTTAGGCCTATTTGCCTTCCACAACATTACTTTAGCTCCATGAAGCATATAACTGTCATTGTAGAGTTTCAATAGTCAATCTAATAAAAAAATTCTTAGTCTTCTAATGTAGCACTACCATGAAAGGGAGTCAACATGATCTCTGGAGACAGCAGGGAAGAAAATGTAAGTATTGCTCCCTTCATCTGAAAGTTTGGTTTCCTGATCTTACTCTGATGAATTCCTGGTTATGGAAAATAGAAAAAAGTCAGGTGCTGTGATTGGATTTCATATTTCACAGACCAAATGCTAAACCAAGATTGGTACATCATAAAACATTGGTACAACATAAAACATATAGTAATGTAAATGTTTACAGTTGTGGGTAAAACAACATGCATCTTATATCAGTCTTCGTGTAGTCTTGTAGTGAAAGGAAGATGGACAGTGAATTTAGCTTGAGGAGGGTAGATTTAGAGTAGATATTAGGAAGAAATTCTTTGCAGTGAGGGTGGAGAGATGCTGGAACAGGATGCCCAGGAAGGTCATAGATGCTCCCTCCCTGGAGATGTTCCAGGCCAGCCTGGATGAGGCCTTGAGCAACCTGGTCTAGTGAAGGGTTTCCTCATATGTGCAGGGGCATGTTGGAACTAGATGATCTTTAAGGCCATTTCCAACTCAAACCATTCTATGAATCTACAGAAACAATGTGGGATACCCTGAAATGCCCTAGCAGATATTATAGAACTTATATCTGAACAGTGAAACAGACTCTTAAATAATTATAGTTGCTGAATGAAGAGGAAACCAAGAAATCTGCTTTACACATGGACACCTCTATTCAGGCTATGTAATCTGAAGTATCATGGTTCTCTTCAGGTATTTCGTATTAAGAGAAGACCACGTACAAAACCTCTTTTTTTCCCTCTGAAACTTTACACAGTGACTGAAGCCTGAACAGCTGGCCCAGTTCCCCTAACAGTTCATCAGCTGCCATAGGTTTTGGCTAGTAAAGTACATCCAGAATTCCCTTGTGTGTTCTGAAATTATATTCTGGTCATAGATTAAGAAATAAGAGTAACACTAGATGATGATGCTTAGCAAATGAAGTATAACAACCAAGAAAAAGACATTTGTCATTCTCCAGGACTTACATGATTCTCTTCAAAAAGATCTCAATATGATCATGCAGACAATGTAGAATAAAAAATTAAATAAAAGACTTATCTTCAGATTTGTATCAAGCCTTTAAAAAAAAAAAAAGAAAAATAATTTTTAAAAAATCAAGGGATGGTGGGGGAGGAATTTCTGAGAATGAGTAAGAAAAAAAGATAAAAGGCCAGATTCAACAGGCATATCAATCAAGTAATTCTCTTTATCTGATTCTTTAAAGTGATTAACCTCAGGTTACCCGATTATCTCTCAGCTAGGTGTCATGTCACATACTCAGGAGTGAGAAAATATCACAAACAGTTACTTCAAAGGCTTTGGCAATTTTCTTTTAAGAAAGTGGAATATTGCTAAAATTTCTCAACAGTCCATACCCTGCTTACCTAACCCAGAATTCAGTGACTTCCTTTTGCTTTTTCGTAGTGAAGACAATTTGACAGAAATCAACTTTGGAAGGCATAATTTTATTTCTGATGTAATTATATTTTTTTTGGTGTCTTGCAATAGCACTTACACAGTCATCAACACATATTTTCCTCCATTCATTTACCAATACATTCTATGATCTGTTTGATACTGAAAAAGAAATTCCATGTACAAAGTGTATGGCAGAGATTTTCTATGATTTCACGTAAAGAAGAAGATACCCATCATAATAAAAAGATGGACAGTCATTTACTGAAAGAGGTGATAGATCTTTGGCAATGTGCTGAAAAGCCTCTGAGACAGCAGGCTGAGGACATTGATCAAAAATTTAAGTGCCACACAGAGGTTCTGTATGAAGTCCTACATCCTAAAAGCCATACGACAGTATTACAGAGAGATTGTTTCGTTCAAAGTCCTAACGTGAGATTTTTTTGGTTTTTTCATTTTTATTCTGGAAAAATATATTTGCACCTACAAAAAGGAGACCTAAAATGGAAAAAGAAATAATTTTTTCCAAGTTTTTGTAGTTTATTTGCACAGTCTGTTAAAATTCAAGCTTTGTTTCAAATAAATGCATGCTTGGTAACACAGCTTTCTTCTGCAATTTTTATCTGTAAGTATGTGACTACAATTGCTTCTGTTGCCAATAAATAATGTTACCAGTATATAAAATTCAAAAATTCAGTACTCCTTCTCTTTAATTATCAGTGTTTGTGCTGGTTTGAGGCTAATTGGAGGATTTTAATGAGAAATAAATTTATAGGCTGAGAAAGGAGAACCAAAATTGTAAAGGTCAAGGTCTGGAGGCCAGAGATTAACATGATCTCTGTCCAGAGGAGCAAGACCTGTTCTTATAGATTTCTGTGCTGTGAAATTAAGGTACAAGTGAGACCAGATATCACCACAAAGCTATTTATTAAGGGATAAAGTTGGACAAAACAGAGGGAAAGAGGGAGTGTGAGAGAGAGAGAGGGAACAACGGAGAAATTAGGAGAGGGGGAAAAAGAAAGCAGCAGAGGGACACAAGCAGGGATTATATTACCATCAGATAGAGACGGGGGGTGAGAGAGAGGTGTGCACTCCACTCATAGGTTGGCTGAGATTTATAAGAGTAAGAACCAAAACACAGATAAGACAGAGATGCTTCAAGTTGCTCTAGCTGTGATCTCCCTCTCCTTGGCCTCTAGCTGGATCTGTGTAACTCACCTAACCAGTTTCCTGCTGCTAACCACCCTGACCAAGATTCCTTGCTTACCTGGCACATAAGACAATTAGTGGGATAAGACTGAGTAGTGGAGATTCTTATCTCTGGGAGAGGTGTGGTGTTTCTGTATTACTTTTTTACTGTATATATCTGTAAGTACCTGTAATATATTGTAAATATCTGCTTGTATATTGTGCAAAGCTGTAAATATAAAGCTTCATTCCTTAACTTTGATCTGTCTGAGTCTAGCCTGGGTTATTTCAGAAGAGTGGGGGAGCGAGGAACTGCTGAACCAGCACAATGTTCAATATGGATAAAACTCCTGTCTCTAAACTCACTCCTGCTCTCCACAAAGCTGAAGATTGACTTTACTCCCTTCTTTNTCCAACCACCTCTACCACCTTTCCCCTCTTCCCCAATCTTATCTCACCATCTGTTGATGCAGCAGATAGGTGGAGGTAGAGGGACCAAGGGGATTAGCAGTAGGAAAGAGGTTAGTGGAATTATTGAGAATTAGCTACAAAGGCAGAGAAAAAGGAACCACTGAAGAGGAGCAGCCACAGCCCCAGAGTGGTCTGAAACGATCTGACTTATCTATATTTGGGTTACAACTCTTAAAACATATTTTTTTCTTTCTCACTAGAGCTCTGAGGGAAGTAGCATCATCTGTTTTCATCTCTCAACCTATAGTCTAATTTTCTCACTTAAATCCTCCAGTTATTTCAAACCAACACACCAAGGTAGGAAATGGGAAACAGTATTTATGGTCTACCGTGCAAGTCCATGCTAAGAATTTTTACATATGTTCTACATTCTGAACTGCAGATTCAGAGGATCATGGAAAATTAAAAGAAAACTTTTGGGTCCCCCATTTAAGCTTCTTGAGTAGAAGCATTTAAAAATAATTTGACTGTTCAGAAATGGATGTCAATGCAAAAATATTTTGATCAGCACATTATGTTCTGTTGGTGAGATAATCAAGGTTAGAGTAACTTCTTATTACATAGAATAGAAATCAAGTCATCTCACCTTTCTAATAACCAAATTCCAGTTGAATATAATTTGAATAGTTTTGAAAAACATCATTAAAAGTGAACTGAGTTTCTAAAATATACAGTATGGTGTACATAGGAAAGCATGAGAAAGTTTTAAGAAAAGACCATTTGCTGTGGAATCCATTTGAAACATATTTAGGAATAAAATGTCATCATAGTTTTTAAAAAAATGAGAAAGATGTTCCACAGAACATGCAGGGAAATGATAGCACTACATCAAAAAATAAATGTCCCACGTGTAGGCCTACTTAAAAGATGATAAAAAATGTAATCTGGAAGACAAATTTGAAAATGATGCTATTTCTTGGTAGTAAAAACCCCAAAACTGAATGTAGTATTCAAGATGGGGGTGTACCGGGGCAGAGTAGAGGGGGAGAAAAACTTCCCTTGATCTGCTGGATACGGTCTTATTAATACACCTCAGGATCCTATTGGCTCTCTTGGCCACAAGGACACACTGATGTCTCATGGTTAACTTGTTATCCACCAGCACTCCCAGATTCTTCTCCACAGGGTTGCTCTCCAGCAGATCACCTCCCAGTCTGTACTGGTGGAGTTTATTATTCCTCCCCAGGTGCAGGACTCTGCATTTGTCCTTGTTTATCCTCATTAGGTTTCTCTGCGCCCAGCTCTTCAGTCCGTCCGAGTATCGCTGGATGGCTACACAGTCTTCAGCTGTATTGGGAAGCCAAGCTTCCCAATTTGGAGTCATCAGCAAACTTGCTGAGTAGACAGTGTCCTTTCATCGTCATTGATGAAGATGTAATTTTTGCCTACCACAACTATGCCTAAACAGTTTTTGACAGACTCATCTAAGTGATTTTTTAAAATATCTATAACAGGGGATCTGCAGCCTCTATGCACAACATATTCCCATCCTCAACAATCCTCACTGTTAGGATTTTTTCCTTAATGCCCAACCTATACCTCCTTTACTGTAATGTATACATATCACTGCTTTCCCTAACCCCAGTGAATATGAAAAACAGTTTATTAATTTCCTTTTTTACAGCCATTCTTTACATGTTTGGAGATACTTATGTCTCTTTCACTCTTCTCTCCACTACAATAACCAAATTCCATCATACTGAATATTCATACCTTAGTGGCTATTTAGAAAGTGTTCATACAGCAAGTAGGTATGGGAAGATTGTCTCAACTCAAAAAGAACTATTATTGCTTCTACTAAGCCTTCTGGAGAGGTAAGGATCTGCAGAGTAATCTTATATGTCCTAGAACCCCTTTCCTCCATTTTGAGCACATGAGGTTTCACCTGTGAAAGATCTTTTTAGGATAAAAAAACATCTAAGGTCATAAGCTGTCTCTACAATTCATAGACTAATAGAAAACTGTCCTGGTAGGGCATAAGTCCTGCCAGATTGGTTCAAACTCCTGTTGCAGGTCTAGGACTTTGATGGATTGAGAAAAACAATGAAGGATTTGGCCCCAACAAAGTCACAAGGGCTGTGTACTTAGCACCACCAGGTCAGGTGTCTTGTACTGCCCCTCAACAGTCCCTGGGTGGACACACGGGTACCGAACTTTGAATTCATTGGCCAAAACAGCAGATGATAGTGCCTATTGGCCAGTTTCAATTTCAAAATAGTGTATTTAATGGGGGGTGATTTAGAAATTGTTGGCTCCTTTTCCTGATGCTTCCACAGGGACCAGCTCTGTTCATGGTGGCCACATGTTGCAGCGTGTTGTGCAGCTTGCATCAACAGCCTAGTGGCGTAATGGGTTTTCAGTTACCTGCCCCCCCACCCCCACTTTTGTAAACCCCAGCTAAGACTCAGAACACTGGAAGTTGATAAATGAAGGTTTATATTTACCGCAATGCAAATATACAAGCAAATATTTACAAGATATAACAGATATTTACAGAAATATACAGTAAAAAGGTAATACACACACCGCACCCCTCCCGGAGATCAAAAATCCCCAAGAGAGGGTAATCAAATCCCCCTACCACCTTTCCCCCCTTTCCCAGCTTTATCTCACCACCTCTTGATGCTGCAGATAAGCTGAAGATCAGGGAGATTAGTAATAGGAGAAGAAGTTAGTCATTTTAGTGATTTTACTTTGAATTTAGTCAGCAAGCCTGAGAGACAAAGGAAAAAGATGCCGGAGCCAGCTCAGACAGAGGCAGACTGGCTATCTGGATGTTTTGAGAACACTTCTTAAAACAATTTTTTTTTCTTTCTCAGTGAAACTTGGTGGAGTGACACTGTGTGTTTAACTCTCTCTCAGCCAATAGCCTAATTTCTCACTCAAATTCTCCAATTAGCTCAAACCAACACAGTGGCAAGTCAGCTCTTTCCTCCTTTTCTTCTGGGAATACTTTGTATCTTTGCTCCAGCGCATCATGAGTAAGACTCCATAGGCGTAGTTAGAATTTTCCCTGTTACTAGGTTCCTACTTTCCAAGTTCTGGCTACTTAAACTGTTTAAGCTGTTTAACTGCTTGTTGATAAATACCCTTTGTGCAATTGTTTCCTGTCGACTAAACATCAAAAGAATCTGAGGGAATTTTCACGATTTTTTGAATATTAATAACGAAAAATAATATTCACAAATTCATACTAATAATTCATAACTAATTATTAATAACCTGATCAATAAGTGAAGGAGTTGTGTTCTGTCAACAACAGACAGATAACAAGGAAAGGTACATATTCTCAAACTGCCAGAAGATTTCCCAGTTACATTTCTTTTCTTTGTGCTATGAGTAAAGCCTTGTTTTGCCTCTTTTATTAATGTGTTGGCTAACAAGCACAAATACAGGCTGGGCAGTAACTCGCTGAAGAGAAACCCTGAGAAGCAGGACTTGGGGGTGCTGATAGATGAGAAGCTCAACATGAGCCAGCAGCGTGCACTTGCAGCCCACAAAGCCAACCAGATCCTGGACTGCATCAGGAGAACTGTGGCCAGCAGGTCAAGGGAGGTGATTCTTCCCCTCTTATTCTGCAGTGGTGAGACCCCATCTGGAGTAGTGAGTCCAGTTCTGGAGCCCCTATTACAAGAGGGATGTGGACATGCTGGAGCATGTCCAGAGAAGGGACTCAAGTATGATCAGAGGGCTGGAGAACCTCTTTTGTGTGGACAGACTGAAAGAGTTTGGGCTGTTCAGTCTGGAGAGGAGGAGAGGCTCCCATGTGACATAATTGTGGCCTTGCAGTATCTGAAGTGGCCTAGAAAAAAAGACGGGGAGAAACTTTTTAGGGTATCAGGTAGTGGCAGGAATGGAGCAAAGCTGGAAGCGAGTACATTCAGGCTGGACATGAGGAGGAAGTTCTACACCTTGAGAGTGGTGAGGTGCTGGAATGAGTTGCCCAGGGAGGTGGTTGAGGCCCCATCCCTGGAGGTGTTTAAGGCCAGTCTGAATGAGCCTCTGGCCACCCTGATCTAGGACAGGGTGTCCCTGGGCATGGCAGGGGGGTTGGAACTAGATGATCCTTGTGGTCCCTTCCAACCCTGACTGATTCTATGATTCTATTACAGACACATAGCACTAGACATGCTTGATGAAAAAGAAAATCCACAAGCAATTTTTCCCTCCTGTGGAGAGAATGAGCTTTGCTTGACAGATGTTAATTATATCACTTATAGTTATACTAGAAGGTGCTCAGATACCAAAGAGATGGGAATGGATATATAAATGCAGTAGGTCTTAAATCTCATTATGCAGTAACTCCAAATTAGACTAAAGCCTAGCCTGACTGTCAGTGATGCTGTTGTAACAACCATGCAGGAAAAAGGGAAGATGAAGTGTTTCTGTCTCGTGTCTAGTCTTTGCAAGAATTCTTCCAGGTAGATAATTCTGATAGATTTTTAGGGAATTTATCTTAATTCTGCACAACTTTTCTCCTGTTTCTAAACCTAGCACCTGAATGTTTTCCAGAAATATTAAGCAATGTGACTAAGCATCTGTCAGGTGTTTGCTCTCTCCTCTTCCCAAGGGCAGAAGCATGAGTATGTGTGTAAGTGGAAGCAGATGGCAGAATAAGCATATTCTGTGTACATGGATGTGGTGAGTGCAGTAATATTATTTAAATACCAAATCCTCAATAGCTCTACTTTAAATAGAAGCGTATGAATCTGAGGGTATGAAAGTTGTGGAAATGTTTTGGAGGAGAAGGTTGTGTGGGAGAGGAGATGAGGGTCATTCCAGAGGGCTGTACAGACAAGGATTATTTTGCAGTGCTGCAACCAAAAGGTGCCACTGTGTTAATTCTCTGATTTACAAACAGAGAGTCAAGTAAGGGCTATGAGAAGACAGAAAATAAAATTGTAGCATCTTTAGGCTGCTTTTATTGAACTAACACATGAAGCACGTCAGCTGAGGGGTGGAAGAGATGTACCCCAAATGATGATGAGAGGAGACAGAAGCCCAGAATGGGAGAATGCTCGGTCAGATCTAAGAGACAGAGGGTGGGCGCTGAAAGGAAGGGGTTGCTGCCTAGCCTTTCAATGTGAACATGTCAAAATTGCAGTTTTTATTGCATTTTAGAGCACTAATCTGAGAGCCAAAATCCACCAGTTTAGATTTTCTAACACTGAAAAGTCAGAAATTTCTTTACAAGAAATTGCTGTTTGGTGGAGTAAAGGACAGAACCATGGAATCTGACAGTTTCAGCGGAGAATTTTACAGAAGACAGAAAGTAACCATTTCCTTAAAGTTCCTTTCCCATGATGAGGGAACATTAACTGGCTATTGTAATTGATGAAAACAGTAAGTAGGTCATTGTATGCTGCCCAATTTCCTTCTTAGTTTTGTTTTCTCCCTTCAAGAAAGTGCACTTGCTTACACACTTGATTACTTAATGGAAAGTACTTTCTATTGAGCAGTGAGAATTAATTGGCAGAGGCAGGAATTGTAAAATATAGTTATTTTTATTTTCCTGAAAGCCCCCCACACAAATTATATGCAACGATTAGTTTAATTTTATTTACATGTTCTAATACAGTCAGGAATCTTCACACAAGGAGGTTTGTAGGCAGTTTTAGTAATTTAGGAAAGTCAGAGAATGGAAAAAGGTAAGCTACAAGGCAGCTTTATTCCACTTCCTTTTATCTTACCTACAATCTACACCTAGATGGCACATCATTGTTTCATACTAAGCTGTGTTACTCCCATACATCATTATTGTCCAAACAAAAAAGGTTTAGATGGAGCCTCAAGGCAGTGCTTATTAGTGCACTTTAAAAACAATAAAACTTTACACATAAAAGCCTAGGAAAATGTTTGTACTTCCTTACTTTGTGAGTGGTTTTGTTACTACACATGGCCTGACTTTCCTTCTAATGTATTGGTTGGTATGTGATGGGAGAGACATGGATTTCTGTTTTTTATGTTTGTATGGGCTTGGGTTTTTTGATGGACTTTTCGTTTGGTTGGGTTTGTTGTTGGTTTTTTTTTAAGAAAACGGTGAATTAGTTTCAATGACAGAAGCTAGCTCAGGTCCAGGTGACTTTCATACTTCCCAAGTGACAAATAACACCTTCATTTATCACCACAAAACCCAAGGAAAATTAAGACAGGAACCTGCAGGGAGGTAAGAAAGAAGAGTAAGAAAATGCAGGACAGTATGAACTATAGAGAAAAAGAGAAAGAAAAAGGTTTGAAAATATTTATTTAGCATAAATAAATGCTAATTCACTTGGGGAATATTGATACTCAGCAGACTTACAAAGGAGGAGAATTCAGAAGTCTCTAAAACAACAACAAAAGATGAAAAAGAACAGAATCTCAAGTCATATTCAGCATGAGTATAAAGATACAACTTGTGTTTGCTCAAGTATAGGTATTTATGGTAGAATATATTTGTTTAGAGGGTGTTATATTTGAAAAACACCAAAACAACTACAACAAAAAAAACCCCAACTCCCAAACAAAAGAACTCATCAAAAATCCCAAGAACCCCCCAAAAAAACCCAGTTCTAAACCCAAACTGGATTTGATTCCCTAATCAGTGGAAACTTAATACAGAGGAGAAACAGGGACTGCTCAGAATACTTTCAATGTGCTTGCTGTTGCCAGGGAAACCATTCCCCTGGCATGACAGTGGTGAGCATATCTTGCACTTCTGGCATTCCAGTTCTCAGAAAATTAAGGCAGTATCACATTATCCTGGTGTGGACAAATTATTAGAAAATGAGAAAAAACACTGCCTAAAATAATAGACATAAAAAAAAAAACCCTCAATATTTATTGAGATAAAGTTTAAAATGCTCTACTTTTTTTTTTTTTTAATTCAACCTTGCTTGAAAACAGATAAAGGTACAAAGACAGACCTAGCTGATGTGAAATATGAAGAAGACGCTCTTGGTACTTCACAGTTACTTTCTCTACTGTGACACAAAATTATCTGTGGGATTTGTGGTAGAAAAAGAAGATTATGAACACCTATGATTTAATGTATTGTGTGATGATACTCTAGGGTTTTTATGTGTGGGTAAACATATTAGGACAAATTTATCCCTGATGTGACTCTAATGATTTTGTGGGATCATCCAAGGATAAATTTGCCATGGTGTTTCATTCCCAGACCTTTGATACTCTGGAAGATACTTATGAAGCTGAGAGCAAATAAAGTTTTCCAGGGGGACCTTGATATATGATCAAATATCAAATGAAAAACCTATATTCTTTGTTCACACAGGATAGAATTAATTTTTTATTGCGTTCTAAGTAACAGTAATGTCAGAGTAATGGAACTTTGTCATAAGTTTAAGGAAAATAAAATTTGAAACCCATCAGTGAATGTTTTAGGAAAGTACAAATGCATTTGTCCAATAGCCCTTTATTACCCTAGACATCATCTACTCTATGGCCAATAAGGAACAAATTTTCTTCCACAGTATTCCACCCATCACTGTGTCCAAACCCTCACTTGCAAAGATATTTCAACCACAGCATCAGAAAGCAAAAGTATAAGCAACAGAGCCATTCCACTAACT
Source organism: Psilopogon haemacephalus (assembly GCA_013396835.1). Taxonomy (NCBI): domain Eukaryota; kingdom Metazoa; phylum Chordata; class Aves; order Piciformes; family Megalaimidae; genus Psilopogon; species Psilopogon haemacephalus. The sequence continues at coordinate 1,886 of VWZI01012878.1, read as the reverse complement.
AAGTAGGGAATCTATATTCTATATCTTTAACTTGAGTTTTTTTGTTTGTTTGGTTGGTTGGTTGGTTTTTTGAGTCCTAGGAAGCACTAGCATCTACCAAATACCATCAATAAGAGAATTCTTCTTACCTCTGCATCAGGTAATCACAATCTGCTGCTGATCATCATCTACTGTCTTTGCCCAGACTGGAAGGTCTCAGAATCTAAAAGAAACAACTAATGAAAACTTTTTCATCCATGCCCAGTTTGGACACCTAGGAATGACTTAGAAAGTTGTAGGACTTTCAATTATTGTGTTTATAATCATATTGATGGGCATCCTATAGAAAAAAAAAATGCAGTCTTGGAGGTCATGTAAAACACTAATTAGTAATTGCAAGACAGTTAGCCTTCTCACTTGAGCCCTGTGAGCAGCATACACCAAGAGAATTTATTAAAAACAAACAAACAAACAAACAAAAAAAACACCACAGCACCCAACCAAACTAACAAACACCAAATAGGAGTATCATATTGTGTATTGTACAGTAACAACATTTACAATGGTCCTTAGAGAAAAAAAAAAAAAACAAAAAAAACCAAAACAACCATGAAAAACAAAACAGAGAGCATATGGGTGAAGGTTAAAGGGAAGGCACAGGAAGGGGACATCATATTAGAAGTCTGCTACAGACCTCCTGATCAGCACGGTGAAGCAGATGAGGCCCTTTACAAACAAATAGGAGAAGCTTCAAGCTCACAGGCCATGGTACTCACGGAGGACTTCAACCACCCTGACATCTGTTGGAAGGACAACACAGCACAGCACCAGCAATCCAAGAGGTTCCTGGAATGTATTGATGATAACTTCCTGTTTCAGGTGTTAGAGGAACCCACAAGAAAAGGTGCTGTGCTGGACCTAGTCCTCACCAACAAGGAGGGGCTGGTGAGTGAAGTGAAGCTGAAGGGTAGTCT
>VWZI01012877.1:202648-248345 GCA_013396835.1 Psilopogon haemacephalus | reverse complement strand
CTTTTGGGCTCAGGGTGGGGGCAGCTAGCCTCAACCCAATACACGCCTACAAGACAAAAATGCAGTAATACGAAAAGCATTCAAAACTCAGGTGCCCAGAAAACCTTCCTAGCATATAAATATACAGATTGGGAACTTCCTGAATCAACACAGATACTTCTCCTGTCAGAAGATCAAGAATGAGATCCAAGAAGAAGATCTTGGATGCTAACTTGTAATGTACCCAGCTACTTCGAATGAAATGAAAGGAGTAAGTCTTACAAGGTTACTTCTAGAGACTAAAAGGGAATGCCTTTTGTACCACATTCTAAAGAAAATGCTAGTTCCTTATGTGAAGGAAGCCTGTATAGTGTACAAGACGAGAGAATGAATCACTAGAGCATTCTTCCTGTTTCATATGACACTGTATGCATTACTTGTCTAGTGACACAGGCCAGTTGCTCCTTTAACATGTTTGAGAATGTAAATCCATCTCTAATTCAGGAAAGCAAAGGGAAAAGGGAATGGGTTTGATTTCGTACGCTACTAACCCAGAGACCAATTGTTTCTTGGATTCCAGATTTCACGATTTTTAGCAAATGGAGAAAGTCCTTTTACATTACACTTGGCAAAATATTAATGAGTGTGTTACATACTAAATGGAGCAAACACTCCCTTTTCTGTTATGACTCTAATTTTGAAGTCATACTACAAATCATAGCTGTTTCAAACAGTAGCACAACCCCATATAACCAAATATCAATAGCTGTCTTATCCAATCACGCCATTAACTGTGATTTGAATGAATCCAAGAGTATAGTAAACTATTAATTGCTTTGACAGCATTTTGCAGTCTAGCATGACATGCAAACAGAAAAAAGAGTAGACCTGGACTAAACATCAATTGAGCTGTCAACAGCTTTTTACATTTAACAAACTCTAAGGGAAAACAAATTTAATTTTGCAACTTTTTTTTTTAAATTCCAACAATCTCAAACTTACGCACATTAGAAGCCTATGAAACGTGTAAACATTTGGCTGCACACTATAGGTACCTTATGGTTCCTTTCACTATTTGTAAATACACTTACTTAAAATGTAAGAAAACTAGAGATTCAGATAAACACTATAGTTACTAAAAGTCTTCACCACTGTCAAGCGATTAGAGCTGTTCAAGAAAAAGAGATCAAATTCCTGAATTTATGCTTGAAGGAACATAAGGTCTAAAGACCTTCGAGAAGGTCTAAAATATTACCAAGTAATTGCTTTTAAAGCCAGATTGAGCTTTTAGAGAACACCCTGCCAAATACTAGAGATCACAAACAAGAATCATAACAGAATCCTCTAAGGAAAACATTTCAAAATGAAATATGTTGGCAGCATCCTAAAATACTCAATATTCAAGTGCTCCATTACCAAATGTTAAATTCAACCAAAAATTTCTGAAGAACTTACAAATTTTACTTTTGATATACTCGGTGATGAACTAACACGGACCATGACAACATATCAAAATGTATTAAGATTCACGTTCTCCCACAAAGCAGATGCAATAGCTGAATATAAACTGGCCTGCAACAGTACATGGGCTACCTGCAAGAGCTCTAGTATGAAGATGTGTCTCAAGCACAGAAAGCCATATAGGTTGTGAGCGTTCTTACAAAACAGCCTCTGAATAACCAACTCCCAAAACTATGGAATATGATGTACTGGTTGCTGTTTGTATGTTAGAAGACCTCAAATATTCCATTCCCGTTTAGCCACAGGGTAAAGTAACAGATTAAAAGATTACAAGGAACAAGGCAGCTGAGGTGGGTTTGGGTGCTTTATTTTTTTTTTTCAGCCTGCTTGTTTTCTTTAAAGCCTCAACTCTCTGATACCCATCATGCTGCAGAATTTGTTCCAGAGAAAGATTGGTGTTGCTCCAGAAACACAAGCAGGAGGCTTTCACACAAAATAACCAAATGCATTTTCCACTTAGTCCAACCAGTCCCCGAGGCAGTGATCTGGGAGAACCTGCCTCAGTTCCACCCTATTCCCAGAAGCTTAATGTATACAAAGAACATTTGGGATCTCTCAAGTGAGTTAATTATTTGCATATCCATCATACATTTCCTTTGATAATTGTGAGATTACCTGGACTGCCTTCAAAGTGGTATACTAGTGTTTATTCTATATTAGGACAGCATTAGAAAAAACCCAACTGTTATAAAACAGAAGTAGAAGGCCACTGCAATCTCATCTCCAGAAAGAACACAGGAAGTGCTTCTACAGCACCTATTTATCAACTTAATACCACTTTTTATTTTCTAAAATCCCTGGGTAAAATAACTTCTAATAAATACTATTCCTGCTCAAGCTGGCATGGTTTTCTGAAACATCTGATTAAGCCTATATACTCTTAGAAGACCAAAAATGTCACAAAAAGTAGGGGTTAGCCTACAACTGAAATTTAATACTACAATTTTCTTTAGCCTGCAATGATCTGTCTTGATGACAGCATAAACATGAAATTCAAACAAGCTTACTCGAGACTAAATGCTACATGCTACCTATTAATAAAACATTGCTTTGATGCAATACTTAGAAAATACACATGTATTTTATGTCTTTACTAAAATCCATTATTAGCAAAGAAAAGCCATTTTTTAAAATGTGAAAACTCCTTTTCATCTGAAAGGCAAAAAAAAAAATCAAAAGCTTAAATTTGCATTACTTAGCTTCCAAGGTGCTTGATACCTGCTGTTCATTCCCACAATAAAATTGAATTACTCCACATTTCTTAGAGTTGGCTCACTGTAATTTAAATGTCCAAGTACAGACCGTAAACTCAACTTCACAGCTCCTTACCTAAACATTTTCTATAACTGTTTTTAATATCTTACTGAAGTTTTAATAAATTAGATCATTTCTGCCTGAGATTAATACCTAAAGTACAGCACATAATTATTGGGTTTTTTCTAACATTTATTGTTACAAAAAAAAAAAAAATAGAATAATGAACCAAAATTTATCACACAGATTCCCTATTTCCCTTTTTTAACTGATAGAAGTGCAATTTTGCATTTAGTGCACAGACCTCCTCCTAAGTAAGAATTTTGCACACTAACACTGTACTAGATCTACGTTATTTCTTCTTTTCTTGTCAGAATGAAAAGCATTGCATACATATTTTGGCATTTTTACTATGAAGAACAGCTTAATGTATTTATAATATTAATTGGGATCTGTTTTCAGCAAGACGAAAGAACCTTTGGAATGTAACAGTACATTTGAAACTGTTTCTATTCTGCAAAAGCAGCTGTACAAGCACCTGAAAAGTAAGTCAAAGTACCTACCCCACCAAGACTACAGCAGCTGAGAGGTTGTTACATGATGTTTATGACTGAGCACACCAGCTCTCTGCAACCGCTAGGTCAACTACACTTAGAGACAATCTGTTAACCCAATTCATGTACACAACCTTTTCCATCAGTTTTAAGCGCTCTTTTAAATCAGTTTAGTTAGACAAATAAAAGACTTTTCAACTTACTGTTCATGAAAATCCAGCATTGGTGGCTCAAACCGGAGAGGTCGGCAATTTCCCCGATACAGGGATACACTGCAAGAAAAATCAAAATGCTGTAAAAGAGACTGTTGGTGATACTCACAAAATGTTCATTAATACTAATAAAGGAGCAACTAATTAAGAAGAAGAAACAGCCTGACAAACTTTTCCGGTCAGTATATAACAATTTAATCAGCCTTTTACATGATTATGTGGTGTCTCCAAGAAAGATTTATGCAAGAATGAAACAGACATAATTGAAGCATTAGTTCTCCTCTATGATGGACAGCTAAGTGAAACAGTAAGCTAAACAAGTTTACATAGTCTTTCATAGCAATACCCAGATATATTCCTCAATGTGTAGCAGTCATTTACACATATATCATTAAGTTTCTCCAGCTACATCTATACCTAGTACATACCCAATCCTGGACCCATGTGATAATGAGCCTATGTCTATACTGTTAAAAACTCAATCTCCAGAAGACAGTGACTCTGCTCTAGAAGTATTACTGAGCATTTCCTACACTAACCTCCTGCTGGAATCTCCTTAGGAGAAAGCTAGTAGATGAAGACTGAAACTTTTAAACAATCCAGCAGTGAAGACAATAAAGTATCTGGAACTGTTCTCTACTACCGTTAATTATTATTACCAGAACAACTACATAGAACACAATCAACAACCTACAACATAAAGTGTGACACAAAAAAACCCAAATCAAAAACACAAAGCACTTTCACTGACTTAACATTTTCTTACTCAGAATGATGCGACTGTGACCACAATGAAGTTCCTCTAATTCAGTAATGTTTTATTTTGAGCTGAATGCAAATCAGATTCATACAATAAAACATAAACCAGTGAGACAGTAACATGAAAGAAATGAACAGGAAAGGCTAAAGAATGGCTCAAGAGCAATGGCTTTTTTTTTTTTTCCCAAATGCTGTTTTTACTGAAATTAAGACAGCACTCCTTATCTAGGTCTCTGTTTTCTGACTTTCTATCACTCCTAAGTGCCCAAAGACAGAACTGCAGCCATGTGCCCAAGGTACGTGAAGCTGCTCCACTAACCCAGGCAGCACAGTATAACCACCCAGTTTTGCCTTAATAGAGGGAAAGCCAGGAAGCAGAAAGATGTCCTTGGACAGACACACAAAAGCTGAAACTCAATCAAATTCCATTCAGCGTACTTCTGGTAAAACTAATTATTGATCAAATGAAGATGTCTTTCCATAATCTAAAACCACTTCAACAAGGAAACTATTTACACAAATAAAAAATCAAGACTGGGGTATGAAACCTTAACTGCAGCTTCTAGAAGCACAGATCTGTCCAACAACAACAGGTTAACAAATCAGCACTTTTTAAAACAAAAATACAATGTGTCAATTAATCACTCTAGTACTCCACAACTGAAGTCTCACACTTCCAATATGATACATGTGTAACAGGGAGGTTTTTTTTTCATACCAAGCAATTTACATCTAACTTTGGATGTCAAAGCACCTTCAGTACTACTTAAAGCTTAGTCATTAAAAAGAGCTTTATCCAGATTAAAAGCAAAACACCAGTGGGGCAAGAGTAGGCACAGCACAGCTTTAGTGTGTACTTGTGTGTGCAGGCATGTGTGTGTATATGTGTATGTATAGAGCACAGCACAACAGAAGTGAAGGTGTATAACACTGTATTCACATCTGCAGAAAATTAAAATTCTTGCTGCTATTAAGTGCTGATATGACTCATTACAGTTGTTGAATAAGAGAAAGCCTGGGTATACCTTTTTGTCAAGGCAACACTAAACAACAACTACTTCTTCAATACTGTATTTTTAAAATAGTTCTGTCAATTTCTTCAAATTTAAAAACTTAGAAAACTTTTTTTTTTAAACTGGTAATTAGTGACAAAAATACAAATCATTTACTTTTAAGGAAAGCTAATTTAAAATAAGTACAGTTTTGAGTAATTTAACAATGAAAGTATTTATTTCAAATGCATTGAAAATATAGTCAAGAGTAATTTGACCTAACTGAAGAATCAGAACATAAATAAATCTCCACATACACAAACAGTTTTAAGACCATTTTCTCAGGCTGCACAACTGCATTATCTTGGATAGTGGTGTAGACAACACAGAATTTTTAAATGGGTAACATTTGGTAAAGGCAGCTACACTCTAACAAATTCCAACTATTATAATGAAAGTAACAACTCTAGTAAGTTTTAAAATGGGAATATGCAGCATTAGAACTCCCAAACTCTGCCTACTGAAAGGTCCAACATGAGCCAGCTTTCAGCAGACTTACAGAATGACAATGTCTGCTCTCTCAGGCAATTGCTCACTGAAGGCTGGATACACCCCTGGGTAGGGCAACTTTACAGCATAGTTACATTTAAGTTAATTATATGCATGTAGAGCTATGGCTCCTGATCTTATTATCAGAATGTAAACATTTTTCTTTCCATATCCCTCCAAATTTTCTTACTCTCGGAGTCACAAACAACATGAAAAGATGCATTCAAATGAGAGAGGACTACTAAGACCTGCAACAAGCTTCAGCAAACCAAAAATCAGCCAAGAGTTATCTGAACCTATGAAGTCTCAGGAATGACTAGCTCCTGGCAACGACTTAATGACACTTTTTCCCTTCTGCAAGAACTCTGATTTTAGAATGAGACTTCAGAACGAATGACACACAGTCCCTGTACAATCATCACCATTACCCTATCATCCTGTATGGCATCCAAACAAGAGGACATTAATCTCAACTACTACTATACTGTTACTATATAGAAGCAACCTACTATGCTGTTCATTGGTGCAACTTTCTATCTCATTAAGTTTAGCCACAGATGAAGTTGTAAAGACAGTCAAAATATCAATGCCTGGAAACACTACATGATGTGCACGTCCATCTGTGCTGAGACAGTTTTAGTCCAAGGACGTTCTGCTGCACTTCCATAATGCTTCACTGTTTATCACAGAGTACTAGGCATTTGTAATTTTAAGTAATCTGTGCACGTCTCTGCACTCAGAAATGACGAAAATGCTTGTCAAACACAGTACTTAAAAATTTCTGCAAAGTTGGGTAGTAACTGTTTCTCTGTATCCTCACTTTACCTTTCTAGCTGTTCTGGGATTTCTGGAGGTGGTCTATGCTCAGTGGAATCTTATCTGTACCATCTGTAAATGCTACTGTGGAAAATTCAAATCTAAGAATTACTCTACATGTACCTTTCCCACATTAATTAGCTAGATGTTTAAAGGGGGTTATTTCCTCTCCTTTGCCATAAATTGTCAAGAAATAAAGACATTGGCATTAAAACATCAAATATCAAGAGTAAATTATTTTATTTAGCAACACAAACTCTTTAAAAATTACTACTTTATTATTTAAAAATGGAAGCGTGTCCAAAAATAAAAATGACAAACGGGCCAATACCTCTCAGTGGCAACATCCTTTCAAGAGCCACATCAAACACAGAACTCTTTTTGGCTAAAAAAAAAAAAATAAGTAACCAATCAAGTTCCTCATGACTTGCCAATATTTAAACAGAAAGCTGAGCTGCATACATCCAAAAAGGTATTTTAAAATTTCTGGTTAAAATTCTTCCAGAAATATAGGTATTAAACACAGCCTCAGTGAAAAAGAAAACTCCCACAAAACATCTGACTGCTTTGGTATCTGGCAGTAGCCACTCCTGTATGTGCACATGAATAAAAAGCCCAGCAAAAAAAATTTTTCATAAGCTACACCCAGGTACTGGTTGGCTCAATCATGTCAACATTAACCCTGTCTCAGGAAAACATACCCATATTCAGCATCAATGTTAACACTTTCTGAAGGGGCTTTCTGGGGAAAGGGTGGGGAAAGAACAGGGAGAAGCTTGGATAGGTTCACTGTAACCTGACCATGGGCAAGAACAAAACAAAATTAAATGGCTCTCTTATTTCACTCCTTCCAATTAGTCTTAAAATGCAGATCAAATAACTAAATAAACTGTCCAGGTAGGAAAGAAGTATCTGCAAGACATAACATGAAGGAGAGATTACAATCCCTAATAAGGACAATGAAAGACAGGTCACCTACAGAAGTTAAGCACGTGGACAAGAAACCAAAACTTTTTAACACCATTGGAACAAACAAACAAACAAAACCCCAACAAAACAAAAAAACCCACAACCAACAACCCACCCCACCAAAAAACCTAAGAAATATTGAAAGAAATCACAGTTTTCATGCTTGCAATCTGACTGACAAACTGCAGTGTGTACCTACAGCTGTTGAAGTTCCTGTCCAAAGCTGTGGCCACTCTTTTCTTGAACACCTACAGGGATGATGACTCCACCACCTCCCTGGGCAGCCCATTCCAGTGGCAAATCACTCTCTCTGTGAAGAACTTCTTCCTAATATCCAGCTTATACCTCCCCCAGCACAACTTGAGACTGTGTCTCCTTATTCTATTGCTGGTTGCCTGGGAGAAGAGACCAACCCCCACCTGGCTACAACCTCCCTTGAAGTAGTTGTAGACAGCAATGAGGTCACCCCTGAGCCTTCTCCTCTCCAGGCTAAACAACTCCAACTCCCTCAGTGTCTCCTCATAACTCTTGTGCTCCAGGTCCCTCACCAGCTTTGTCGGCCTTCTCTGTACACATTCCAGTACCTCAAGATCTCTCTTGAATTGAGGGGACCAGAACTGGACACAGTACTCAAGATGTGGCCTGACCAGTGCTGAGTACAGAGGCAGAATGACCTCCCTTGTCCTGCTGGCCACACTATTCCTGATACAGGCCAGGATGCTATTGGCTCTCCTGACCACCTGGGCACACTGCTGGCTCATCTTCAGCTACTATCTACCAGCACTTCAAGGTCCCTCTCTGCCTGGCTGCTCTGCAGCCACTCTGTCCCCAGCCTGTAGCACTGCCTGGGATTGTTGTGGCCCAAGTGTAGAACTCTACACTTACCCTTGTTACATCTTATCCCCTTGGCTTCTGCTCACCCATCCAGCCTGTCCAGATCCCTCTGCAGGGCCCTCCTACCCTCCAACAGATCAACATCCTAACTTGGTGTCATCTGCAAACTTACCGATGATTGACTCAATCCCCTTTTCCAGATCATCAATAAAGATATTGAACAGGATCAGGCCCAACACTGATCCCTGGGGCACACCACTAGTGACTGGTCACCAACTGGATGTGGCACTGTTCACCACCACTCTCTGGGCCTGGCCTTCCAGCCAGTTCTTGACCCATTTCAGAGTGGATCTGTCCAAGCCATGAGCTGCCAGCTTGGCCAGGAGCTTGTTGTGGCAGATAGTGTCAAAGGCTTTGCTGCAGTCCAGGTAGACTACATCCACAGCCTGCCTTGTATTCACCAGGCAGGTAACCTGATTGTAAAAGGAGATCAGGTTGGTCAGGCAGGACCTGCCCTTCCTAAACACATGCTGGCTGGGCCTGATCCCTTGGCCATCCTGTAAGTGCTGTGTGATTGCCCTCAAGATGACCTGTTCCATAACCTTGCCTGGCACTGAGGTCAGGCTGACAGGTCTGTAATCTCCCAGTTCCTCCTTCCAGTCCTTCTTGTGGATGGGCACCAGATTGGCCAGCTTCAGGGACCTCTCCAGAGAGCCAGGACTGTTGATAGATGATAGAGAGTGTCTTGGTGAGCTCATCTGCCAGCTGTCTCAGCACCCTAGGATAGATCCCATCTGGTCCCATGGACTTGTGAGGATCCAAGTGGCTCAGCAGATCCCTTACTGCTTCCTCTTGGATTACAGGGGGACTATACTGGCTCCATCTGCCCGTTCGGGAGGTCAGTTGTCCTGACGACAACCTGTCCCACTATTGAAGATTGAAGCAAAGGTGTTAAGTATCTCTGCCTTTTCCTCATCTTTTTTTACTATATTCCCCTCTGCATCCAGTAAAGAGTGGAGGTTGTCCTTGCCCCTCCTTTTGCCACTGTTACATTTATAGAAACATTTTTTTCATTCCCCTTTATGGCAGTGGCCAGTCTAAATTCTAAGTGGGCTTTTGCCTGTCTAATTTTTTTTCCTACACGACATAGCAATATCCTTAAACTCTTCCTGGGATACCTCCCCTTTTTCCCAAAGATGATATGCCCTCTTTTTACTCCCTAATTCCTTTAGAAGCTCCTTGCCCATCCAGTCCAGTTGTCTCCTTCATCAGCTCACCCTCTGGAACATTGAGACAGCCCATTCCTGTGCCTTCAAGAGTTCTTTCTTAAAGTAGGTCCAGCCTTCCTGGACCCTTTTGTTTTTAAGGGCTGTTTCCCAAGGAAATTTCCTTGTTAGTTCCTCAAATAAGCTGAAGTCTGCCCTTTGGAAGTCCAGTGTGGAGGTTTTGTTGATGCCCCTCCTGGTTTCATCGTATATTGAAAACTCTTTTATGTCATGGTCACTGGACCCCAGGCAGCCTCCAACCACCACATCTTCCACCAGCCATTCTCTACTTGTGAACAGCAGGCCGAGCATGGCTGCACCCCTGGTAGGATCACATAACAGCTGGGTTAAGAAGCTATCCTACATGCACTCTAGGAACTTTCTAGACTGCTTCTTCCCTCCAGTGTTAAATTCCCAGGAGATGTCTAGCAAGTTGAAATCACCCATAAGAATGAGGGCAAGTGATCTTAAGGCAACCTCCATCTGCTTAAAGAATAAAAAAATCAACCTCCTCTTCCTGGTTGGGTGGTCTATAAGAGACTCCAACCAGGATGTCTGCCTTGTTGGCCTTCCCCCTAATTCTTACCCACAGGGACTCCACCTGATCATCCTTAATCTCTACTTCAATGACATCCAGTGCCTCCCTGATATACAGTGCCACTTCTCCACTCCTTCTCCCTTGCCTATCTCTCCTTGAACACATCCAGGGAGGGAGCATCCATGACCTCCTTGGGCAACCTGTTCCAGTGTTTCACCACCCTCACTGTAAAGAACTTCTTCCTGGCATCCCGTTTAAATCTCCTCTCTGCCAGTTTAAACCCATTACTCCTCGTCCTGTCATTACAAGACACTGTAAATAGTCCTTCCCCATCCTTCCTCTAGGTGCCCTTCAGATACTGAAAGGCTACTATAAAGTCTCCCCAAAGCCTTCTCTTCTCCAGGCTGAAAAGCCCCAACTCCTTCAGCCTGTCCTCATAGCAGAGGTGCTCCAGCCCTCTGATCATCTTCATGGCCCTCCTCTGGACTCACTCCAACAGTTCCATGACATTCTTGCGTTGGGGCTCCAGAACTGTACACAGTACTTCAGGCAGAGTCTCACCAGAACAAAGGAAAGGGGGAGAATCACCTCCCTTGTCCTGCTGGTCATGCTTCTCTTGATGTTGCCCAGGACAACATCTGGCTGGCTGGCCAACATGCACATCTTTGGAAGTGATTATTTACAGGATTAGTTTAGTGAAATACACATTCTGCTTGCTTAATCCGATTTTAATAAACAAGAAGAAAACAGACATTTTAGTAAAAGCATCAAGTGGAAAGTTTAGTTTGAGGGACTATACAAGTGAGAAATAAATGCACCAAAGTCCTGGAGCCTTCACTGCCAGGAAAGGGGAACGAAGGCAGGTCAGGGAAGGTAGACCATCACAATGTTTCAAGTTTTATGCAGAATGACTAAACAAAAATTAATTAAAAAGCAAACAGGAAGTTTGTATAACAGAAGTTTGATAAAATTCACATTAGTGTAATACACAAATTGCCTCAAGCTTTAGATCAAAACAAGAAGTAACAGCCTTATTTTAATACATAATCTAATACAAACTCTTCTCTTTTACATCACCACAAAGATAATTTGAGTTTCTCTGTTCATTTCACCTGGAGTGAAACACCTGACATCCTTATAAGATTCTTCAGCACCTTCATATTCACTTTTTCCTCCTCTGAAACCCTGAATACTTAGAAACCTAGTATTAGACAAGCATACAACTCAGGAGATTTACACTGCAAGATTTATATCTGTGCCATGACCATGAGAAGGCAGCATAAACTGGTGGCAAGTGACAAAAGCACGATCTAAGTTTTTAATTGCAAAATTAAAAATTATGGTGTTTTTTTTTTTCCCCAGAGATTTTTCAAAACTTCTTGAAAAGAGAATGCAATGGATGGAGAGGAGGCAGAGAAGAATTTATCAAAAGTTTTTCTTCAAATTGACACCAAGAACTTTTGAAGTTCTTTTGAAGAACTTTTGAAGAACTCTTTCCTCAATAAAACTTCAGTGAAATGATACAATAATCTACAAATGGAGTCTCAGCTTACTTCATTTTTATTTACACAGAATGTCTCTGTGGTATTTATTACAAGGTGAATTAAAGAATTCTTCAATTTCTTATTTCACATGTGAAGTGATATTAAAACCTGTTATACTTCTTTTCTTTTCTTGTGTATGAGACAGTATAAAAACCAGACAATTTGTATTTGCCTTTGTTTACACTAAATTATCACAGATCTTACAATATAATGGCTGTACTAAGCTGTTAGAACATCATGCTTACCTTTTCTGTTGATATGAACTGAGGCCTATAGCTGTCTCAGTCTGTAAAAGAAAAAAGCAAAAACATAACACAATCCACATTAAAATTTAATTGACAACATTATACTTCTTGGGGGGCGTGGTGGGGGGAATGAACCAGAACCATCAAATACAACAAGCTGGTAGATCAGATCTTGAAAGACAAAAGGAAAAGTTCTGATCTGGAACAGAAAATTCAAATTGGCTTTTTCCAACTACTTAAAAAAATTAGGCCTCTATCACAAGACTGTTTGGCCTTGGACAACAACTCCAGTCAGTTGCAGCAGTAAGAACTCCTACAAACTGTAAGACAAGCAATTTAAAAATTGAGAAAAGGAAGGAAGTCCAGGAAATTATAACATTGTAGAGCACAAAAGAAAACTGTAGTATAGATGTAAGAAACATTACGAAGTGAAGTGCATAAACCACGTAACAGTCAAGCAATGATCTCACCAGTGTAATTAAATATACTGGAAAACAAAGAACACTATAATTGCCATTTGATTAGGAAACTTCATCTCATTCCCCGTTAATGATCTATTCGAGTCTCTATTATTCATACCTTTAGTACTACTCTGCTGGACGTTACTGTTAATTGCCTGAAAAGTAGGAGGTTAGATTGGCTAGGAAATTCCAATTAGTATATTCTAACTGGTTTCAAACTATGTCCTTCTGATCCAGCTAGCATTAAAATACACATGACTTTGAAAAAAATTGTCTTCCCAGAGGGTTGAGGGATTAAATTGAGGATTTCAGCCCCTCTCAAAGGAATTTAATGGCCCAGACAAGTATTTATTTTACAGGCTCAGCTCTAATCTAAGCATGCAATTTGTTCAGCAACAGACTGTAAATTTTTCACATCTTATTTCATAACTAAAAATCAGATCTCTTGGCTGGGCAATTCATTGACCACTGCCTCAATTACAAATTACACTTTCTTTTTCCTAAGATAAAAGTTGTTTGGTTTTGTGGCTGGTGGATAACAAGTTACCCATGGGACAGCAAGGTGCCCTTGTGGCCAAGAAGGCCAAAGGGATCCTGGGGTGTATTAAGAAAAGTGTGTCTAGCAGATCAAGGGAGGTTCTCCTCCCCCTCTACTCTGCCTTGGTGAGATCTCATCTTGAATACTGTGTTCAGTTTTGGGCTCCCCAGTTTAAGAGAGACAGGGATCTGCTGAAGAGGGTCCAGCAGAGGCCTATAAGGATGATTAGGGGACTGGAGCACTGCCTTATGAGGAGAGGCTGAGGGACTTGGGGATGCTTAGTTTGGAGAAGAGAAGACTGAGAGGGGATTTAATAAATGTTTGCAAATAGCTGAGGGCTGGGGGTTGGGGGGGGAGGGCCAGGCTCTTCCTACTTGCTCCCTGTGATAAGACAAGGAACAACGGATGGAAGCTGCAGCACATGAGGTTCCCACCTCCTGTGTTGTGGAGTCTCCCTCTCTGGAGACTTTTGAGACCTGTCTGGAGGCATTCCTGTGTGACCTGAGCTAGATTGTATGGTCCTGCTCCGGCAGGGGTGTTGGACTCGACCTCTTTGGTCCCTTCCATCCCCTGACATCCTGTGTAAATCTACGTTGCGTTTCAGATTTAAAACTAAATAGTTTCATTTACTGAGTCTCCAATATATATATTAAAATAAAGATGGAAGTGTATTATTGAGCATTGTAAAACAAAGCTAATATATTTGTAACTGAAGCGTTTACTTGCAATTTTGAATGTCTAGCCAGAGCATCAATTAGCTCTTTTGCTTTAAAGCCTCCAAAATCAAAGGTACATAAAGGAAAAGGTTCAAATGAAGTAACATTTTGCAGTACAACATGATCAGTGCAGTTTTCCCCTCTCCAAAGAGAATACTAAAAGACAAGGTGCTGTTTGATATTTCTAATTTTATTGTAATTTGAAAATTACTAAGTTTTTAAACTCAGCAAACTTTCAATTAAATTTATATATGACATTTGTACTGTACTCAGAAAAAAACATTTCATATTTTTCACTAAAATACAGACTTGCAAATGTTTCCATTAAGTGTTCTTAGCTAAGTTACACTACTCACATGCTGACAAGCTCTTTGGTCAGCTTCTGAATTTCTGATGTCATCTTTCACTTTCTATCTCTTGCATAATATAAACAAATACTTATAACCTGCTGTGAACAGTTTAAGAATAGTAAGAGAAATTCAATTAAAATGAAATTAGTTAAAATCCTTTTCAGTTAACTAGCAAATGTTTAAAACACAAACTGATTTGTATCTAAAAACTTCCTATGAAGTATTGCCTAATAAAAAGAACTGATTAGCTGCCAAGCCTAATAATTTAATCAGAAGGGCAAAAAAATCCCAAATGAATAAAAATCCAAACCACTGATACAAGCTCAGACAAGTTATTCAATACATTCCAGCATTTATGAGCTTTGTGCACATCTCTGATGCATGTGGCAAGTGATATGCTCCAAGTGTTGAAGACAAGGAACTTCTAGAACTGAAGATCTAGGCAATACAATTAGTAATGCACACATATCCAAAAATTACCCAAATCCATTTTAAGCATTTTCTCTACTAGCTGCTATTCCTCCCTACCAATCAACTGCATATATCCCTCTTTTTTTACAACAGTACAGTCACTTAAAACCATTCTTTCCATAACATCAGTTCCATTGGTCCCTCCTGCCCATTCATACCAGTGACTTTCCTGCGTATTGGACTGATTAAACCAAAAGTTGCTGAGACAGTGTTCCTGTGAAATACTGTTACACAGATATACTGGTTTCGGCTGGAATAAAGTTAATTTTCTTCATAGTAGCTAGTATGGTGTTCTGCCTTGGATCTGTGCTGGAAATAGCATTGATAACACAGAGGTATTTTACTTATTGCTGATTTGCACAGAGTCAAGGCCTTTCCTGCTTTTCAAACCACCCCACAGGTTCATAGAAACCGGGAGGGGACAGCCAGGACAGTGGACCTCAGCTGACTAAGGGGATATTCCATAGCCCTCCCCTTACTATGTCATGCTCAGTATATACAACTAAAGGATGTTCAGGATGTTCAGAGTCATGGCATTTTGTTTTTCCAAGTAACCATTACATGTGATGGAACCCAGCTTTTCTGGAGATGGCTGAACATCTGCTCAACAATGAGAAGCAATTAATTAATTCCTTGTTTTGCTCTGTTTGTGCATACAGATTTTGCTTTACCCATTGAACTGTTTTTATCTCAGCCCATGTGTTTTCTCACTTTTACCCTTCCATCTTGATGTGGGGTGAGTAAGGAAGTGGTTTTGTGAGTTTGAGCTGCCAGATGAGATTAAACCATGACAACCACCAAACTTACTTGACAAAGTTAACAGATGTATAAACACCCTATATTCCTTACTGATGTCCTTGAAAGTGCATTATTCACTACAATTAAATATAACTTTCATTTCAGGAATTGGTTTTGCTTTAGAAACTGTCACAGCTTTGCTCTAAATCTGCTGATGTTATTCAAAATTATTCTGCTTCACGCCAGCTGGGTGGAGAAAAGTATTATGGGGCTTGAAGTTCAGCTTGTAAGGTAAGAGGCTTCCTGTTTCAGTTACTACTTTGGGTTCCAGTTTTGGGTGTGGGCTCTTTTCCACAGGGATGGCAATGTTGGGAGCTGGTTAGCACACTGTTTTCTGCTTTATGCTGGGAGTCCTGCATTTTGCTGTGCTTTCTCTGCAAATATGCTAAGCTAGGGTAATTGTGTATTGTACTATTAGCTAAGGTAATTGTACATTATGTTATCTCCTTTATATTAAACTCTTTTTATCTTAATTCTTTATCTCAAAACATTTTTTGTGTGTGTTACTTTCCCCTCAATTCTGTGTTGGTTAACCCATTACAGTGTGTTGATCTGTTACATTAACATAACTATTAAATTACTAAGAGTTACCTTACAGACAAGCTACCACATTCTGGTCCTATGACAGGACAACACAAATAATTATTACCACCACTGACCCAACCTTGACAACTACCTAAGAGAACATACCCTCTTACAATTTTAAATTCTTCAGCAGGGAAAGTTGCTATCTACACCCTTAAACATTGTAATTGTCAGTCACTACCCCTACTAGTCTTCGTTTAAGATCTCATCCATGTCAACCTTTAGACAGCAGGTAGAAAAATACAGAAACACACATAATTGACAACAGCTGAACTACTGCATAGCCATGGCTGTAGTTAACTGTTGGGAGTTAAATGGCTGATCATAACCCCAAGTTTTCCTTCCTGTGTTCTGAAATTACAGAGCTTCTATGAAAATACCAGTCTAATATTTGTACATAAAGTTTAAAATCACAAATCACTTTTGGTAGCATAGTCTGTCTCCAATACATTTAAGAGCAAAATTCATCAAAAATTTATGCTTATAACAAAAAGTCTGGGTTTTGCTTTCAGATGTCTGTTATAGGAAAGCAAAACGACAAATACATTCTAATAATACTTTTTGTGTTTTGAGAAGGTTGTTTGCTTGTTGTTTTCTTTGGGGGTTTCAGTGTATATTTTGTTGCTTGGGGTTTGTTTTGGGTTTTATAGGACTTTTTTTGGTTCTGTTTGTGGTGGTGTTTTGGTGGGGAGTTTTGTTTGTTTGCTTTGGGTTTCTCGGTTTGGGTTTTGGGGGTTTTTTGTGGTTTTTGTTGTTTTTTTTTTTTTAATTAGGGTCAATCAAGAGCAAAGTAACAGCATACCAACTTCTGCAGCTCATCATGGAAGTAAACCAAAAATAATTCTCATGTGGCAGTTTCTATAATTACCACTCTTTTTCATTACACATCAATCTTTAGAGTTGCATAGTAAACAAAAACATACAAATGTGTCCAGCTATGTGTTCTAAATTCTTTTCATTTGATCTTCCAGTAAAGTTGTGGACCTACTGTGCTACAGTCTAGTGTGCTATTTTTCCTGTGTGACTACATACAACTGTCAGTCAAACTCCAGGAACTAAAACCATGTACTAGATCAATCTAATATTTGAAGTGTACATGTTGGTGAATACTGTCAGTTTATTGGAGAAATAAATTTATGCTCTCTACTAAATACAGTTTCTTCTTTTCTCCTGTAAAGGATACATCTATAATAGAGCAGCACTAGCAAAATAAGATTTATAGGAAAATGTTATTAAATTTTATCTGTATGGGATGACGCATAACAAATACTACCTGGAAATGTACAGATCAAGAAGGTGGTTTCAAGTGCACTATTAATATTTGAAAACACATAATAATCTAAGTTACACAGCAAAAAAAAAAAAAAATCTATTTCCTGATCTAACTGCCTACCTCACAAAAAAGATCATAGAATGGTTTCAGTTGGAAGAGACCTCAAAGATCATCCAGTTCCAACCACCTGCCAAAGGCAGGAACACCTCCCACTAGAACAGGTGGCTCAAGGCCTCATCCAACCTGGCCCTGAACATCTCCAGGGAGGGAGCAGCCACAACCTCCCTGGGCAACCTTCTAGTGTTTCACCATCCGCGCTGTGAAGAACTTCCCAACATCTAATTTAAATCTCCCCTCTTCCAGTTTAAACCAGTTACCTCTTTCTGTCATTGTAAGACCTTGTGAATAGTCCCTCCCCAGCCTCCCTGTATGCCCCCTTCAGATACTGGAAGGCTACAACAAGGTCTTCTTGAAGTCTTCTCTTCTCCAGGCTGAAGAGCACCCAACTCTCATAGCCAGCACAAAAGAAACAGTAGAAATACACAACTGAGTGAAGAAAATAATCAGGAGAGGGGGGAAAAAAAAAAAATCATCCTTTTTAACAGTACTGGGGGATTACATCACTTCCAGCCAAAAGACTGTATTCAATCCTTCAAGATGGATAATTTTTTTTTTTTTTAAGATAGCATGTGCATTTAGGCTGTTGGTACTAACAGTTGCGTGCCTTATCTCTCATATAGCCCTAGAAGGGTTACATTAAACCAAAGGGATTTCAGAATAAATATCTTGAGACAATGCACACACAGTGGTTCAGAAAACTTCGATGCAGTCAGACAGTATCAGTTTAAAAACTTATAACAATCTATCCCTCATATCCTCAAGAAAGATTTCACAGAGAAACTGTACTTGAAAGCACACCTGACAAATTCAGTACAGCTGTGAAATGATACCAGACAACAATTTTGTGCACATGGCAAATGAAACCCTACACTTTGCAGTTTGAAAACTGCTTCTAATACCTACTCATAATTGTTAGTCTTATCCAGAAAACAAAACCAAAAAATCCCATCAAAAAAACCCTCAAAACCCAAAGGTTAATGTCTCACCACAGTGTTATAATATCTATTCTTCATTTCTTGGTAAAAGGTCAAATTACCTAGCACTACATTCAGTCATCTAAACATAGGCATCTGTTGCCACTCCAGATTAATATCCTAGGGCAACTTGCCTGGTCTCAGATTGACATCCAGAGGGCACGCAGTTCCTCCTATGCCCTGTGCCAGTATCTGCCAGATCCATGTAGATATCCAGAACACCACAGGGCATCTCAAATAGCACTGGTTACCTATGTTTAAGCAACTGAATTAAAGTCCATGGACAGCAGGGTGGAGAGGACAAAGCACTAAACCCTCTTAATTATTAATACCTGAAGTTTCTGGACACACAATGTTACTAAGTTCTCAAAATCCAGAGCTTTCTGTATTCCTACGCAGGAGTACACAGACTAATTTAAAAGACTCTTTCAGGCTGGAAGACACTTTGTCTATATATTGTTGCTTTAAAGCAAAGCTGGTCCTTTGTTGTAGAAAAGTTAATGTGCTGCTTGCAACTAAATGTTGATAGACAGCTACAAAACCGTTAAGAAGATGGCAGCTAAAATCTTCACTGCTGCATTCATGAGCTTTATTTTAATAAGATAATTAAAAGAAACAAACTAATAGTATGCCTAAGGTTATTTAAAAAAACAAAACAAAAAAAGCTGTAATCCAAAAGGTTGCTGAAAATGGACTGAACTGACTCATTCTTGTCATGTTCTTTCATGACCCAAATTCACACAAGGAACCAAAACCATCAGTTGACTTTAGCTGATGCAACACATGCTGCTGACTCTGGCTTTGCCAGAGTCACTTCTGGGCATTAATTAATTATTTTAAAACTAAAGCCTAGGGATAACAATTCTTCCTGCACAGTAAGAAGAAACTACTTTTTTTTTTATTTTTTTTTTTTTCCCCCTGAAGAGCAGGACTTCAGTTGCTCAGAAGCAATGGCAGTAAACCGAGATGGCTTTTATTCTTTCATGAAATGACAAACATTGGAAGGAAGCTTCAGAAGCCATCTTGTCAACTCTTGCTAAGGGAAGGTGTAGGTAGTGCAAGTTACTCACAGGTTTGGGCCACTGAGTTCCAGATATCTCCAAAAGATGAAATTCTACAACTTTGAGTAACTTGGTCAAGTATCTGATCAACCACAAGTTTAAAATCTATTTTTCATATGTGGGTTTGGAATGTCCTGTGCTGAAATTTGTGTCCAAAGCTTCTCATGTTTTCACTGTGCACAACAAAAAGTCTGGCTCAAATCAACTGTCCACAGTAATTAGCTTTCCTCTTGGTCTCCCCTTTGAAATGCTGGAAGAAACACATCCCTGAGAAGCATCCCAGACCCCTAATCACACTGGTATCCCTCTGCTGTGCTTGCTCCAGCACGTGTCTCCTTTGTACTGTGTAGTCCAAACAGGACAGAGAACTGCAGACCAATAGGTAAATAAGTAAGGGGGAAATCACATGCCTTATTTTCTGACTCCACATATGTTCATACAGTTCAGTAGGCCAGCAGCCTTCTTTGCTACAAGCACACACGCTTAGCTTATGTTCAGCTTCTTGTCTACCAGGCCTCTGATGGGTCTTTGTGCAGTGCTGCAATCTAGGTTCCCATTTCTCTCTGAAGAACAAACAGCTTTGCCTTTCAGTGTATCAACTACTTTGATCAATTCCGTTGTATCCACCAATGTACTAAGAGTACTCGCTACACCATCATGCAGGCTACTAATATATACCTTAAGTAGCATGGCCTTTGTTACCAAGCTCTATCGTGGGTAACTGACTGCCAGCTGAACTTTGTTCTTTAAAGTACAACCATCAAGATCAATGGCCCAGCAACTTGATTGCTCGGTTATGCAGTGCATATCTCAGCAGTTTGGCTATGTGGATATAAATGTAGATCCCAAACTGCTTTAAAAGTGAACATACAATATGAAAATTTGATGTAATCAAATACATTTAAACTTTACACCCTAAAAACATTATTGCTGATACAGAACTGAATCTTAACAGAATTGGCAATTATTCATCTTTACTGTGCCATATGGAGTAAAATAGAGGTCATACAGTAAATATTAAAATACCTCCAGTAAGTGATCAGCGATTCCCACACATCTAACTCAGTCCCATAGCTTTCTCATTACAAAGCCATCACAAGTTCATATTAAGGTTCTTTTAATTTGACATTTAGGACTATTATCATTCTCATTATTGCCTTTTGTGACTAGCAATTTGTGAACAAACATGGTAGATAAGTATATATAACCATGTACATTTTCTTTTTTTCTATTTTAGCTATTCTGCAGACCAGTAAGTATCAGTAAATAATTTTCAGGAGCCAACCCGTAAAAAAGGCATTTAATACACTTAACATTATTGCAACCAGGATAAATTTAGCAATTCATGTTAAGACAATTTAACTGAAGACTCTTCACATTTTCCTTTTCCATTGCAGGATATGCTACTTTAAAAATGCAACTACATAAGCAGAAGTACTTCCCAAACTACGTAACAAGGACTTTCCAAACACATCATCTGACTATAGGACTGCTCACTGTAAAATAGTGTCTTCAAATATACTGTACAGGAAAACACACAAGGCAATAGCTCTCACTATAAAGCCAATGACTCAAGAAACAATCTTTTATGAACTAAAAGCAAATTAAAACTTTGCTCTTAAAAATAAATTTTACTCTTCTGTTCACTTTTCAAAATAAGTTCATCAAGAATGAGATCATATGTTGGCTTAACATGAAAGGATAAATTATTTTTAAAGTACCATTTATAGTGTATTTCAGCACTCCTAACGTTTCCAGATGACATCACTCAGGGGTTGAAGCACCTGTCAGGTCTGGACAAGGGTTCAATCAGGACACATGAGGAGATGGTCTGACAACTACATGAACTGCAGCTGAAGGAGAGCCCAAATCTAAAACTGGGAGTAACTGACTAAAGCAATAGTATACTAAAGAAAATAATGTATCTGGAGAGCATAGTGAGATACAGACTATATAAGCAAACAAAATGGCATCAAAAGTTTCCAACTAATTTTGGAAATTACTAAAGCAACTGTTACTACACATGGAATTATTATTCTATCTTTTCTCAAAGCCTCAGAGTGCTAGTGTCCTTATTAAATGCCGTGCTTTAAGTAGTGTGGAGACACTATTGTTTTTGAAAATTTGCATGAAGAAGCTACAGGTCTCTTTTACTACAAAATTAACATTATGAAAGGAAAAAAGCTGTTCATTTTTTTTTTAATCTGACATAATATATATTGGAAGGGAAGGGAAGGGAAAAAAAATGGAAACCAGCTTGGGCAATAAACAGTTGCGTACTTAACAAAACTTGTGAAAGTTACTTCTCCAGAGGTTTTAAGAAAAGTCAAGCATCTGCCAAGATCTTCAGGTAGTGTTGTGCGTAGATCTGTCTATCTACACTCAACACTACCTGAAGAAATTGTGAAGTCATCTCTTGAGACCCATTCCAATGAAACATATCTGTGACCTGAAAGGCAAATTATATAGACATCTGAAAAGTGCCTGCTATTGAAGAAAAAAATCCAAACCCTACACTGCATTGAGTAATGGATGATTTACGCTAATACAATTCTTACCCTGTGTTTGGCATCTAAGTAAATTATTTGAAGACTTCATTAAGTTGTTTAAGAGGACTGTTCATGTGAATAGACACAATAATAAAAAAAAAAAATCTCATTACTGTAATTTAACCCATAGGCAAAAGTAGCATACATTTATTCAGATATAAACTTCTAAATATGCATGCTAAAGAATTAAAAAATCTTACTTTTACTCTGTTAAGACAGAGGGTAAAGCTATGTGATGCAGCACTTTCTAATCAATGTACTGAAAGCTCATAACCAAAAAGTACTGTCTCGTCTCTACTAGCACAAACTAGAAATTTCCATTGTCAGTTTATTTTTGCTAAGTGCAAGGGCTTTTACTTAAATATTTAAGGATGCATGCTCCTTCAATAAATGTTTCACATCAGCCTGGTCAAACCCAATTTTCTAAACCGTTTAATTATTTTCAATGACAAAAGTACTAAACGTGATTGAAAATTAAAGGAGTATTTTACTGATGATACATAGTCCAAATAAATACAAACCCCAGCATCAATAGATTATACTCTAACTGAAGAGAGGAGGTAGGAATCTCTAATGATCAAATTACATAAAGCTCAGCATTTAATTAGCCTTACTTGAAAAGCAACTGCTTCACTCAAGAAAAATAGACCAAGCTGTGGATTAATTTGACAAATAATTAATCACTTAACTATTTATGCTTTAAATTAAATTTTAAAAATAATAAAAACATTACCTGAAGGTAATGTAACATTACTCAATACTGAGCAACTACATTTGGAAAAATTTACAGAAAGCCTGAAAAAGAAACATTAAATGACACATTACAGTTGGTTTAAAACTTGTGTAACTGCTGTTCACAAGATGTACATCTGTTTCTACAACATGTTTACTTTTGGTTTATTGTTTAATTGCACTAATCACATGAGACTATATTAGAATCTGTAGGAAAGTATGGAAATAAATTGTAAGTTAGAGAAAACATACTGTATCGTTCACATTAAAATGAATTGGTTTTGATTATTTCGGCATTTTTAGCTTAAGAGCCACAACCATAATATAAAACACATAAACCATTTATTAGAAATTTTGTGTCTCTTGCATTGATTTAAATCAAATATTCAGCAACGTATTGCAAATGGTGGCCAAATGCAATCTACAGCTTGCAAAGCAGCATCCAGAACTGCTTGACTTTGTCTGACCATAATATTTAAACTATTTTTCCTGTCTCTGCTGCACCTTACAATAAACTTGGAATGATTAACAATTTGGTGTTACATGAATTATTAAGGCAGTTCACAGTTGCACCTAAGAACTACATGATAACAACAAAGTACTAAAATAAACAAAAATAATTTCAGATTTGTGAGACTAATTTTAATTTTTATTTGGGTGGGGGATATATATATGCATGAGTGTATGCAAAGTAACCACAGAAAAGGAAAAAAAAAAAATACTCTATTTTTATTTTTTAAAACCAGCCAACATCCAGTCATTTTTATTAGATCATTCCTGTCAAACAAAATATATGCTAATAGAGTATGTAAAAAAAAAAGAAACTAAGCCTAGCAATTTTTTTTCTCTTATATTTATACTGCTATGTGGTATCTCCATGCAAGTTGAAGAAATAAGTCAAAAATTGCAACTGAAACTGTAACCACTATGTGGAAAGCTTTCACTATTCTACTCAGTATGTCAAGAAAAAGGCATATCTATTATGAGTTTAGCACATGACATCTAAACAACTGTTTAATTAAGAACTTGAGGCTTTTTGGGGGGGTTGTGTGTGTATTTGCTTGCTTTAGCAGTTTGTTTTGTTTGGTTTTGTGTGCTTGGTTTTTTAATTGGTTTGGGAGGGGGAGGTTTTGTTCACTGGTTTTACTGTGGGTCTGGGTTTACTTATTGTTATCCACAACCTTTTCTGTCACCAGTTTAAGTAATTTTGATCTATCTTATGCTTGTACATAATACTGAAATCATAAATTATTCTTGATTTACATTAAGGACCAAGCAGTGGAAGAAAGAATAACAAACCGAAACAGCTAAACGAAAAGCCCAACTTCAGTAGGTAGGGAAAAAATGCCTTCATTCCTCTCCAAAAAAATCATCATCATGAGCCCTCTCAACTACCAAGACTAACGTCATCAAGGAACTTTATGTGGAGAACATCTTTTGCTAAATACAACTCATAAAATGCATGCTTAAGAAATTCTAGTGTATAGAATTTTAGACCTATGTAGAGCTCTGAAGTGCTGCTCTATGTTGCCATGCATTCTAGACCTATTTCACCACCTCAAAATACGAGCATACATTCTTCAAAGTTAACTTTTTGTCTTTGACTTACATCAAAACAACCCTGACAAGATGGCAAAGTTATATCTGAAAAGTTCATATTTGCAACAGCAATTACCTCACTGCAACTATATGACCATTTTTAAACCCAGTGGTGGGACTGTCCCAAGCGTTGTCTTTATATTTGGGAATCTTGAAAACCTTGCCAGTTCCTCTAGTTGTGCTATGCAATTACATCCCAACTCTACATAAGGTAAGTCTTGAACACAAAGCATATTCCAGTTCTCTGAGGAGAAAAAAAAAAACCACCACCACTAGACAAACAGGCCAGATGGAACCTGTTGTAAACTCCACCAGTTTTCCAACACAGAAGGGAATCAGAACCTCCTAACACACCAAAGCACACTGTTGAAAATAACTAGAAGACTGAAAAGTTTTTCAGACTTAAGTTTGGTAGCTGCTTATTTTCAAAAAACCACCCATGAATTTCAAAAAGAAGCTATCAACAAGAATTGATGAAACATCACTATTTGAGATGATTTACTCTGACCACATACCTGCAATAGGTCTCCTTCATCAAAACGTAGCATTTCTATTATGCCATCTGACTGGATGAAAGCTGCAAAGAGAAACAAAAAACTAAGCAATTCAACAGAAATATGTTACTAAATTTAAAAGAGCAACTTAAACATCTAAACATCTGCTCTGCCTGGTTTTGTAGACAAAAGTATGACACACCAAAACAACAATGCAGAGTAACCAAGTATCAAACAAATCTGTGATACTAATTTTCCTCCAAGAACTCCAATTCCAAGATGTTCATATTAACACACATGACACTTCAAAAATCACTGTTTGGCCTAAAAATGTCTAACTTCAAAGTGAACAATTTCTTTGAGACTCCCTAAAAACACTGTCTTGTACCAAGCCAACCTTCAGCCAGTATGACTGACTGGGTACCTAAACAACAGAGTTTAATACATTGAAGTCCACAAAAAATTCAGACACAAGTTTAATTTATTTCATTAATAAATCTACAATCTGAACCATACATCTGAAAAGCATTACACTGCTCCCTAGTCATCAGCATGGCAACAACTCTCTCCATCTTGCTAGTAACATAATAAAATTTGAAACAGTTCAGAAGTGTCTGCACCATATGACTGCTCTTGATGAAAGGTTTATGTCACAGTCATATAGGATCCTCAAATTAAGCATTCTTCCTCCACTCCCTCTAAATGTTTGGTCAGTCGATCATTGTTCAAATCTTCTCAAAATGTAGGGAATGCTATTTTATTTTTAAGACAATTTCAACAGGAAAAAAAGTTAAGTATTTCCCAGCACACAGATACTTAGCTTGGTGTGTGCTTCTGGAATATGGAATCTGAATACCAGTCTAAAAAGGAGATTTAAACCTTCATCTCCCACTTTGACGGTCAGTGTTCAAAAAGGAACAATTATAAGATCACCACCATTGACGTTCATCTCTATGAGGTTTTAAAAGTGACATTACTTTCATAAAGCAACAATTAAACACATCTACCACACAGAGAAACACTATTTTTGACACACACACTTTGCCCAAACATTTCATCACTGACTGCTTTCATGATACCTCACTTGGAACCCAAAATTCAGTTTGCTACTTATCACTCTGCACATCCCATTCTGCATTTTTCTTCTAAAAGGTGGAAACACCACAACTTCGCTTTCGTATCACCAAAAGTAAAAGTTAACATCAAACAAAGCTTGCCACTGTCATCTCCAATAACAAAATTCTATACAATTACTTTCCAAGCTACCATACCTCCAAATTCTAATGTTTGGTGCTGCATGCTGAGAAAGCAGGCCAGCTTATGTCAAAGTCTGAAAATTACCATAGACAGGGAAGAGAGGGCTCAGATTATAAACAATATGCATGTCCCACAGAGTGGTACTAACCAGTCACATCATCAATGTCTTAGAAAGTTTTTGCTCACTTGTTTATTGTTAATGCCTCCATAATTCCCAAACAGAAGTCATCCTTTATCAAAGAACTAGAGGGGGTTGAGCAATCACTAATACTGAAAAACGACACAGAATATAGAGGCAAGCAATAAAACACATCACATCAAACTAAACTAGCACTTAAAGTGGTGTTGCAAGATCAAGTCCTATAGTCTATGAAGATTTGGGGTTTAAAACTTTTAATTAATGGAGTATGTCTACCCATGTATATTTTAATCCTAGAAACAAAGAACAAGGCATTCTTGTCAATTTAACTGGCAATACACATGTAAGATGTTCAAATCACCATTTAATTTTTAATTTAAAACCACTCAATAAATCTATAAATTAATTGCAGTGCAAGAAATAAGAAAAGGAAGCTTTGACATTGTAGGTTAAAAAGCAGAGAGTGACAGTTAATCACAATTTCACAGAAATATGATGCCAATTCTCTGTGCAAAAAACCCCCAAAACCCAAACTACAGTCTAGTTCATACAGAAGGGAAATTCTCACATTTTAACTTAGGTACAAATCCAGAGTGAAACTGTTTTCTCATGTATTTGATTTATTGGAAGTTCAACCAACACAATTTAATAAAATAATGTATCAGTAAGAGCGTAACTTCTTAATGTTCCAAAAGAAGCCTCCAAAAGAAGGTCAGGTTTTTGGGCATTATTTTGTTTTCTAACTTTCTGATCTGGAAAGAAAGAATCCATAGAACTTGGCTGTGACAATACACAACGTTAATTTAAAACCATTTCTAGGAAAAGGTTCTTCAAATGTACGTTCTTACCTAGAATTAGAAATTCTTCATATTTTCCTGATTATATTTTTTCCCTATGTAAAACATGATACAATGCTGCTACACAGAGTAGAAAGCAGCAGCAATTCTTCTGTTGGATAGAACACACAGGAGCTCACAGAAAGTAACCAAAGCCTTCTACCCAAGCAGTTTGAAGAGGCTGCCCCTATGTACACCCCAAATATCTCTGCAGTTATTTCATCATTGTTGCACCTTATGAACAAAGCAACAGATGTTACAAAACATTCTGAGCAGATGACACTGTTAAATAGAACTGCCATTCATCATTATAACATTTAAGAAATGTTTTCTGAGAGCAGATGACACTTAGTGCCAGGTGATGTCAGATGCACTGCAAAGCTTGGCTGCTGGCCATTTAGCAAGAGTCACATCTCAACTCAGACTGACAAATTTTCTGTGGCTATGGCTTATATTTTGGCTTAGACTAACTTGAACTCTGTTTCTGTGTTATTGGTTATTTCATCAAAGCAAGAGTATGACCAGTAAATACCTACACCTTTGCAATATGAAAGCTTGTTTTTGCAACTGACTTCTCAGCCTCTCCACTTAGGTTGGAGCAACAAGTCACATTTGAATGAGGCAAAGCCAATTACATTTTTAAAAAGCTTCACTGACAAGTCATAAAGAACCACCCAAATCCTTGTAAAAGCAGCTCTCAAACTGGACCACAGAGACGACAAAGACTTCTTGAAAGTGAAATGCAGATTGAGCCAGAAGACTAGAATGCCTCCTTCTTAGTATTTGTCCACCAAAAACCACTGATCAGCATTCCAACTTACAGTACCTGAGCCAAGTACATTCACTAAATTCTACAGTGCAGGTCCAAAAACAGTCTCTCACCCTTTTACACAGAATATGTATACCATCAATAGAGAATTGGTTATCAATTAACTATGAGATCATTTGGGCATGCTTTATTAGGTGAACCATTCTCCATGCTACATAGGAAGATGACTGTTTCTGCAAAGTTCCTAAAAATTTCTCTTGGGAAAACTTCTTAAGTCCAGGCTGATTACATCATACTTTATTATCAGACTAATACTGAAGCAATGCTTTACTACTCTGGAATAGTAAAATAAAAAACTGCTGACTGTGCCATTTCTGTCACCTCTGCCATATGACTGGCAACTCTTAACGAGAGTGGCACAAGATACATTTGGGGTAAAAGCATTTCAGCTGTTGTGATCTGCCACTGCACAAACCAGCAGCTAAGAAGCCAAATAACACATTAGGAAAATTTCTTTCTGACCTTACAGGTGACTGTAGACCTGAAAGCCGACAGTAATAGTTTAGTCAAACTTTAAATGTTACTAGCATGCTAAGGGCTCAAAGAAGAAGAAAGGAGATTCCTATCTAGAGATTTTAAGGCCAGAAGAATAACCAGCTCTTTTACTCCCCACTTCTGCTAAACAGAGTATTTTCTTCTAAGAGGTACAAGGTGACTCTCAGCAAAAAATCTTTATGCTTCTAGCTTGCATGTCCTGATTTCCTCTTTTTTAGATAGTAGGTTGCTACTATCAGAAATGATCTGACAGCAAACACTACAAATACTCAAGTTTCATTTTCTGTTTTCAGTTGACAGCCTTTAAAGTACAACCTGTTTGCTTAAGTCAGCTTTACTATGAAACACTCAAATTATATCAGAAAGGCCTGTGAATATGGGTCTTGCTCCAAAACTTTTTTTTTAGAGATCATTTTCTAACATCTTCCAAACTCTAAAAAGTGGCAAACCGTCCCAACCCCCCAAAAAACCCCACCCAAACAAAAAACACCAAATAACAACAAAGTAATTTTTTTTTTTTTTTTAATACATCAAAACCTAACCCCACAACCCAACACCACAGCTATAATCCCTTCCCAATACAGAAACCAGAGATTTCTGGAATAGTAAAAAACACTTGTCTAGTCATTATTACTAGTGTATTTCTAAATGCTTCTCCCTGTCCTTTCCAACAATATTACAGTATTTGATGATAAATATCCGAAGGAATAAGAATAGAAACAGTGACCTGAAGACCTACTGAATTCACTTAAATTATTCAAAGCTTAAGCAACACACCTCAGAAGTTTATATAGCTAGCAGATAAGTCACGCTCAAGCACATTCCTGTTTTGTCTGTAGCCTAAGCCTTTTATAACTTAGCTTAAAGTATAAAGCATCAAGTAACAAAATTTTCAAATCCTACACTTCTCTAAATGAGATCAGAACTTAATATCAAAATCATTTTAGCCAACATCATTCTTTATGTGCCTGAATTACACGTAACAGAATAAATCTGCATGTGATGGTATATTCTATGATCTCACAAGACTCTTGGTGCGCAATGATTAAAAAAAAAATTCTCCATGGTTCTGTGGTGGTTAGGCAGTTCCCCACCCCCATGCACTTTGAAATAACCCAGGCTAGAACTCAGTTGGCTGGAAGTTAAGGAAATTAAGCTTTATATTTACAGCTTTGCACAATATACAGATATTTACAATACATAACTGATATTTACAGATAATATACAGTAAAAAAGGTAATACAGAAACACCACATCCCTCTCAGAGATCAGAATCCCTATGAAGGGTTTTCCAACCACCCTACTACCTTCCCAATCTTATCTCTGTATCTGTCTTACATGCCAGATAAGCAGAAGTAGACTGGCCAGGGGGATTACTAGCAGGGAAGTAGTTTGTGAAGTTGTTTGGCTAAGAAGGCAGGGAGAGAGATGCAGCAGCAGCCACAGCACAAAGTGGTCTATCTTATCTTTGTTTGGATTCTAACTTTATACCATTTCAGTAAACAAATGAGTAAAGTAGAACTAATTTTTTTTTCCTTTCTCAGCCTATAGTCTAATTTCTCATTAGAACCCTCCAATTAGTTCAAACCAGCACAGGTTCACAGTTTGAGGGCTACTTCTGACTGAGATCTGACTTTTACAGTGGCTTTTCAGAATTTTTATTTCCTTAAGTTCTTACTGAAATGAAGAAATTGACAGTAGCTAAAGTTTTGGCATACATGCTTATAAAAACTCTATTCAGCAATATTACTTAGTTCTGGAATAACTACTCTGGAACATGATGCCTTCATGTATGTTTATGTTAATTATCATTACACATGAACTCTTACATGCTTGTAAGAAGTATTTTCTCCCTTAAATTTTGTCCTAACCAATTTTCTTATAAGCTATAGTTACACAAACTGCTATCTCCTAATCTATAAACAGAATCATAGAACCAGTCAGGGTTGGAAGGGACGCCAGGATCATCTAGTTCCAACCCCCCTGCCATGGGCAGGGACACCCTACCCTAGATCAGGCTGGCCAGAGCCTCATCCAGCCTGGCCTTAAACACCTCCAGGGATGGGGCCCCAACCACCTTCCAGAGTCTCATCCCTCTCATGGTTAAGAACTTCCTCTTCACGTCCAGTCTGAATCTCCCCATCTCCGGTTTTGCTCCATTCCTCCTAGTCCTGTCACTACCTGATATCCTAAAAATTCCCTCCCCAACTTTTTTGTAGGCCCCCTTCAGATACTGGAAGGCCACAATAAGGCCACCTCAGAGCCTCCTCTTCTCCAGACTGAAAAACCCCAACTCTCTCAGTCTCTCCTCACATGAGAGATGATCCAGCCCTCTAATCATCCTCGTGGCCCTACTATGAATACTGGACACAGTGGCCCAACTAAATAAAGCAGAGTCTGATGGATCATTTAAATCTCTCCTACTTATACCACTTTGTTTACACACTTCTTTTAAAGTTCAGTTTCTAACCCATTGTCTTAATGACTAAGATTACTTCAAGGTAATGATAGCCACCTGAAGTAATTACAATGTGCTAAATGTCATTCACTTCTGTCAGGATAATTGTGATTACAGCATTTTTATCTCTATCAGCTAAGCAGCACAACTAGAACTGGGTAAATGGGTTTTAAAGCTTTGACTATGAATTAACTGCTTATCTGCAATCACACAATTTCAATCATATAGAACAGTGGAAAAGTGAGTACCACATGAAATACAGGCAAGAGGATATAGAATGATAAAACAACACTATTATGAAAAGAAAATTATGCTGTAAAATGTTCAGTGTCACATGGATAGAGACGGGAAAAAAAAAGTATTATGCTGTACTGTGAACAACCCTTTTTATCAGCTTCACAACTGCAAAAGTGTAGTGAGCCTCAAGGAACATTTCCCAGTTCACTACAATAAAAGCTATTTAAAGGAAGGTCTATTCTCCAAGACGGGTGTCAGCCTGAATTTCTGCCTACATCCCAACAGGTGACTTGTTCACTGGAAACGTCAATCACTCTCTTATACAGACAGCATGCTCAAGACAGAGCCACAGTCAGCTTTCTTTCCAGCTAATTCCTCTTCTGCCTACATACATAGACAATTTATTTGTTTCTTTTCCAGCAGTCAGTCACATATTTCAAAGGGAAACAGCTATTTTTTTCCAACTGACCTCAGGTAGAGCCATCATAGCCAAATACTAACTAGTAAAGATCATATGCAAAAAATAATTCACTTTGAAGTATTTTCATGAATAAATATATTCATTCTTTCTTAAAACCACTAATTACCATCCCTTGCAAAAGTAACCATTTTTTAAATTTACACATTAACTTAAACAGAAACAGTCCTTGATAATGGACTTCAATCACCACATGAGCTGAAAAAGCAATATATTAAGCTAAGTAACAAGAATTTTCATTAAAAACCTTTCTTTGTACTACTGTTCACAAAGATATTTACTTTACACAACACATTCAAATATGTATGCATCAACCTATGACCAAGTTAACAAGCTAACCAGCAGATCACTTGCACAGCAATATCTGAGCACATAACTTGCTATTTCACAGTAAGGGGAAAAAAGTAGCCAAATAATTTCTATTTTACTGCCAACAGCACAAATTTGTGTGCATACATTCTTACCTAATGAAGTCTGCATACAATTTTTTGCTAACTTACTCGTGTGTCATTTCTGACTAGACAAAAAAGCTTTACACAGCAAGGCCCTTTTACTAAGCAGAGCTGCCAGATCCTGCTCATGCATTCATCAGCTTTCCCCTTAGTTAAGACTGATGCAGATTTTTAGGAATTCAGTAATTAATTCAGTTTTAAATGCCAGTCACAAAACAGAAAGCGACAGCGCAATTTCGATTCACAACACAGGCCCCAGACAAACAATGAAGCCATCACCTATTCTGAGAAAGAAGGGACACGGATCTCAGTCCTTTTGATCTCAGTCCTAAAGGCGCAGTTCACACATTTGGCACACAGCCTTTGGAAGATGGTGCAACTGCTTCAAGGTTTCTTTTACACACTATGCACTGATAGGATGTGTTGTGTAATAGATACATCCTTGTAATGAAAGTATAGAAACATACTCATGTAAGTATACTTATGAAACATACTGACGTTAAGTACTGATGAAAGTATAGAAACATACTAGATCACTGAAAGCAGCATGTACTACAACTGAAAAAAATTTAATCAAATAAAAAGCTAAGAAAATTACTTTAGATTATTTTTTTATAGACAGAAAAAAAATCACCTATTTTGCAAATGTTTTTCTTCTCAAATGTATACATGAGCCTGTACTTCCACCTTACAGAAATGTGCATCTTCATCCATTTCAGCTACAGCAATTTTTATTTTAATCTCACTTTTTTTTGTAATAGGAGTTATAGAAAGTTATCTGCCACTGACCAAAATGGTCTATTCCAGATGGTAGCAATCATGAAATTTCACTGTAAATGGAAAAAAAAAAACAAAACCAAAAACCCCCTCAAATTGCAAGACTACTTATAATACCTAAATACCTGCTTTAAAATTAGGCTTTACATTTAAACATACCAATAATTTCATTTGTTCCTCTAAAGACATTTAATTATTGGGCCTAAAATGTTTCTCAAGAAATAATACCAAATTCTGTTTTCTCATTAAAATTTCATATGGGAGTATAAATGCAAATACTTCTGTTTCAACACATTAAAAAGGAGAAAATTCTCTCTCTCATCTGGAAAAATACTTTAGAGCATATTATTTTTAAGGCAAAGAGAACAACACTTTTAGAACAATACTTCATGGAAATTTCTCATAAATCACTTAAAGAGAGGGAAAAACTTAAAAGGAGAAATTCAACATCTGTAAATAGCATCCTTTTTTCCCAGCTTTGGGCCATACAAATTATGGCTTTTTATTCTTTCTGATGACAATTTAAAATACTTTAAAATCTGAGTATGCTAAATTGGGTTATATCTCTATATAAATTTGTTGCTAATGAGCTTGTACAGACAGAAAATTTGAACTAGTCTCAAAAACAATAGAACCTGTCCTGCAATGACAGTGAGGAGGAAGTATCAGCCCCTTCAAACTATTCTGAAATGTTCATCACACTTCAGTACTCAATTTACATAAGAAACTTCTAATTGGGACTGTTTTACTGTTCATATAGCACTGTAAATTCATGTGGGCACAGGTGACATGCACATGCACTTACTGCAATTCTAACCTTTTCAGTACATAAAATAATATGTAGCTTACAAGAAAAGACAGTTCAGAGATTCTGCAGTCTCAGGAGAACATGTATTGACTGACAATAGTTGTACCTGCTACCATCAATGTGAGTTTTCTAAACTTGTGCTTTAATGACATCAGCCACTGATCAACCAAACCACTTACATTTTTTTCAAAAAAAGTTGTGTGAAGACCTACTTAGAAGGTACACCCAGGCTGAAAATGACCTTAACAAATCTGAGCACAAGAATTCTTCTCTATACTGTAAAAAAGAGGAAGGAAGATAGGATTTTCAGTTTCCAAAAAACTCCACAGAAGAGGAGGATGATGGGGTCAGACAGTACTTCCCAACATTTAAATGCCTTGCTAGCAACGTGAATGCAGCTAAGACCTCATGCTCTATGGACACTACACAGTTTTCAATCCTTACTCTCACCTTGTTACCTGCGACAGAAGGTGCTTTGTATCACTCATCTTAAGCAATGTTATGACTCAGTGATAGCGGTCTGCTGAGAGAGTTCTGTTCTTCTCCCTGCCTCGATTCCCACCCCCCCCATCCCTTCTTTTTAACTACTTATCATTGGGGAATTGCATGAATTTATATAACGACCAGGGAACCTGGACAATTTACTGCATTACACCTGCAACTTGGTAAATTACAGTTGGAGAGAAGCATCATTGAAAAGGAGGAGCACAGTATCTCCACCCTCTCCGTGTTCACGTGGCAACTGTTACTCAAGCCTCCACTGGAAACAGCTGTTAAGCCTGGAGGACAAGTGGAGGAGCAGCAAGATAATGCCTAATCAGCTACCATACACGGTCTATAAATACAACAACTGAAGGTCAAGAAAAGGTAGGAAAAGCCTAATGTTAAATCCTTACTGCTAATGATGTGGCAGTAATGCTCCTTATTGATTGTTTAGCAAGGCAGTCTGCTGACTTACCATGTGGGAACACAGACCAGCAGGAAAAAGCTGGGCACAATGTCTGATAAAGCCAGAAAATAAATGGGTGGAGAACAGCTGCAGCGTGTTTGCAAAGAAGATAACATATAGAGCAAGAAGAGTGAAACAAAACACAAGAATTCCAGGTTTGGGGGAGGGGGGAGAACTCTAAGGTGCAAGTAGGAATATGGAAATTAAATGCTTAAGTATGTTTAACTGCAGAAATTAAATTCACTTACTCAAAACACCTCAGAAAGTATTTGCCCTCAGAAGTAAATCATCTATTCTGATCACTCTTTCAGAAACTGCAATGACGACCAGGGTTACACCCTACGCAACACCGATCACAATTTCACCCAACAATTCCAAGCTCTTACGCTTAATTACAGAATACCTTTTGAAGGAATATCCGATTCTGCTTTAAAATTACCCCACATTACTAAATTGCCATTAACACAGACAATAGTTAACTATCTCCACTGAAAAATAACTCTCAATTCTCCCCTGACATGGCTAGCACCAAGTTTCAACCCAAATACACACATTTTAGCTAGATTAAATGGCCCTTGAGCATTAGAATTTCTTTCTCCCAGTTACAAGTACTTTCGAAGTACAATTGAATCATGCTAAATAAGTTTTTTTATATATTCAGTTTTGGAATTCCTTACTCTAAAGTGTTTTTCCTTAGAGAAACTCCATTTAATCAAAGGAAGAATTCATGGGACTCATCAAGTCCTAAAGGTATTCAGTAGTACTTCTTGGCAGAGCAACTTTGTGAAGATTCAGATTCTGTCAATGAAAATAATTTCTCTTCAGTATCAAGCATAACCAGATTTCCCCCAAAGTCGTAATTAATGAATCTTTTCACTGTTATGGAAGACACATTTTAGGCAGTTATTTGGCTAAGCTACACAATAACATAAATGCAGCTACATCATAATATAAATGTTCCCCAAACACCTTCCTTATCATCTTACATTCGGAAGTCAAAAAGTGTCTCTGTGCTGTCTATCACCAAATCAAGTAGCAGGATGCCTGGAGGCATGGGTCTCACTGGATAATGGTCATTTATGCTCACTGATTGCTTCACAGACTGAAGTTACATACAGGACCAGATCATTAAAGCAAACATACAAGTAGAAAGTGTAGAAAGTGGTTTACAATGAGAATGAAGTATTGTATGTCCCCTGATGCAATAAAGGAATAGCCAGACTTGGAAACATTCACTATCCGTATTTCAGTATCTTCTCAGATATACAAGTTTTCAAAGACTGATAAGTATTACTTTAATACATCTTGTATATTAACATGTCAACCACAATCAAATTTATTATCATATTACCCACAACTACAAAAGATAGAAAGCTACGTCTATATTATCTTTTGCATGAAAGATGTCATACAAATATTCCTGATAAAACAATTTTTTCAAGATTAAGAATGAAAACTAGGGGAGACAAACAAAGCCTGTGTGATGCATCAATACAGAAACAAGGAACAGAATAAAACAAAGACCTTGTCAACTACGACCTCATTTTAGGGATGTGGCAACACGTGAAACTTTGTAGCTCCAGCTACGGCTCCCCTTCTAAATTATATATACTACTACCATAGCACTGACTTCACCATGGATTTACAAGGAAACACAGAATT
Source organism: Psilopogon haemacephalus (assembly GCA_013396835.1). Taxonomy (NCBI): domain Eukaryota; kingdom Metazoa; phylum Chordata; class Aves; order Piciformes; family Megalaimidae; genus Psilopogon; species Psilopogon haemacephalus. The sequence continues at coordinate 212,216 of VWZI01012877.1, read as the reverse complement.
CTTTTGTCTTAAGGATATTCCTACTAGTTGTGGCAAGGTTTCTGCAATTTCCCATCAAGTTTTTAAGATCACGAGGAAGACACAAAACACAAAGATAGGGCAATTCAGGTTGGAATGAACCTTAAGATGCCACCCAGCTCAATCTTCTGCTGAAACACAGGGAAGACTGAATTCAGCCAACATTGCTTAGGCTTCTGTTTAGCTGGCCCTTGAAAACCTCCAAGGTCAGAGATTCCACAGCCTTGCTAGAGAATCTGTTTTAATGCTTGACTGTCCTTACTTCAAGTGAAGTATGTTCTCATTATGTCAAGCCAGAACACTGTAGTAATCTTGACTGGAAGATCACAATACACTGAGAAGTTAGTGATCCACACAAGAGCTAACCTGTGTAGGCCCATTCCTGTGCTGCCCTGCATGTCCGAGCAGGATGTCAGGCTTGTGCTGTACTGCACATACCCTGTGGCTGCAGGATGAGGTCACCTGGCTCTCTAGAACAGAGGAGCCTGTAGGCAGCTCACCTGGTACCAGGAATTATGCCACCTGGGTGGCCTTGCCATCTTATTTAAGAGAGCAGCAACAGCTGCATCCTTTCTGCTTGACAGTGGAAATTGTTTTCTTGCAAGGTAACCCAACAGTAACGCAAAGGACCAACAGAGGGTATGAACCCTTTCTATGTACGTTGCACATGGGCTTGAGGCCTGTTTGACACTGCACAACCCGGGGTTCCCTGCATTGAAAGAGACATAAGATTAACTATTTTTTTTTTTTCTCTTCATAGTGTTATCTCTAATAAACAGCATTTTCTATGATATTTTACTGTGTCCGAGTGTCCTCGTTATTTGGATCATCACAGGTCTGCACTTTCAGATGCAAAACAAACTTTCATTGTTTCACTCATAACCATTGCCTCTCATGCTCCTGCCATGAATCTGTGAGGAGTCTGGCTCCATTTTCTTCATAACCTCTACTTAAGTACTGGCAAACTGCCACAAGGTCACTCCAAAGCCTCACCTCCATACAGCTTTTAGAACCTTTGGCTTCTCTTCATCCATCATGTCCCACTAACCATCTTTGTGGCCTTCTACTGGGAAGGCAGAGAGTAAAACTGGATGCAGTGGTTTAGGTGTGGTCTATTAAGTGCTGAGTGAACAGGAATAATCACTTTGTTCGGCCTAGTGGTTACATGTCTGTATGCTGCCAGGATACGTTGCTGACTCAGAGAATTTCCAGCTTATATCCCCTGCAAGTGGTTATTCTCTCCCATATAAAGGACTTTGCATTTGTCCTTTTTGGATTTCATCAAGGTCCTGTCAACTCATTCCTCTCTCCTGTTCAGATCGCTCTGAAAAGCTCTCCTGCACTTAAGCATACTGACTGTTCCCCAGATCTGGTACACTCCAACTCCAGATCAGTGACAAAGATTCTAAGCAGGACAGGTCCCAGAATAGAGTCAGAAGGAATTCCCTGTAACCAGCCTCCACGGTAGTGCACAAACCACTGCTGAGAATAAACCGCAGGGTGTTTGGTTTTGGTTTTCTATCTGCCTGGATAGCTTTTTATCATTATGAACAAATTCCACCTGCAAATATTTGTACAGTATTTTGATGTAAATCACTGATTCACTAAGATTTTTCCTGTATTGCTAGATGAATTAATATTTATTCACAAGCTTTGGCTAATCAGCTTGTAATGCCACTTCACATAATACACCCACATCTCCAATCAGGTACCCCAAGATTGCCTAGTGGAAGCAGATGTCACGAAAAATAGCCAATTTCTTTACTCTCTCAGTATCAGTATTTTCTATCTTCAATCTTAGCTAGACACTTCTAGTCTGCAGCTATCTATTACAAAAATGAAGTCACATCAAACTTTGCTGAAGCCATGCAATTTCACTCTATGGAAACTACCTTGAGATGTTTCCAACAGAGTATGCCTCTAAGGAAAGCTTTCCTTTTTCAAAAGCTAAAATTCCTTCTATAAAATGGACTCTTCTCTATCTCATATCTATGGATCCAGAAAGTCATGTTGATGAAGAATGCATATCAGAGGTTTAGGGGAAACAAGTGCTTCAAATTATTGAAATAAGTACCATGCTTGACTACATCTTTGTCTCCTACCATCACTCCCCCAGTGACTTAATCTGTTTAACAACTCTATTAGCTGTATTTCCTGATTTAAATAACCCTTTTTAAAAAACTGTAACCAAGGGTGGTTGGTGATGAATTAACTTTGAGTTCAATTAACCTTAAAATGTATGTGCACACTGTTACAACAAATCTGTGCAGTTCAACATACATGTTCAACTGAAGAGAAATCAGATAAGCCTTGAGACATCAATATAAAACAGACTGCTTTATGAAGAACAGCTAATGGACACATTGATCAAATAACTTTAAAAAACTAAGAACTCTGTATTAAAGTCAGCTAAATAGTTCTATTAAATAACATTTTGTAACTTCAGGCAATACATAGAAGGAGCAGTTAGGTACAAGTTTCCACTAAATTTCATTCAGGTATCCTTAAAATTGGTTCAGTAAGTCCAGTAAAATCCCATTTTTTATCATATGGTTCTCTATTGCTTTGCATGTCAGGCAGTAGGAGGGCAAGTATTAAAAATACATCTACAATAGTCTTAGTGAAAGGTTAGATAGGTGTAGCAAGAAAATCTCAAACTAGTGTAAAACTTTTTTTTTTTTTCTTCCTTTTCAGAATACAATTACACTGCAATCTTTCAGTGCTTTTTCACCATTACACTCAAGGTTTTTTGAAAAGAGTGTTTGAATGCACACAACTTTTATTTAGTCCATTTAATATTCTAGACCACAAGCTATCCAAGACTGTTTATCAGAAAAGATTAAAAATATATTTTGAAACTGTTAAATGCAGACAATGCATCACATCTTTGCTACAGTCAGTGTACCACTAATTATTCTAGGCAGACAATTCAGAAAACAGAAATAACCAATATTCCTGTATCACACATTAAAGTTTTACCAGTTGCCTCTAACAAACTCCTATCTGACACAGGATTATTTTTTGCCTGTATTTATAACTAGAAAGGTAAATACCTCTCCTTTAACTCTCATGATCATCAGTTCCTTTGGTTTCCTAAATCTAGCATCTACATTTTTAGTTTACAGGCTATACAGAACAGGAAAAACAGATTTGATGGCAAGAATTACTGCCTCTGCATCCATACTGTGTTAATAACTCCTTCATATAAGAAAGCTGGGTGACTGTGCAAACTAAGTTAAGCTACATCCCTATTTCCAAATTAAACTTGTATTACTAACACCAAAAAAAATCAGTAAAAATAAAGGCCTTTCCAACAAGGCACTGATATACTCCCTATGCAAGGAGAAATTCTGCATCCTCTATCTTTGTATTAATAATGAAAAACACTGAAACACTAACATAATTTTTTAGCAAAAACAGGAAAGATTTTTAAAATAACTGTATTTTAAACCCAAATTTGACAACTACCACAACTAAATGTATCAAATCAATTGCTTCAATAATAAGAACCCAGCCTTTTGGAACTACTGGATAAAACACAAGCCAGTAACCCCAAAATTCTCCAGCCCAGCCACCTGGTCAGAACAGGTCAAGTTAGAGCAGGCTGCTCACGGTATTACCCACGCCAGTTCTGAGCACCTCTACTTACTACAATCCAGAGTGCAGATTTACTTCAGTGCTATCTTCTACGGAAAAACAACCAACCAAACAAAACAGACACCTTACAGCTGCTAAGTTCATACTGATGACTGACAAAGTCAGAGGCACCACACTGGATAGCAGTTACTAGCAAGAGGAATAAAAAGTACCTTTCATTGACTTCTTCTTGAGAAACCCACAAACAAAAAAACAAAACAAACTGGTTCTAGCCTGTGATTCAGTCACAGAACTTTTACTGCTGGTTATTTATAAGCCACAACATCTACCATTCACTGACAAACTCCCAAGCGAGTTACAAATCTCATTGTTTGATAGATTCTTAGAAGCTTAGTAAATCACACCATGGAATCATAACATCATCTCATTAGGAAGAGCAAAACTGAGTGGGTTTTGAAGCAAAGTGACACACAACAAATGTCAAAGCTGAAGTTTTGGCATGCACAACTGTATCCGAATAGCTCAAAGTAATCCATATTGCATGACTGGCAATCAGTCACAAAAATTGCAACTGAAAGCTTTAAATAGTATCTACAGAATTCTGCAAAATTCAGAGAGGCTCCATCATGTTAGGCACTACACAAATACCTTCAAGAGTTTATAATCCAAGGCCCTGAACTACAGCACTCTATCCTTCAACTGACTTCTGTGGGTGAGGGTACCTCGGTCTGCCTTGTGTATGCAGTACAACTGGACACTGACAAAGAAGAAGGAATGCAGAGGAGGGAACAGCAACCATTTCAAAATTACACTTGATGCCATGGAAGACAAAACAACTTCTCCATGTATTTCATTTTGCCCAAATATTCTGCAGACGGGCATAAGACCTTTCAGTCCAAGCACATGGTTAATATGTATCATTCAAGAAAGCAAAGTCATAGTGCAAACCTAATCAGCTCACCCATACTCAAGTTTCAAAACCACAGTGAGATAGCACGATCACTTTTTACTCACTGTATTTTCCTCATACTGTTTATGATTTTTCACAGGCTACTTCGGCTGCTAGAATGTTTTTAGCTGGATCAAAATCATTCTTTCTGAATAACATTTTGATTTAAGTCAGGGTAAAAGCATTAGCATTAAAATTGTAGTGTGCTATATATTACTTTTGACAGCAGGATACAACAAACAAGCAGTACACGCAAAGAGGTTGTTTATAATGTTGTTTAATAAATAAAAGTTTTCTCCCACAACACCTTCCAGCATTAGTTTACTTTTGATACTCATATAAAGTATCCTGAATTTCCATTTTAGATACTGGTAAAAAGCAAAAAAGGAAAACCTAACTAACTGAATTTGGGTGGAATGAGAGAACCATAACTAGCATCCCAGTGCACTGTGCTAATGACAACACCCCCCTTCAACTATTACAGGAGCACAATGTCAGGCGTTGGAAGGTACCCAAAGAGATCATCAAATCCAATCCCACTGCCAGAGCAGGACCATAATCTAGCTCAGGTCACACAGAAACGCCACCAGACCGGCCTTGAAAGTTTCCACAGAAGGAGACACCACAACCCTTCTGGGAAGTCTGTTCCAATACTTTGTGACCCTTACAGTAAATAAGTTCCCCCTTGTATTGAGGTGGAACTTCCTGTGCTGCAGCTTCCATCCATTGCTCTTTGTCCTATAACATGGAACAAGTGAGAAGATCCTGTCCCTCTCCCCCAACATCCAACCCTCAGATATTTACAAACATTTATTAAATCCTCTTCTCCAGACTAAGCAGCCCTAGGTCTCTCAGCCTCTCCTCATAAGGCAGTGCTCCAGTCCCCTAATCATCCTCACAGCGTGGACCCTCTCCAGCAGATCTCTGTCCCTCTTAAACTGGGGAGTCCAAAAATGAACACAGTATACAAGATGAGGTCTCACCAGGACAGAGTAGAGGGGCAGGAGAACCTCCCTTGATCTGCTGGACACACTCTTCTTAATACACCCCAGGATCCCATTGGTCTTCTTGGCCACAAGGGCACATTGCTGTCCCATGGATATCTTGTTATCCGCCAACACTCCCAGGTCCCTCTCCACAGGGCTGCTCTCCAGCAGATCACCTCCCAGCCTCTACTAGTGCAGTTTATTATTCCTCCCCAGGTGCAGGACTCTGCACTTGGCCTTGCTGAATGTTATTTGCTTCCTCTGTGCCCAGCTCTCCAGCCTGTTCAGGTCTCGCTGGATGGCTGCACAGCCTTCAGCTGTATCAGGCAAGCCTCCCAGTTTGGTGTCATCAGCAAACTTGCTGCGCAGATTGTCTGTCCCCTCATCAACATCATTAATGAAGATGTTGAACAGCACCAGACACAGCACTGATCCCTGAGGAACTCCATCGGCTACAGCTCTCCACCTGGCACCATCGATCAGCATTCTTTGAACTCTTACCTTGTAACCAGTTCCTAATCCACCTCAACTGTCTGCTCTTCCACCTCACACTTGTTGAGCTTTCTCACCAGGATGTCATGGGACATGGTGTCAAAGGCCTTGCTAATGTCAAGGTAGACTCCATCCACCGGTCTCCTTGAATCTTCCCATTCAGTTATGTCCTCATAGAATGCTATCAGGTTAGTCAAGCATGATTTTCCCTTGGTAAATCCATGCTGACTACTCCTGATAAAGTTCTTCTCTTCCAAGTGCCTTGAGATGCCCTTGGAAGATATTCCATGATTATTTTACCTATCATTTATACACAGTGTATAAACGTACAAAGGTAGTATATACAAATTACCTTTGTTTCTAAGATATTAGCAGAGAATATGTCAAGTTTTGGGGAAAAAAAAATATATTCTGCATTTTCGCTGACCTACCACATACAAGATCTTAGCTGCTTAAATAAAATTTTCCCCCAGATCCTGCACTAAGATGTAGCTTCCAAAGTTTCACTTCAATTTTGCCGGTCCCGTGGGCAAGGTAACAGGACTATCAATCTCAACATGCTTTCAATCAAATGGCCAAAAAAAAGTGATTTAAAAAATAAGTTCAGTATTGTATAAAATGAAGGGGGTTGTAAATATAAATGAAAAAAAAAACCCACAAACCAGCTCTCTGGGAAAAAAAAAAAAAAAAAAAAAGCTTATGTTAAAGCTTTGTCTTCAAAGTATTTTACTGGCCAAAGTGTTTATGGCATTAATATGGCTTCCTTCAAGTTGAAACCCAAAAAGTTGTTTTGTGTGTGTCCTCTCTCAAAGCAAGCAATTAAACAAATAAAAAACTTCAAAGCAAACAAAACCCAAACAACAAAACTGCACATATCCTCAAATATAAACCAAAAGTTGTCCTTAACCTGTGCAGCAATACAGAACTTAATAATTATTATACAAGAGAACAAGCCTACAAAAAGACTGAAAACTATTTTTTGAGCAAGAGGCTCTTTGAGACTGAATACAGTTTTTTTTTCTTCCCCTGCATGTCATTCTTTTGCTATGGGTTCAAAGATTTCCTAAGTGAAAACAAACGAACAACAAATTTTACAGCCTCCTCATTCTTACTCATGCCTCAACAATACATGGGCACTGAGGACTCTCCTAGGGAAAAAAAAGTCACACACCAGTGTTTAATGTGAAATTGATGTTTAAGGTCCATATGCAGTTTTCTCTACTCTCATATTCACATGCCAGAAACTTTCCTCAAGTTCTATTTCTCTAGCACAGAGTGTACAGCAATATCACTGTTCCACATGGCCTTGATTTACTGCTTGTATACACAAAGGATTTCAGTTTTGCTTTCTGCTCTTACATAAACAGCAAAGGCATTTATGCTACATTTTTAACCTCAAACTTTTAAACTAAGACTAGGGACTAGAAGCAGTCATGTCAATCTGGAATGCTCCCAATCTTGTTTCTATCCATGACAGCTCCATAAAGAGTTGCTTGCATGAAGCCAACCTTATTCTCTGTGCATCAGATCCATCTTTTCCCCAGCTTCTCCTCATGTACATACAAGGTAAGAAGAAAAAACAGTGTCCTTCCACCTTCATTTTTCACTTTGTGATATTCTGATCTATTCTTATCTCACCTCCTATCATTCATCTATACAACAGCTTCTGTGACACTTTTCTATAGCAGCTCCACTAGAATATGTAACTGCACTGTGTCTCACTACAGTCATCATCAACTTGGCAGTGTAGAAATAGTACACTACCAAGAGTGCACAACCTCAGTTCTAATCCCTGTCCACTGCTTCATTCTTGCAGCTGTAATGAAAGATGTATGCCCACATTTGAAAGATGGAAAGGATATACCTAGCTATTTCCTTACTTACAGTTTTATTAATTTTTTTACTGTGCCTTGCCATGTATGTGTTACCTTGACAACCTGGTAGAAGCTAAGGTGCTGAAGGATAGAGCCTAAAACACTCTCTCCTTTTCTTCTCAACTACTCTTTCATTTCGGTGTGAAGGCCTGCTATCCCAGCTGGTCTTTCCTCTCCTATCTTCACTTATTACCCCTTGGAGACTGGCACTTTGTGATTTAAGAGCAGTAGGACTGGACCTCACAAGTCACTTTTGACTTTGCCTCGTTTTAAAACTTCATTCTTTTATGTGAGGTATAGACAGGCATCGCACTCAGTAAGACTACAAGAGCCATTTTCAGTTTGTGATCCACAAATGTAGACAGTCCATGAAAGTCTGGGTTTTTTTAAACCCAAAAAACATGCACCCCCACCCAAAAAGAAAAGGAAAAAAAAAAAACAACAAAAAACCCACACAAAAAAACACATAAGAAAAACCTAAACCACCAGACCAAAATTTGTGAGCTTCAATGTACCACTCATAGACTACACTCAAGCAGCAGAAAACTGGGAAAGAAAAATGAGTGTCAGAAATCAGAAAACACTATTTAAAAAATAATGTTCATTATGAGAATTAAACTCACTTTAAAAAAATTACACAAGTGTTGCTGGGATAAGATTTAAGCAAGAGACACCACTGATAAAATAGTATTTGTATCAGTACAAGATTTTACCCTCTCAGGCATCATTTGGTTGATACTTTTCAACCATCTTTCAATGCACCCTCCTCCAGTACAACAACTTTCTTGAAAAGCAAATTCCCGTGTTGGCTGAAGTAAATCTGCTTCACCCACTTCTGTAGTACATTACATTTACCTGCTGCTTTTTAACAAAGCCGCACCGTGACTATGCTTGAAAGCCGTTCTCAGCAACGCTACAGAATACGTTTAGGTGTTTCGCTTGGGGCCTTTTTCCCTTGCTAAACCACAATGAAAAGACAATGCACCAAAATCAATCACTAGAAGTTAAAAAGTCCCCGTCTGACTTTCACTAAAGTTTGTAGAAAACACCACCAACCTCCCGAAGGTGTCAGTCACCTGTCAAAAGTTCAGGGAGGCGAAGGCGAGGGGCTCGCTGTCACCTCTGAGCGGGCATTTCTGCCCGTTCTCAGGCAAGTTTGCCCGCCTGTTTGGCTTGGCTCGGTCTCCTGCTGGAAGCCTGCCGCAGGGAAACCAGCTCAACGCGAGAAAGCCTGTTTTTTTTTTCCCTTTCCCCTCGCTCCTTTTTAAAGGGCAGCTCCATTCCCGCCGCTGTCAAGGAGGAAAAACCCCACCAACTTTGCCCCAACGCCAGCCACTGCCCCCCGCCGCCGCCGCCGCCATACACACACATACACAAATCCACAGACCTGCCGGCGCACCCCGGCAGACGCGGTGGGGCGGGTGGGGGACACAGGGCCAGGGGCTCCCGGCACAGCGAACAACGAGACCCCAGGGGCCCGCCGCCGGGGTAGTGGTGGCGAGGCTGAGAGCCGTATCATCCCCAGCCGACCCCGACAGGCGCCCGCGCCGGATCATCCCACGCACACGGCACCGCAAGCAGTGCCGGGGAGCGCGCGGGCCGCAGCCGCCGACGGCCCCGCAACCGCCGGAGGAGGAAGAGGAGGAGGAGTG
>VWZI01012877.1:114028-202430 GCA_013396835.1 Psilopogon haemacephalus | reverse complement strand
GGGCGGAAAAACATTCCGCGGGTGCGCGCGCGCGCGCGCAGAGAGAGAGAGACGCGTACCTGCTGCCGCTCCGCCCGAGGGGGCGCGGCTACCAGGCGAGGGCGGAAGCAGGTGCCATGTTATGTGAGGGCAAGCGGCTCTTCCTTTTCCTCCGGGGTGGAGAGTTTAGGGAACGAGTTGCTTTGGGTTTACTTTTCTTTACTTGTGACTTTAGATTTTCGCCACGTGCTGACTGCTCGCGATGGGGTCATTCCGCCTCCCGTTTCCCGTCTCTGAAAGGTTTGGGGTGCTGCTGTTACTGTTTCCCTTACAGAGAGTAGCGGTGCTTCTGCTGCCCACATTCAAGATGGTGCTGCTGGAAAGGTTGTTACGCGCAGGGCTCCGTTTCCGCGCGGACAACGGCGACTCGCTGGAGACGTTTCCCTTCACTGTTACGTCTATTTCACGTTGTTTAGCTCCCCGCCCCGCGGCCGCGCTGCTGGATACCTAGGCTCTTCTACAGCAGGGTCGTAGGTAGCCCTGACGATGTGCGAAGCAGCCACCCCACTGCAAGACTGGGCCTGTGCATGCAGCACCCTCACCACCAATAAAATCAGAGGGCATCGAGATACTGGATGCCGGAGGCATGGCGGGTGGTTCTATGCTAGAACAAAAGCACAACAGCACGTGTTTGCCTCAAGTGTTGCCATCCGTTTCAGTGAGACAGATGCCCATCGGGCCTCCGTGAAATGGATAAAGCAAATCTGCAGTGGAGTACATTGTTACAAGTAAGGCAGCACTGGCAAATAGGCATGTTTCACCAGTGCGGAAAGGAGCTCTGATACCAGACGTGCAGCCTGGCGATCTCTGTGAACTGCAGCCCTAACTTGCGCTGGGTACCAGCTGTCTGAGACGGGGACTGATAACAGCTGAAGTCATCTTGGATAAAGCAGCAGAGGGAAAAGTCTGCAGGTCGAATAGTCTCTGTTCACTGATGAACTGGATTGGCTTTTTTAGAGTAAAAAGCTGTGTGCGCTCACCTTCCATTCCTTAATCGTTCATTTTCCTACTTGATCAACATGTTACATCAGGTTTGAAGTGCTTGAACACATGGTTGATTCTCAACTGTCATGACAGCATAATAGTTTTGCATGCTGTAATAGATCAGGAGTTTGTGAGGGACTGACTAATGCACAGCCTGACTAAACCCAGTAATATTTATTATGGGCCTTGCACAATCATAACGTATGTTGTTCTCTATTTTCAGAACACCCCAAAGACATCTTGACGTTTTGGATAGTGTTTTTTTCTTGAACTATGGCCGCAGCTTCAGCTAGGTTTGTTTTCATAGGAGAAATGGAAAGTTAGAATTGTTGGGTCAAGATCGTTCCTAGCAGCAGTGATCCTTTCCCGACGATGTGTGAGGAATCAAGTTAAAGGCTTCTGTGTAATTACTGATTTTTCCATCCTGCATAATATTTTGACCACTGCTTTGAAAAAGCACATACATGAATCAGTAATTTAGGATCATGAGTCTTTCTTCCCAGTTTTCAGAACCACCCAAACCACGGTAAATACAAAGGCTGATAACCACTTTGAGAAGAAGCCTGCATGTTGACTTCTTTGGAGGGTAGATACATGCATCAAAGAGCACAATCAAATCTAAATAAAGAACTCAGAAAATTGTGCTAGCAGTTACTGACACTTCTTTATTACAGTAAACCCTATATGATCTTGATTTTGCCTTCTTAACTAAGCTTCTGCTGTACTCATTACTTTTTGGGGAAAAGGAGTCAGGTATTTTTTATTTCTTGTATTTCAGCTGCAGTGTTGAACAACCGAAGAGCCAGACTTTCTTGCTCTAATTCATTCTGTAAAGCGTCATACTTGCTAAAATGAATGAGAACTCTAATGAAACTAAGATGTAAGGATAGCAAAATCTGCCTCAGAGCAAAAATGAAAATGCCAAGTGTGCTATTAAAGAAATAAAATAAAGAGCCATGATATAAATGAGAGAACAAATGTGAGTCCTACCGTTATGGTATGAAGGAATGTTAAACCTTACAGCATTAAAATGTGTGCAGTTTTTAATTGTTCTATATTCAGAATGTCTTTTTTAAAATATATTACTTGATGTGTAAAAAAACAAATAGTTTGTACTACATATTCTCCCTTTCATCTTTGTCCAGAACTCCCACTGATTTCTGTGCAGGAAAGAACAATACAATATGGTTCAGTGTCTGTAAATGATAAAGCAAAAAGCACTCTGTTAATTTATTTCTGAATTAATCTGGATTATATTATTTCATAGATGTTTGAGGATTTCCAAGTTGCTTGGTTTACGCATGGAGTGCATATAATATTAACATTTGAATATTGTGGTATTGCTTGAACATATTGAACAGTTGTGGGGGGTTGGGTTTTGTTTTTGGGCTTTTGGTGGTTTTTTTTTTTTTTGTTTGGGTTTTTAAAAAAATCTATATTAGAATAAAACTTTTTATAATTAACTATGATAAGACATAGTCTATAGTTCTTATAGAAGTGTATTTGTGCTTACAAACAGAACTTGCATGAATACTTAGACACTAAAGTTCAACAGCTGACTCATCAGGTGAACAAATGCCCTGTTCTACTGGAGAACACACCAGAAAGACCTTAAAATGGGAAAGTGCTCTGAATTCTGAAGCCACTGTCAGTGTTTTTATCACGATTGATAAAACAGAGTTCATTTAGCAGCACAAGAAGTATGGTTGGTCTGCCTTCAGTGAAAAGGTGTGTAATTTGAGACTGTGACATTTACTGAGCTATGGTAGTTTAATGTATTTCTCCAAAGCATAACCAAGTATCAGCATCCAACTGCCATGGAAGTTACCTTCACTGATAGATTATAATCTTTTTTCTGGGCAAGGACTGAAAATTACTAAAATGTGGATGTGTGGTTTCTGTCCTGCCACCTTTGATGCAGATGCAGAAAATACTGGGAGAGTACCAGAGTGGTGAGTTAGAAGCCATAATTTATTCCACTGCTGGTACTCATTAGAGTTTGTCTGGCATACACAATCCAAAAGCAACTATTTGTTTGAACCACCTTCTCTCTCCTGCATAAGGTTACCTCTTCTGTGGGACATGGATCAAATCCAGGTGATGTGGCACGTGAATAAATGAGAAGTGTGCATGGGGTCATTTTCTCAGGTTTTGCTGGGAGGACAGGATTCACGGTGGGAAGTAATCTCTTAAATTGGTGTTGAGATTTCTGTTGTGAATATGACCCACAGCGTTTTTGGTTTATCAAATGTTGTAACTTGGTTGAAAATAAACCAAGCAAAGAAAGAAATGGGGAGAGAGTAGGTTGTTGAATCATCCAATCAACTTTCCTGCTAGTACAGGTTTGCTTCTGGTAGCTTGATTATTAGTATTTTTCAAATTCTTTTAAAAATAACTAGAAGAATCCCGCTACTTCCTCTGAAAAATCCGCAGAAGCTCTGCTCTTCACTGTCAACAAGATTCTCTGATGTTCCGCTTTTCCTCTCCCTCTTTTAATTTACTCCTACTTGTTCCCATATGTATAAGCCCAAGTATTTCCTCCCCATCCTTAAGGTTTGCATTACTTAAGTATTTGCTGGCTAGAGACATGCCCATCTATTTCTGCTTTAACAAAACTAGATGCATTAAGCTCTTTTAACCTTTCTCTATAAAATCACTCTTCCAGATAATTCTTGCTGATGGTCCTTAAATTGCCTCATTTGCCTCAACGTTATGATGAATTGCTCAGAAACGATGCACATACCAACAGTGAGTCTGCTAAGGAAAAGTTGTCCTTTCAGAAATGTTTCAGTAAGCTTGAGCTGCCAAAAGGAGTTTTCATCACTTCAGTCTTTTGCATCACTTAGCTACCTTTTTCAGCACCCTAAAACCTGGTTTCCCACCCTGTGAATCTGTGGTGTGTCTGTTACTTGCTAATACTCCACAGTTCTTTTACTCATCTGGACCTGTGTGCTGAAGGCAATCCTGCAACAACGAGGATTCCTCCCCTGCTTCGTTGTCCATGACAACTTGAAGTAATTGGAGGGTTTTATTTCCAACTTTTTATTTGTGGCATTGTGAAACTTGTGCATGAAGAAAGCAGAGCAGGTATAACATACTGGGGTTTTAATATTCAGGATTGTCTACAAGATTTATTTGCAGTGAATCCTTGTTACTTTTTACTTAATTATTTTCTAGATAAATTGTGGCAGATTTGCCTATTTGTTATTTTATTTTACTTCTGTTTTCTCTTTGCTTAATCACACACCTGAATTAAAATCCATGATAGGAATTTTTTTTACCCATTGAGAAAAGATATTCTTATTTTCCTTAAGGACTTTACATTTTATGAACTAAATTTAATGATCCAGAAGTTATTCTTTCAGAGAAAGGGATGGTCATAGAATCATAGAATCACTATCATTTATGGCACAAACTTGCCCAATGCTTTAATCTTTGCCGTGATAAAAACCATGTGAGTCTGTGTGATTTTGATTTACTGGTTTCCTCTAATTAAAGAAATTACGCAGTATTTTGCTGGCAGTAGTGCTAGCTGTAGTGCCACTATTGTGAATAAACTTGAGCCTCATTCATTTGACCACCACTTCTCATTTCCCTACTGCTGGGTCAGTGTCATGCAATTGCCGTATCACAGCCACTCACTCCCTCTGTGACACTGGCACCAGAGAGAGAGAGAGGGCCAGTCTGGTCTGGCATGTCCCAAGTAGTTGTGTCTGGCATATTGGTTTAATATATGAGAGATGAAGGCATCCAGAGGAGGCTGAGTAGAAATGGCATGTTGTGCAATGGTCATGTAGTGACACAAGCTTTCCGTGCAGAGTAGCAGACCAACTGTTACTTGACCTACTACACTGTCAGTGTCCTCATCCCTATCCCTTGCAGTGCTGTGCTCTGGGAGAGAGTGAACTTGAGAGATACAACACAAAAGGCTTAGTCCTGCTGAAAATTTAACATAGCGGAAGACTTCAACACCAGATTATCTCTGAGCACACAGAAGCACAGAATCATAGAACTGTCACAGCTGGAAGGGCCCTCAAGGATCATCTAGTTCCAATCTCCCTGTCATGGGCAGAGATACCTCACACTAGATCAAGTTGCTCAGAGCCACATCCAGCCTGGCCTTAAAGACTTCCAGGGAACAGGGCTTCCACCGCCTTCCTGGGCAACCTGTTCCAGTGTCTCACCTCCCTCACGGTGAAGAACTTCTTCATAACATCCAATCTGAATCTACTCAGTTCATTCTTCCTAGTCCTAGCCCTGACATACTAAAAAGTCCCTCCCCAGCTTTTTTGTAGGCCCCCTTCAGATACTGGAAGGCCACAACAAGATCCTTGGAGCCTTCTCTTCTCCAGACAACCCCAGCTCTCTCAGTCTGTCTCCATAGGAGAGGTGCTCCAACCCTCTGATGATCCTCATGGCCCTTCTCTGGACATGTTCCAGCATATCTAGATCTTTCTTGTAATAGAGGTTCCAGAATGGGATGCAGTACTCCAGGTGAGGTCTCACCAGAGTGGAGTAGAGGGGGAGAATCACCTCCTTCAATCTGCTGGCCACACTTCTTTTGATGGAGCCCAGGATCTGATTGGCTTTCTTGGCTTTATGAGTACAGTCAATGAAGGGAACTGCTTCTATTCAACTCTATGTTTGTTAGATGCCTTGCTACTACACTCCAGACTTTCTTGATTCATTTTGCAAGATTGCAGCACTACAGACCTCTTTTGTTGCCAGCACAGTAATATTGTCTTCTCGGTGCTGGCAACCTGCAAAAATTCTCGTGTAGCTAATAGGTATTTGGTGTAACAGTAAGACATGTGGTATTTATTCCCCCAGTACTCAACACTGATCTAGTGATGCTGGAACTTTGTTACAAACACAGGATTCCTCTCAGTGGTAGTCTAGTAAAAAAACGAGACTACTGACATGGAATCCTGGTGTGGTACCCACAGAGTCATGCTAGATAGCTGCTAATTGTCTAGTAAATTCTCTATGTTGACTTTTCTGTTGGAAGAGGAGGCATCTAGTGCAAAACCACCCTGACTGCAGAAACAATCCAATGAATCAGAGAGAAAAGAGGAAGAAATACATAATTAATAGGACTGAACAGAGTGATGACGAACCAACTACCCCGTTCAGCCCAAAGATACACAGACTACATTCTTAATGCTTTTCTGACTGTTGAAACTTCATTGTAACTCTGTTCTTTCAGTTGAATAGGCTTCTACCAAAATGGTGATATACTCATCTATACAACAGTGCCAAAGGGGATCTGTGGCCGTGACTGAGTGAAAAGATGTTAGTTAATACTCAAACTGGTGAGTGTGAGTGATTTTCATGGCAGTTTGAAAATTAGCAGCACATTTAATCTTTTATCCAGTTTTCACCATGCAGCTGTAGAAACCTAGCCACAGATTCCTTCATCTTAAATTCTTGGCCAGATTTTATTCAGTCACAGTTTACCTGCTGATGCATGTAGAACACAGATACTCTTATGGCACTCTTATGACATTTTGTGATGTGCTGTTAATTGCAGTTCACAAGGTGAACAGAGCATTAAAGGAATGAAGCGTGGAAAGAGAACATACTTGAGGGCCTGTGGTTTTGGGTTGCTGCCTGGGTGTGATGGTTCAGGAGTTACCTGCGCCCCCACCACCCCACATTTGAATTTACTGAGGCTAGACTCAGCCAATTGGAAGTTAAGGAATGAAACTTTATATTTAGAGCTTAGCACAACATACAAGCAGATATTTGCAATATTTTACAAATATTTACAGCTATATACAGAAAAAGACAAAAGTAGTACAGAAACACAATACCCCTTTCAGAAATCAGAGACCCCAAGAGGGGTTCCCAACCACACTTCCACCTTCTCCCCACCCTCTAATCTTATCCCAGGACCTACCTTATGTGCAAGGTGAACAAGAAAGATCAGCTGGGGGTTGGGTTAGAAGCAGAATTGCTTAGTTGGGTTACACAGATCCAGCTAGAAGCCAGGGAGAGAGAGCTCAGACTCCACAGACAGAGACCAACTGTCTTATCTATGTTTATGTCCTTGCTTTTTGTACATCTCAGTAAACCTATGAGTGAAGAGGACATCACCATTGTTTTCTTTTCACAGCCTATAATCTATTTTTTCTCATTAAAATATTCCAATTAGCCTCAAACCAGAACTGATTCTCAAATAAGGGGCCACTGATTCTCAAATAAGGAAACCAAAGTCTCAGACATAGTCACAACAGAGATCTACACATGAGATGAGGAAGGATGAAATTCTGATGGTAGAATTTGATTAAATGTCTTGAAATTTGAAAGCAGCAATGTCCGTTTCCTCCTGCTTTCTGTGCTTGTGGTGTGTCTTCTCCAACTTTATAGAGTCTCTCTTTGGGAGGAGCTTAAATAATTTGATTATTAGCTTCTTCTCTTTGCCCTTCAGACAGCTCTAGATACTTTCTCCATCTTAACTGAGTCATATGCTACATGATATGAAGACTGAGTAGGTGGATGTCTGGATTTTCTTGTCCCTTCAGGTAGCCTGTACTGGTGTTCTGGGTACAGGCTTTTGGGTGTGCACTTCTTTTTTGGTCTTCTGCCGTCTCTTTCATTTCTGTGTTGGATAGTATAAATGATGGCTCTTCACTGTTGTCTGACTTCCCCTCCACTTCTGTGGGTAAGCATCTCTTTCAGTTCTGCATGTTAAAATAATTAAAAAAAAAAAAAAAAAAAAAAAAAAAAAAAAAAAAAAAAAAAAAAGAGAGAGAGAGACTGAAAGCTAAGGTAGACTCTCATGGTACAGCTTTGTAGCTTTGCAAAGAGCTTCCCTGGTATTTTATTGCTGTGAACTGATTGACATCACTGTAACATTCCTCCAAGTGCTTATGAATTCATCTCTCACACTAGGAAATAAAGGCTCCCAAGAAGCAATACAGAGATATTTACAGGTCTAATTGTTCAAGGCTCTATTCCCTCAACTTTCATGTTTATTTTTTATGTCTCCACCTCTCTTAAAATGTTCTGTGCTGTCTTTTTGTGCTAGAGGCTCTGGTGGGGAAAAGTGGGGTCTGCAGAGCTGAGGTATGAAGCTAATGAGTGTTTTTTCCCTTTCATCCTTTAGCATAGATAGCGGACCTGTCAGGCCAGTACAAACAGAAGTATCACCAGCTGAGTGGGACAGGAGTAACACAGCTATCGCAAAAGCTTTCAGTAACAGCACAGGGCTGAGCAATCCTTCAAATAGGATATAGCTGGTGCTTCAGGAATAAGCTGCAGTTCCCAGTACCAATCCATCCTAAATGGGCTAGCATGTCTTACTGTCCTACAAAATTCTGTCTGTTGTCAATCAAATCCCAGTCTGCATAAGCTGAGATATCGCTAATGTGAGACATCTCAGTCTTTTATTATACAGCAGAGTACGAAAAGATTCAAAAGTTGAAGTGCTTCCTTGAGTGAGGAGCTGTGTTTTTGTTGGAGAGCCAAGGAAACCTGAGCTGAGGGTCCTGAATAAGTAGTTGGTTTTCTTGAAGAAGTTTGTAGTAAGAACCATCTGGTCCTCATCCAGGTGCTGCTGCCCATCAGCAATGCAAGAGCTGTCGACCTTGCCTGTCAGAACTGAGGCATCTAGGCATGCATCAAAACAGAGGTGACATTTCATCCATCAGAAAGAACAGGGGAGAGAATTGAGAAGACAAAGCTTTTGGGAACTGAAATACCCTCTCTGGAATATTAAAAGACTTTATAAATACTTTAGGGGTTATGTCTACATAGATGGATGTGGAGAATTGCCTGTTTAGTTTATAACTTGGAGCTACCAGGATGCAGTCCAGGTCTGTTTTGAAAACTGAAACCACAGTGGTGTGACAGTGTGCTTGCATTTACTGTAACCACTTTCTGTGCAGGACTCATCAGCACAGCTGTGAGCTTTTGGTTAATTCAGCTACCTGATACCTAGACCATTCTGGTTTATATCCAGCTCTAGGTCAAACCACAAGTGGCTGCATGCACCACTCTGTGTGGATGCATAAGGTTAGTTGCAGTAGTCAGCTCTCACAATAGCTTCTGCTGCAGTTGTACACAGATACATAGTAAATTGCCAGTCATTACATAGTAGAAGCAAACTGTTCTTGTGACAAGACACTTAGTATATAACTATATATTTCATAAGGTATAATATCTTTGGATTTTTCAAGGAAAATGTAAGCCCAGCAATATAATGAAACTAAAGAAAGCAAACAAAAACAAACTGCAACAAACAGAGCATATCTAAACTGTCTCATTTAAAATTACTTGGAAACAAAAATCAAACTTTCCAAAGATGAACAGGTTTCTTGTGGCTCCAAAGGAACAAAATCCATACTTGAGCAGAAATTATTAGGTGGTGAATGGGGAGGAGATGGTGGTAAAGGGTGGAGTTGAATTAAGCACATTTGCAAGTTCTTGAAAAACCCATGTAGAAAGGAGCCTGGCAGAAAATCTGTAAATTATTATGACTCAACTTGATCCAGATAAGGTTTTCATAGACAGATAAAAGACACAAGCTCTGATCTTGCTTGCTGTGATAGAAAATTGAGTAATAAACAATGTGTCTGTTAATGACTTAATCATAGCTTATACTGAGTTTTCTCTTGCCAGCGTCCTCTGCTTCACATTGTACTTTGACACAGCATGACTGCATGTCTCAAGTGAACTCAGTAACTCTTCTAGGAGGAGGACCAACTCCTTGTAGGCCACCAAAGCTGAACTTGTCAGGAGAAAGCAACTAAATGAAAAGCAGCGAAGAACTTCCTGACTGGGGATTGTGCAGCCAGCCATCAGTCTGCTTTTATGGAAACACTAGTAACAGAAACATCCCCAGAGGAACATTTGGACAAACAATGATGACATATGAATCTGGGGAGTCCAGCTTCTTTCTTAAGCAATATCTGCTGGTGCTGGAAGCATTCAGAAAGCCACATCACACTTAAAAATGAAACAAACAAATAAATCTGCAAGAAGGATAAACCAAGATGAATTAGCTGCCACAGTGCATACTTGCAACAATAATCTGCATTTTAACAATAAAGCTGCATGGAAATGTTGCATAGCAGCAGACATGCCAGACAGAGAGCAAAGATCATTCAGTATCATAATCAAATTCTGAGCCAAACATGGGCTGGTCATGTCCAGGACTTGCAGGTATTAAGCTCTCAATCCTGCTCAAAATATGATTATTTACTGTTCTTTCTGGTTTATCTGCACATGCCTGCACATTCCCAAAATGGGGAGGGCAAAATGCTTGAAAATATTGGTAAGCAAAACTTCCTGTGTGGTTTATAAGTCCTATGATCTGTTTAAAGTCAAAAAACCAACAGAGAAACAAAATGGTACACTGACTGAAAGGCAGGAAGAGGGAACAGCAAGGGTTTAAACGGAAAACCCATAAATTTATTTTAAAATATAAGAGAAAGCATATTTCTAAAAAAATATTGCCCCTAATAAAACAACAACACAAACTCCAGAAACAAAGAAACAATCCTAAACCAAAAACCCAACAGACACAAAAAAGGGGGAAAAAAAACAACAAAACCCCCCCACCTAAAAACAAAACCAAAAAAGTCAACCACAAATCATCCCAAACCATGTGCTACAGTAAGTCTGTGAAGCTCTCGAACATGTTACTGCATTTTGTCATTGACACAGAAGTTGGTACCCTAGTGGCTACCTATAACAGTAAAGCTGTGCAAGTCTCTGGAGCACAAGTGAAAACGGAGTTGTTTATAGTTTAAAATTTCCTTTCTTTGCGTGCCTCATATCTTAGAAAACCTGTGTAATTTTTAGCTCTTCAAAACACAGGGGTACCAGTTTCGTTTTTGCAAACCTACATATTCGAAGGACAGTGTTTAAACAGTGTTGGCAACTCTGTATTTCTAAATGTTAGCATTCTGGTTGTCATATTAATAAAGCAGGCAGGATTTGCAGTTGAAACCTAAGTTTGTAAGCTCAAAAAATATGGTTAGAAAAAGATACAGAAAAGCCCAAAATGCCAATTAAAAATATCTATGTTAAAATTGGACCATAGCATTTGCTGCAATGTTACTGTTACCGATGCGGTTGCTGTAGAAATCAAGAGTGCAGGGACCAAATACAGCAGCACAGGAATTAGCTTACAGCTACTCCAGCAGGGCAGAGCCCTGTGAATCACTCGAGGAAGCACAGATCAAACCCTCTTAGGTAAACATCATACGGGGCTGGCACTAATCCTCTGTGCACCCTAAGAGGACTGCTGATGTGGCATTCCCCAAATGCACATTTACTTTGCATAATTGTGAGCTGCAGTTCTCAGGCGCAGGAGGTCTAAGTGTAAACCTTCCTACCATCAACTTAGGCTGAGCAAAAATAGACGGGGAAAAATAAACTCTGAACGTGGCTATGGGCTCCCAGGGCCAACTCATACACCTCTTGTGGTCACTGCCCTCCCCAGAGATAGGATATCCTTCCCCCAGCATATAAATGTCCTATGCCTGGGTCTAAGCCCATGGAGGCCCAGCCTGGTCCCAGGTCCCACTGGATCTCCAGAACCCTGTCACTGTGTCCCCTTGGGTTTCCCAGCAGTTTTCTGCTTCAGCTCAGAGCTGCTGAGGACCCATCTCCTGTTTCACACCAGTGTTTAACTTGCTGAATCAGGACTCCATGAGCTGATTCAGACCTGGTTTACGGTGACTAATACTGGGCACTCCCTTCCTTCTAGGCAGCAGTAGGTCCTCAGAGCTCACGAGCCCTGTTCAGCCAGGCAGCTAGAGGACTGGAGATCAGACATGCTCCCTTACCCCACTGAAGAAATGGTCCTGAATAAAGCCTTAGTTCAGGTGGCTTTTATTTACACAACAGTGACAATCTGTAGCCTGAAGTGTAAATAAATAAATAAATAAATGATCTCTGTAGTCATATAGTCATAAAGTATAATTCCTGCACACATGGATGCTATAGCTTACAAGACTGATCTTGAAGAGAGTCTGGATGAGGTACTGTAGAACTCCAGTTGCTCTCCTCTCTCAGTTGGGATTAGACATGGAATAGAGCAAATATCTTAGAGATATTTTTAGCATTGAAGACTTTGTGATAGGCATAGATGTAGCTATGTAAACCTGTCTTCTACCAGGTTGTTTTCTCATTGACAAGTATGAGCCTGAGACTTAGAGGAGCACTCTGAGCATAAAGCTCTGGCCTAGCTTCTGTTTGTCTCTTCCCATCTATCAAACACACAAAGTATAATTAAAGGCAAGCATCACTGGTGTGCTCTCAGCAACTTTTCCATGTTTTGTTTAGCAAGAATTTGAAAGCAATTGTGGTTTGATCGTTGCTCTGATCTCATAGTTGCAGGAAGCCCACCAGTCCTCACAGGCTCCAGAGTAAGACTGTCTGCCCAGGTTTGGGGGATAACTGGCATTCTTAATTATTGGTGAGACCAAATGTTTTTTTCTGCTGACCAGGCCCATCTATTGCATAGTTTGTCTCTTGAAGGCTTCAGGGCAGAAGTCAACAACATCCCCAGTAAGTTAAACCTTCTTAACTGATCTTATGATGCTTCAGAGGTATTTTGACCTGGTCTCGTTCTTTATTGTCTTCAGATTTGATACCTTGAGTTAGGTAATTTCTCATCCTCTGAAATATCCTCAGCATATGCATGAATATGAAAGATACTCTGCAGAACTTGTGTTGATCTGTGCTCCATCTTAATTAGTCACTGTCATTGTAATTGGATGACCTAGAGTCCCAGTTAGAACCAAAATGACATTCTCCTCTGGACTGTGGTATGTCACCTGATACTACACCAGTTGCACCCCTCGAATCCTTGCTAATTTAAGCAATGTGGATAGTATTAGAACATTAGATTGTATTCTTTGTCTTCTGTGAATGTTTCCCTAATTTCTAGACAAAGTGACATCTTTCACACTTTTTTTTTTTTTTTTACAACAATGCTGTGAAATATTTGGCTATTGTCCTTAGGCTCTGGCAACATCAATCAGTTCTTACTTAAAGCTCAACTTTTGGTGCCATGTAAGGCAGTGTCTGACAAGGAGAAAACCTGATGGCACAGCTGTAGTTTCAAATACTCCAACAGCTCCACTTAGGCGTGTTATTGCACAATGACCTAGTTTAGAGCTATGAAGAGAAGTAATTAATCTTTGTCACTCCATAGTCATTCTAGAAGCAACTGAAGCCTGGAGAACTCCCTGGAGCCACATCTCTTCCTACTGGCTTTCAGTAGAGGGATTGAGTTCTGCTCCAGAGAACATTTAATCCTCCAGGGTCCCTAGATGAAGGTAGCTCTCAGTACAATAGCAATAGAAATACAGATCATACAACGTAATCCACCGAGTGTTCACACACACCAGATTTGATAAGAGATTAATTTATTTTGGTGTCTGCATCAGCCAGTCATTAGTAGCTTTTAGTGTTATTCTGGCAGTAGGTTTTCTTCCCCTTCAGCTCCCAAGCATGTTTTGTGGATCTTATTTTCACCAAATCACAACCCTTTTCAGCTGTTGATTTATGCATACAGCAGCAGGTGCCTGGACAGCTCTTCAAACATGATGCCCCTTCCATTGTCTGCAGACATCTCTGCAGCTTCTGCTTTCCGGGATGACGTGTCCCTCCATTTGGGCAGCTCCATCTCCTTTGGCCTTTATCTCTGCATCATCTGCAAAAACCATCTGGCCTGGAGCCCTCTTAAGAAACAGCTTCTTTCATCTGACCCATGGGATGCCTATGAATGCATTGCACTTGGGCCTCCTCCAACTCTTTATTCACTTCACTAGCAATAACTTCTTGAAATGCTGCACCTGGTCTAAATGATTCACCCTAAGGCTGAGAATTCACAGCTGATACCTTTAAGAAAACACCCTAAATTTGTGTCTCAGTGCTTATAACTCAGTTGGAAGCCTGTCTGTGGTATCAGTGATGTCATCTTCCTCAGCTGACAAACTATGAGTTGCCTTTATGCAAACTCTTTTCAAAGTAAATGTTAATACAATAATTTCTGATGGCCTCCCTCTGGGCACACAGTCTCCCTGTATTACTCATTCCAAATCCAATACACAAAGTTCTGCCTCACTTAAACCATATTCTGACAAAGGGAAAACCCCAGCAAGAGCCTTCTCAATGCAAACGACTGCCTCCACAGATGTTGCCCTGTTGCTGTTTATTTGACATTTCTAAGGAGCCATGTTTCTGCTTTATTCTTTCCTGCACGTCAAGAGAAGTTTATAAGACTCTGCTTTGCAAGATGCACACCCTACATATTAAAAATTGTGGCAAAAAACTTTGACCCTGCCACCCAGAAGCACTGTCAAAATGGTGTCCTGCTTTCTCTTTACACTCAGAGAGTATTAGCTTAGTGTCTGGAAAGCCCTCCTACTCCAGGCCAACAAATTTCTTCTTAGGAGAAATGCTGGGGTGGTGGTTTGTGGGTNGGGGGGGGGTTTGTTTTGTTTTGAGCCCACTGCCATGGGTGCAAAGTACACAAAGGCTACCAGAGAAAGGCAGTAACGTGTCCAGCACGGAGAGTAGCATTGCTTTGCTTTTACTGCTCCTGCCTCAGAGGAAGCAATTACAGTATAAAGCTGCATAGCATGTTATTGATAAAATACAGCACTATCTTGTGGAGGATGTGCTGTCTCGCCTAGACATTTAAGCTACTTATTCCCTCACCCATGTAGAACAGAGCAGGATCTGGTGGCTGCAAGCTAGAGGCAACTGAGCTGCCAGAAAGGTAATGGTTGAGTTAAAGCCATGCATAGTTTTTGTCCAGAGGAAGGCTTAAATCAAAACAACGAGACTCACAAGACTCTTCTGAGCTTGAATCTGACCCTTGAACTGGGAGCTAGTCTTGCAGAGTCCTGCTTTTAGGTAACCAGGCCTGCTGCTAATACACTTATCTCTGTAAACGAACAGTAACTGAGGCAGTTTGCCAAACTGTCTTGTCCTCATTATCAGAGTGAAAGAATATTGACACTGCTAGTTTGGTTTATCATTGCTGCATGGTCAAAGATTAGCAGGCACTGATCCAGGTGGATTACCAATACTTTTGCAATAAAACATTTGTTTAAGACTTTGCCTCAAGTGAAATAGATGTTCTTATGAAGATTTACACTAGAATCACACGTAATGTGCTTTTTATTATCTTTTTAAATTTTACTTCTTCATAGAATAGAAAGTTCTACTAGAATTTCCTACTGTGGCAGTACAACCCCATTTAACTTTATAAGCTCTGAAATGTAGAATGACTTTCATAAAGCACAAGAGCTGACGTGTAAAGATAACCAGCATTATTTTATTGTTTCTGTGATTCAGTTGACATTGGCCCACAATTATTCATACTTCGAGGACCATATTGATGGGCAGGGAAATTTGGTTTAGTTACTAATAAAATGAATATTTTAGTTCAATTAATTTATGCTACATACTTATCAATGTAATAAAATGCAGACTTTCAGGGCAAAAGTCATTTCTGAGACCTGTGCTTGCAATCTCAGATTTGTAGGCAACAGACAACTTTTTATTCATTTACATCTGTGGAGGGACAAGGGTTAGTAATGATGGTAAAATGACATTTACAGAATGTTATTTCCAGAAAATCTAGCAATTACAGTACGTGCCATCATCTTATAATTGAATTGTTATGTTGTACAGTCCTCACTAATGATTTCAAATATTTGAATTATTTCTTTTCCCAGGGTATCAGATGGCTCTAATCAGTGAGTGTGGTCTAATAGGGTCTATGAAGAAGGCTTTGCCTTTTTTTCTTTCCCTGAAGGGGAAATTGCTAATTAATCAGTGCCTTCTGGGCTCATGAACAGAAACAGTGGACATGTAGCCAAAACCCTGTGCCTATCTCCGTCTTGCTGAAGGAAATGTGGTGATACAGTTCCCCTCTCACTAAAGGACTAATGGGATGTCCCCCTTTCTGAGCCCTGTTCCAACTTAGTGTAGGCCAGGCATGGATTGCAAAGAGAGTGGACCAGAACATTATAGCATCTCCTTGGTGTGCTGGGCCACTTCTTTCCCAGACCTAGTGCTACTTTGCCTACTGCTTGGGAATAAATCCCTATCTGGGTCATGGCTAAGAGGGGGACAATATCATACTTCTAAAGTTGGAAATTCCTGGATGTGCACAACTAGCATAAAATACTGGGATGTTTTTACATCCAGTGTGGACCAGAGAGGAAAAGTATCCAATGAAAGCCAATTATCTTGGATGTTATAAACAGCCATTGTAAAGCAAGACTCAGTGTTGCCCAGTGACAGGACAAGAGGTAACAGACACAAACTTGAATATAAGAAATTCCATTGAAACATGAGGAGGAACTTAATTAATTTAAGGGTTATGGAGCACTGGAACAGGCTGTCCAGAGTGGTGGTGGAGTCTCCATCTCTGGAGACATTCAAAACCCACACGGTCATGTTTTGTCCTTCTCTAAGTGAACCTCCCTTGGCAGAGGGATTGTACTCAGTCTGCAGAGGTCCCTTCCAACCCCCACCATTCTGTTATTCTGCAACATAAACACCAAATAGTATATGTTACCTGTTGTGGGAGGCCAATATGCCATTCAAACTGAAAATATGGTCTTCAGTAGAAAACTTCTTGCAGCTTTAGCTGAATTTTTGCAGAGTACCATACTGAATGCAAGGTAACCTCTCATTGTCACCTTTTCACAGGAAAAAAAGTGAAAAGTCACGTGTCATAATGTGCTGAAAATGTGCTGAATTCCATCCAGAATGATCCTGTCTTTGATGAGCCACCCCTAATGCCTGATGGAGACAACAGAAGTAATATGGAGAAGGAAGTATCCGAGTTGTAAGGGCTGAGCTTGTCCTTAGACAAGGCAGTCACTGGTTCCACATGAAGTCAAGAAAAAGCCAAGAAGTAGAATTTGAACCTCTCTAAATCTTGAAGGGTATTTCCAGGAGAATTTCTTGAGAAGTGTACAGAAGTGACAGTAAAGACTTCTTTGGTAAAGAGCCTATGGTTTTGTGCCTATGATATGTGGAAAATGATGTGAATGCTACCTGTAGGCAATTATGTAGTTTATGGGACTCTACAACGTAAGCCAAACCACAGTAGGTTTGGCATTTGGTTTGGTAACCAGATTGTAAAAGAAGAAACCATGCCTTCAGCTGGTGTTTCAGGATCCTATTACAAGCATACTACCCTTAGAGATCCTTTTGAAACATTAGATAAAGTCACAAAAGTAAGTACATTTTTTATTCAACCATATCCTGTATGCAGCCATCCAGATCCCATGGGAAAAAAACAGATCCCGTGTTTCTGAGCACTGCTTCACTCCCTGGGCACCCCATGTTTATAGTAGTGAGACTGAATTTACAGCATAACAGCTTAAATGGAAAAGGTGCACATTAATTCCAGAGGCTGGCCAAAAGACCTAAACATAGGATATACATTTCAAACTTTACATAGAGTGAGCATTTCAGCACTACGATGTCTTATGAAAGCTACTTAATTTGTTTAGTGGATTTATGACCTAGACTACAATTTATTTGAGAATCAGATTAATGCTGGTAAAAGTGTAAACACCCAAATTTCCAAGAAGTCTTCTCTTTCCTTCCTTCCGCAACTCTGGTTCCAAAAACTGGAAGAAAAGCACCCAAATCACTGAAGGTTTATAGATTTGTTTATCTAGAAACAGTTTTACTGCATGTAAGTAATAACAGATTTGAACAGAAGGAGTATTCAGTTTTTAAAAAATGTGCAGTTGTTATGACAGATTCAGACTTCCCAGAAACTGCTGAAGACATCCTTTGGATGTATGTTCCTGATTAGGCTCAAGTGACTGCCCAGCTTACGTGCTTACAAGAAGTATGTTGGGGGCAATTCTAAACGTTTCTATTATTCACTCAGTCAAGCAGGAAACTGACCTGTCCTCTAAAAACAGATAGGCGAATACAAAAGAGTTTTATTTGGACCTATGTCCCAATGCTACCTGTAGTTAAAGCACTCAGAGTCACGTGAAAACATGGCTTTGAACCACAGAAGAAAAGTCATGGCTCAAGGATGTATATGTGAGGACTACATGTGTAACTTGACAGCTTACAGATGCTGGGGAGTAATACATTTCAGGAAGGCCAAGGCTGTAGATCATTGCCTGGCATCTCTTCAGATCTGTAAGCTGTTCTCTCCAGGATCAGCTTTCAGAAAGGAATGCCAGGAGATTTTGCACCATGACTAAAATTGCTGAATTTCCAGCAGGATGTTTAACCCCTGTTCCAGGCTCTGTGCTTGGTTTATTTACCAGTGAAGCCCCTAGTTATTATGTCATGGAAGAAATTGGTAAGCACTTGGCCTTAGGAGCATATTGTGTGAATGGAGAGTGCCACTCATCTCTTCAGCATCATAGTCTTCTTTTGAAATAGTACGAAGAGCCCTCACCTACAGTCAGGGAGCTATTACAAGGAAAGAGCGTGAAAAGGAATTTGAGTTCACTGTCAGCTTTGATTGCAGCAGAAAAACTACAGAATCCAAGACTACAGTATATCTTGTGTTACGTTCTCTGTGTTGGGAGGAAGGATCTGGACAGGATTCGCTGCAAAAGCATCCACTGAAGGGAAAATTTATGGCTATGTGGTTCTACTAAAGATGCGGCTGTCCCATGTGAAGGCAATTGACCTGGGACAAGTACTATAGAATATAGCAACAAACCACCAGCCAAAGTGTCAAACCTTCAACTGCAATCACACCAAAACAGTGGGCAGTCAATTATTCTGAATGATACTTTAATGATGACAGTCTCTTCATGTCACAGAAGGACAACGTTTCTTAATAGCTTCTCTTTTGTAGTAGTCAAAATATAACTAAAATTACCAAAGTTTGAAAGAGGAAACCATGTAAGCTTTGCTAACTTGTGCCCTGGTGTGGTTCGGTTTCTGTAAATGTTCACAGGATCTTTATAGGTGGCAAGCTTCCTGAGTCATGGGATTTTATGAGGTTCTTCCCTGTTGTCCTTCCCCTCCTGTCAAAGGGTAATGTTGGCAGCCATCATGGCAGTTTTTGAAACCACAGGCTTCCTGAAGCCTGAAAAAATAGAAAACAAATAAACCACCTTTAATGTGTATATACATGCATACACCCATAGGTCTATGAATATACAGAATGTATGGGTGGATCCATGTGTATATAACTGCCTCGAGGGAGGGAGGGAGAGAGAGAGACACACAAACATCTCATGATCTTTGTGAAGACAAAGATTTCTGTTTTCGAAAGGCAGTTGCTGGCAATGCCAACCCTCTAAAAAAACAACATTAATGAAATTTTGTAGGTACATAACCAGTCTGGAGATGGCACAATATGCTGCCAGACTAGGCCCTTCAGGAGACAGCACACTTTCAACTGGACCTTGCAAGCCCTTGATCCACCTGAGGAAGGTTTTCACCTGGATGGAGGCGGTAGTCAGCAGAGAGCAGAGGCTACCCATGAAGAAGCACAGGAGCTCCATCTCTTTCAGCAAGAGATTCCAGCACCTTGATACTGCACTTAAGTATTCCCACTCGTGGTAGTAAAGTTTGTGTCATACTTTGTGAGGTCAGAGGCTAAGGATCCAAAAATTGCATTCTTCCTCATGAGTAAGCTTTAGCATGATCTGGAATGATTCATCAGGTCAAAGGTTTGCAAGGCCAAGCCATTTACGAAAATACACTTTTAAATATTGGCTGAGTTTCGAGAAGGGAATTGTGTATAAAAAGCATGAAGAATTAAATTCAGTAGGTACTAAATATTTTTTTTTTTCACAAGATTTAAAATTTTGTATGCCGTAGGCATACTTTTTTTTTTTTTCCTCTTTATAAAAATTCTATTGTGCAAAATAAATCTTAAAGCAAAAAAACACATGATACATAAAAGCCAGCAAATATTCTGGCTATCCAGTATATTCAGACCTATTTAATTATCTTATTGTTTTTTGCCAAGCTCTTTCTGTATCTATGACAAACTGTATCTTCCAGATCTGATTATTCATTAAATGAATTTCAGCCTCCCTCATGCTTCAAATAAGTGCATTTTTAAGGGGATTAAGAATTAAAATAGGTTTCTTATTATTTTATGACTTAAATTTATCAAGTTTTAATTCTAAGGATGATATAGAACACATCAGTTAACTGGTTAACTGGTTAACTTTTATAATACTGTTTTTTACACTAGGCACATATATTTGTAGGCCCAAAAGAAATGACTGCACTGTTTATTACTGAGATTATCTTGAAGGCTTTGATTTAATTTCAGTGGTGGGTACATTTTAATCCACTTTTGGAATGAATAATGAATCACTGAAACCTCATTGCATTTATCAGAAAAATGCAGTGATGAAATTAAACATTATTTTAGAGTATTTCTTCCCACTGTTTCTTGAGTAACATAATAAGGTCTTGGGAAACTTGTTGCAGGGCTTCAAAGACATGAACATCTCAGTTCTGTACTACAGTAAACAACAGAAATTTTGATCTCCTGCAGTAAGGGAGCAGGATTAGAGTTCAGGTTCTCAGTAGCTGCTGCTCAGACAACCCCAAGCCTGGCTTGGTGCACACTGATGGCTATGAGAAGGTTCCCACCGACTCCTATGGATTCAGAATTAGTTGGATTGATGTACCAGATTAGAGTTGGCACATTATTTTCACGTGCCTGTTTCTCTGGATAAAGTTATTTTATGTGTTTGGGGCTTTTTTTTTTTTTTTTGTCATGAAGATCATATGTCACATACATTTTTGTTTTTACTTAATGAGCTCTTGTCATTGTACATCTGTCTTTATTCTCTCCGTTTAGTGCTATAAGGGAACCTCAAGCACAACCTTGGTTAAAATTTGCATGAGAAATTATTTGTAGCATGCAGCCAACGACCAGTTCATTATACTCACAGGAAACCCCCTCCCCGCTTAGCAAAGCAAAAATTTAAAAATAGGATTCTGTACGCAGAGCTCAGTGTCGTCGCTGCTGTCTTCAGCTGCAATCCTGTCATTAATGACAGTTGCAGAGCTCGTGCAGCACAGGCCTTTACAGGAGGAGGATACGCAGAGAGAAATGCAATGCTTGTGAAAACACCATTAGAGTAATAAGCAAGAAGGAGGACACAGCGTGAAAAACAAGTTTAAAGAACAACACAAGCCAGAGTCCTCCTGATAGATCTTTTAAGCTGTCTTAACTGGGAGGAAAAATAACCCCTGGACAATTTGCCAAATATTGCTTCTCCTTCACAAGTGACTTCAAAATCTAAGTGAAAGACTTTTCTAAGAGATATGTTCTGCATCAGCTACAGCTGCTGAGCTGTGGAATGCATTAATTAAAGCAAGTCCTACAGCTTGCATTAAGATGATCTCACCAACTGTAAACTGAACTAAAAATCAACAATTTTTCATGTATTATAAGGCAAACACCAGTCAGGGAGATGAAGATTTAATGTAAATAGGTTACATTTCTTGCAGCCATTTTATCTGTCATAGTTGCAATGATACCTTATTCTCCCCTTTTCCTCCCTAACATGTTCCTTCAGGGCATCCTTTTTTACATGGAAGAAGCCCCCTGAGAGCATATTATCTCCCTGTAATGTGATTTCTGCTGTCGTGCACATCAGAAAAGAGCTGCTGTTTAACAGCTTCAGGGAGGCACTTGTAAAACAGGAGCTACATTAAAAGCCTAAAAAACTATATTGGGGGCAGGGGTGTTGTTTTTCAGTCTCCCCCCTTGCAAAATGGGTATGGGTCTTGTTCTCTTGAAGCTTCATCTATGAAGGGCAACTCAGATGCAACATGGAGCATTAACAACTCGTGGGATGTTTTTATAAACATTGATTAAATATTTTGAAAGTAATAATATGTACGACCAGCCCCAGTTAACTAAGTAATCCATAAAAGCTAGATATTCCTCAGTGTTGGATTGCACAGGCTGTGTTTAAGGTGCTGCCTAGCATTCATGGCATGCAGGGTGAATTTTGCCATTCAGTTTTTGAGGAAAGAAATGAACTCTGCAGTTAGGAATTATTTGAGCAGAGATCAATTAGGATAAGACTAAAAACCAGCTATTTCTGCATGCGCTCTCTGGCCCTGCCCTGGTGACTCCATGTGTGGCTACGTAAGCCATTTGACTTTGGGCAGGAGATAACATCTTCCTCCCAACCCTGCCATGTGATTAGATTCATGTTTATAAAGAACTTTGGCAAGATTAGGACCCAAGTGTTATCTGGGAGTCCTATTCTGCCTCCAACCTGGGCACCTCAATGCCCAGGGCTTCAGTGCAAGCTGGCAGCAATGGGAGGCAAGCAGTCTCTGCTGCAGCTGCTCTTCTGCCTGTATTAATGTATGAAGCCATCTTTGTGAGGCTATACTGTGATTTAATTATGATTTAATTTGTTCTGCCTGACATTTTTAAAATATGCAACTATATACTTTGTTTTATGATTATACCTACATTGCATGGGATTATCTTCTGTGCAGCAGAACAGATCAGTGGGAATAAGGAAAAAAAAAACATGTTAAAAGTAGAAGAGCAGGATTTCTTTATGCTTAATGTCATTTCTCAGATGTTTCACTTGTTTGTCTTTGCCTCTTTAGATAGTGGGAAATATCCTTTCTCTGTTTTCTTAAGCATCTATTAATTTTCCTGCACTTGTGGGAAAGGCAACTGGGCAATGACCTAATTTGATGCAAATGAAAGGGATTTCCTAGTAAAGGAATGGTAATTTCCACAGCACTGGCAGGTATGTGAAAGCACTGAATGGTAACCTGGGAGAAATGAGAGGGGAAGACCTCTGCCATAACACTGCTAAAATTACCTTGACATTTCATTAATTGCCAAGAGCTGGAGCTCTTAGGTGCCATGATGCTTTTTATATTAAATCTATTAAATTGCTACATCTTGGCCATTTTCTTCAGCCACTTCTGTCAGCCCCTGTCACCTGCCCTCAACAGTCAGTCTCAGAAATTAATGCATTGAAACTGATGGTAATAGAGGTCAAACTCTCTATAAAGGATAGAGGAGTGAACTGCTCACAAAAATATAATAAAATGGTCTGTGGACCCAGCTGCCCTCTCAGTATTAACCCAGGAATCATTTTGCAAACATAATGCCTTGCCTCAGTGAAGACTTTTTAAAAATAACAAAAAAGGGACATCAGCAAAGAGCACACAAGAGAATTTTAGCTAGATTAAAATATATTAACATCTTAATAATACTATTGGGGAAGTTCCTAATAAACCTATTATTGTGCTCCTTGAAGTTTCGCCTGAGAAGTGTTTCATAGGGGTTTAGTTATCAATATTAATTCCCAGTGCTATGCATTTTTGTGTCAGTTTTACTGAGCATATGGAGATGAGAGAGCAATAGCACAAGAAAACCACTAATGCCAATGGAAAAGGGAATAGTAAAAAATAAGACCTTTCTACAAAAATATGACAAAAGGGAACATGCAGTTCTACATCATTGCAATTAAAAAGCATTTAATTATAAATGCATGCTTTGATTAATACATTTCCAAAAGTCAGCCACAGATGTGGCAATGAATAAATAAGAATATTCTACAGTTCCATAGTCTAGCATATTCCATTTTGCTGTGCTTTCCAAATATTAACTGGAGAATAAATCTGAGTTCAGCCTGAGATGAATGTGTGTTTTGTTTCGTATTAGTTAGAGGCACTGAGAAACACAGAGGAATTGGGTTATCTGCAGAGAAATATCCTTACGCTCTTTCTTTTCCTTTTTATATGGTGTCAATAACAATGAGCTGAAAAATAATGTCTAAATTGCACCTGCACATACATCACACATTTGTTTCTGCACTGGTGGGTTGCACTGAACGTTAGCACCAGCAAAGCTGTGCATCAAGCCATGAATATAATGTTATTTTCGTATATGCAGAAGTATGAAGTAATAGCCTGCTTTTCTGTTTTACTTCAAATTACTGTATGTTTGCATGTTTCCCAGTCATATCTGTGAGAAAGAAAAGCACCCACTGAAAAAAATATAACAGTTGCAAANATGTATGTGGCTGTTGCAAGACAGAATAGTTCTTACAGAGGAAAATAATTTTTATCTCCAGTAAAACAGGGATTCCTATAGAAAAATAGCTGCTGAGCTTTATTTTGCAAATTGTCAAAAGTCTGAAAGCTATTTCTCTCAGGGAAGATAGAGTTTATGGTTGAGTTAATCTTCAACCAGAAAAACAACAGTCTCCTTCAGTAAAAGTTCCAACTCTTTTTACATACCCATAATGAATGCTTACACTTAGCAGCTGACCCCCAAAAAGGTAAACTGGGAAAAGTGAAAGGCTCCACTTTCATCTTGTATTACCAACTACATTACAAAGTTAATTGTTTATCACTATTATACACCAACCAGTTAAACATTTACACTTCTGTAGTGTAGACAAGACATGGAGATTTAACTCTAAAAGGAACAGGGTGTGAAAAAAACGTAGGGGAGAAAATCTGAATTCCTTCTGAAGACAGAGAAGTAATTTTTGTCACTCCAGGTTACCTTTTCAGACTGAGTTTCATGTATGGGATTACAGTGACTTTCCTTTCATCTCACAGACCTGTTTTAGAAAAGTCCATCTCTGTCTGGAAAGTTTTTACGTGTGCGCTGAAATGATTGATGGATACACTTTGTGAAGCATATGCTGAGGACCCCTTTTGCTGTTACAAGAGTATTTTACTGAATAGCAAGCAACAAGGAGGAAGAAATGAAGTGTGCCCTTTCCTGTATCGTAACAGTGAAATACCTAGAGATGCTAATAACTCGTGCTGACTTCTGCATTTTTCTGCCTGCCATAAACATTTGGCAGCTGCCTCCGTCTCTTCCTTTCCCCCCCAAAAAATCCAATTATATATTTGTGTATTCCAAGTATAAATTTATGGAGAGTGCGGGAAATCACAGGACAAGGTGAAGTAAAGTAACCAAATGTACTATTAAAATAAACAGGAGACTGTTGAAGTAGTGCAAAATAATTCTATTTTTCTTCCTATATGTGCAGATCTATCCAAGAGCTGCAGAGGGCAAAACATGCTTCTATCTTGCTGTGGGCTCATGGGCTCTTCTCATTCAGCCCATCGGTTGTGATCCCTCAGTTCAACATCTTTAACCAAGACTAAAGACTGAGTCATCCTAGCTTCTACTTTCCAGGCTGTTGATAATATTTTTCAAAACCACATAGTTTTTGGCAAGATTCTTCTTCAAGCCTACTCTGGGAAGACCTGAAAGGGAAAGACTGACAGAGTCTCTGGGAGGACTCTTCACCAGGAAGCCAAAAGAGGGAGAGCAGGGCTTTCTAGAGCAGCTTAGTCAAAGAGTTCCTTGTTTGCCTTTGGAGGCAACAGCATTTTCTGTGTTTACTGTTGCCACATGATGACAATATGAGGAACACAAAGCTACTCAAAAGTTGTTGTGTACCTGTCACCATGAGCTTGTTTAAATACTTGTAAAAATAAATGATTTAGCAAAAAGTATACAAACGGTTAGCTACATCTAAAACTGCTTTTTGTGCATGCTTTTATGGATAAAATCAAACCTGTCTCTGGTGCTGAAATCCTTTATTTTGCTGGCATAAACCACAGAGTGTAGACACAGTGTGTTATTGTAGTATTATACAAATATTCACCGCAAGACCACTGCAAGACTGACAGAGATTAAGTGCATCTGAAGCCAACGGTTAGTAGCTGCAGGAAATGGAGTCTGATGTGATTCTTATGCAAATGTCCTGGGCACACTGGGGACCATCTGATGGCACAGGTTTTCTTCTTGAAGTGGACCTTTAATACAGAATTCACAGGTGTTAGGTGAAAAATGGTGGAAATGTTTATTATAGTATTTCCTTAAAGCAAAGTATAATAAAAAAGCAAAATATGTCAGCTCTCTTAAAAAAAAAAAATAAACACCCAGGGCTTCATCACAGTCCTCTCTCCTGAATAATGCCTTGGATAGTATTTGCAGAAGGATGAGGAGCAGTACTAATAAACTGAGGATAAACTTCTATGAATTTGGAAAAGGACGTAAAGTTATTGACTTATGGATGAGTAACAGCTGAATCACAACTGACACTTAAATTGGTAGACTCTTCAATCTTCTATTCCAAAAATAGAATAGTAAAATTCCAAAATAAAAAGTAATTAAAAAAAAAAAAAGAAAAAAAGAAAAACGAAGAAAAAAGAAAAAAGAAAAAAGAAAAAAAAGAAAAAAGAAAAAAGAAAAAAGAAAAAAAGGAAAAAAAAAAGTTGAGGCTTCCCATGGAAGGGATTTTTGTATTTCTTTCCATGAGAGGATTCTGAATGACATATTTGTTTGTCCTTTACAAATTCTTTCTCAAGGGCTTTGAATAGCCAATAGCTCTGGCTCTTAACCGTGCTGTGATGAGGGAAACTTCGGAGCAACAAAACCAAAAGAACCTTATTTCTTCAGCTTTTTTTGGCCTGCTGAGCAGCCCAGCTCTTTGAAGTGATGGAAGAAGAATCTTCACGTGAGCATCTGTCTCAGAACCTGGAGCTCAGCTGTTGTGGGATCATTCATATGGTAACACAGACTAATCACGAGGGCCCTGTCATTTAAACACTCCAATTACTTTTTTCTGCAATAGCTTCTGCTCTTCTCCACATCCCGCAATGCATTCCAGGGCTACTATGTTAATTGGAACTATATTCCTGTGCACGAAGTGGACTTTAATTAGCACCTAAGGGGCACATTCAGGTGTCCTGACTCATGTGGCACAGAGGTGTACCTCAGAGTCACTCCATCACAACCTGCGGGACTGCTCATGAAGGTGCTTCCTGGTTGAGATGAAGGCTGGCTGGGAAGTTCCGAGCCACCGGATGGGACAAGAGGCTACACTGACTCTCTAGCATGCAATGCCATGGCCCAGGGCCCTGTAAAACGATAGTCAAGCTAACACTTCCAATTACCTTGCTCGACTAGTGAGTAATATGAGTGGCCCCAGATTTTAAGTCTGTGAGCAATGCTGGAACACTGTAAAAACTGGGATTGCAGGTAGTCTTGTAACAAATTAATAACTTTGACTATTAAGTGAGTCATCTGTAAATGGGCCTTGAGTTATGAAGACACACACCAACTGTGGGGGGTATTATGGAAAATTAAAATTAATGTGACATAATATTACATCAGTTACAATAGAAGTATGACAGCTGGAGATGATGGGAAAAATGGGAGGGGCATAACTCTCCTGACTAGCATAATGACACTCATGTATCTGGCTTCCTAAAGCAGGGTGCAAATTGATTTCAGCTCAGTATCAGCACCTTCTGCCAGCCATGCAGCGAGACTGTCCTGAGCAGACATCCCAGCTCCTGCTCCACAGGATGAAGCTGGCAGCCAGGATGGAAGGAAACAAAAGGCACTGATTAAAACAAAAAACCTACTTGGCATGTTCCACAATCAGTACATAGATATCTTGATCTCAGGAAAGCATTTGGTGTGTCCCACAGGATCCTTGCAGCTGAACTGAGGAAGTGTCTGGACAATTGGGTTGTGACATGGGTTGTGAACTGGTTGAAGAAAAGAAGTCAGAGAGCTGTGGTCAATCAGACAGAGTCTAGCTGGAGGCCTGTATCTATTGGAGTCCCTCAGGGGTTGGTACTGGGACCAGTACTGTTCAATCTATTCATCAGAGCCCTGAATGAGGGAACAGAGAGCACTGTCAGTGAGTTTGCTGATGACACAAAACTAGGAGCAGTGGCTGACACCCCTTCAGGCTGTGCTGTCACTCAGACTTGGACAGGCTGGAAAGTTGGGTGGGGAGAAATGTAATGAAATACGAGGGCAAGTGTAGAGTCTTACATGTGGAATCAACCCCATGTATCAGTATAGGTTGGGGACTGACCTGTTGGAGAGCAGCTCCAGGTAAAAGGACCTAGGAGTCCTGATGGACAACAGGATGACCATGACCCAGCAATGTGCCCTTGTGGCCAAGAAGGCCAATGGCATCCTGGGGTGTTATTAGAAGGGTTGTGGTTAGTAGGTCGAGAGAGGCTCTCCTCCCCCTCTACTCTGCACTGGTGAGGCTGCATCTGGAATATTGTGTCCAGTTCTGGGCACCTCAGATGGAGAAGGACAGGGAACTGCTTGAAAGAGTCCAGTGCAGAGCCACAAAGATGATTAAGGGAGTGGAACATCTCCCTTATGAGGAAAGGCTGAGGGAGCTGGGGCTCATTACCTTGGAGGAGACAGAGGACTGACCTCATTGATGTTTATAAATATGTGAAGGGCAAGTGCTGGGGGGACAGAGCCAGGCTCTTCTCAGTGATGTTCAGTGATAGGACAAAGGGTAACGGGTGCAAGACAGAGTACAGGAGGTTCCACAACATTTTTACTGTGAGGGCGACAGAACACTGGAACAGGCTGCTGAGAGAGATTGTGGAATCTCCTTCTCTGAAGACATTCAAAACCTGCCTAGATGAGTTTCTGTGTGACCTACTCTGGGTGATCTTGCACTGTCAGGGGGGTTGAACTAAATGATCTTTTGAGGTCCCCTTCAGCCCCTAACATTCTGTGATAATAAAGCACTTCCTTTCCCCCCCCCCCCTTTTTTTTTTCCCCTTTTCTTTCTCCCCTAATGCTATTAATCACTTATGAAAGCCCTTACAAAATGCACTTCCCTGATGACAAATGTCCCCTCCAGCGTCAGTTCTCGGACACTTTCCTAGTTCTAAACCCACATACACTCAAAATTGTCGCCTGGAGGACCATGTGCGCAGATGTCACTAAATACAGCTCCTTCTGTGGTTGCTACAGGATGATGTATGTCGGTGTCCTTTTCATGGACGTTGTATATCAATCCCAGCAGAGGAACCAAGACCAAGTTACAAATTACCTGCACTATCTCTAGGAGATATGTCCTGCCCATAGTGACAACTTAGGACTGAAATGTCAGCAAGTACTTCATGGAAGCTGTTACCTATGAATTATGTAATAACTTTGTATTTATGGAAATATGCTGTAAAGAGTTATTCAGACTTGAGAATTATTATCTTAATTGTGCTTAGACTGGAAAAATAATTCCAATGCACTGAGGTTCTGTATGAACTCAGTCATAGCAAAACATTTTTACATGCTTTAAAGTGAGAAGAGAGCTGAAGTTATTTAATCAGAACTAATCAGAACCTAGAAGTATTCTAAGCAAAATGTCTATCACAAATGCAGCACAGAAATATTTGAAAACTAAATGGTGAAAAAAAAGTCTTAGTTGCATAATGCATTAATTTCCCTGTATTATCAAAATACTGTGCAGGATTGTATAAATTCTAAAACTATTTTTCATTGTTAAAATATAGCAAAATATTTTTTTAAATACATCATTAACAGGTTAAATCATAGTATCAGCTAGGTTGGAAGAGAACTCCAAGACCATCCAGTTCAACCAATCACCCAGCCCTATTCAATCAACTGGACCATGGCACTAAGTGCTCAATTCAGTCTTTTCTTGAACACCTCCAAGGATGGCAACTCCACCACCTCCCTGGGCAGCCCATTCCAGTGGCATATGACTCTCTCTGTGAAGAACTTCTTCCTAATATCCAGCCTAAACCTGCCCTGGCACAGTTTGATACTGTCTCTCCTCATTCTGTTGCTGGGTGCCTAGGAAAAGAGACCAACCCCCACCTGGCTACAACCTCCCTTTAGGTAGTTGTAGACAGCAATGAGGTCACCCCTGAGCCTCTTCTCCAGGCTAAACAACCCCAGCTCCCTCAGCCTCTCCTCACAGGGCTGTGCTCCAGGCCCCTTACCAGCTTCGTTGCCCTTCTCTGGACATGTTCCAGCATCTCAAGATCTCTCTTGAATTGAGGGGACCAGAACTGGACACAGTACTCAAGATGTGGCCTGACCAGTGCCAAATCTGGTGGAAGGATAAACTCCCTTGCCCTGCTGGCCACACTGTTCCTGATACAGACCAGGATGCCATTGGCTCTCCTGGCCACCTGGGCACACTGATGGCTCATGTTCAGCTACTATCTACCAGCACCCCCAGGTCCCTCTCTGCCTGGCTGCTCTGCAGCCACTCTGTCCCCAGCCTGTAGCACTGCCTGGGGTTGTTGTGGCCAAAGCGTAGAACCCTACACTTAGCCTTGTTAAATCTCATCCCCTTGGCCTCTGCCCACATCCAGCGGGTCAAGGTCCCTCTGCAGAGCCCTCCTACCCCCCAGCAGATCAACATCTGCTCCTAACTTGGTGTCACCTACAAACTTACTGATGATGGACTCAATCCCCTTTTCCAGATCATCAATAAAGGTATTGAACAGGACTGGGCCCAGCACTGATCCCTGAGGCACACTACTCATGACTGGTCTGCAGAAAATCACAGAACTCATATAATGTGAAAAGAGAAGAGAAAGCTAATCCCTAAATATGCTTCTACAGACTCCTCCCTCAGTGAGACACATGAAGGTGCCCACACAGATTTGAGCCCACTGGCAGGGCCACACTTGCTCATCATTCACATAATTTCTAAAGTTGGAGAAGTTGGAGGAACCATGAACATTTCCTGTTGACAGAGGTGCAAGCTAGCATACTTTACCTGGGCACATGGGTGTATGGAGAGATACCTACCCCAGTGCAGTGCTCCTATGACATGGGGGACACAGTTTATTCAGCACACCCAGTTTGTTATGAAGATTGTGAGGCAAGGGATAAAAAGCCTTCATACACATCACTTCTAACATGCCCGTGCAGCCCTTCCTTATTTTCCTGTTACATGTATCCACGTCTTAAATGTGGATTGCACTTCTACAGATTAAATTCTGGCATTTCCCTGCCATCAAACTGGTCACACACCTCTTAGCTCTCCTCCTGTCTCCAGCTTTCCCCCCTACAGTTTTAGTTCATCCCCATTTGCCCTTTCGCATGCCTCCCTTCATCCTCCACTCTCACACTACACAATGCCTATTAAAAAAACAAAGAAAAATAATTATATATATAAGAAAAATAAAGGAATGATTTAA
The DNA here is from genome assembly GCA_013396835.1 of Psilopogon haemacephalus. Classification (NCBI taxonomy): domain Eukaryota; kingdom Metazoa; phylum Chordata; class Aves; order Piciformes; family Megalaimidae; genus Psilopogon; species Psilopogon haemacephalus. The sequence goes on along the minus strand of VWZI01012877.1, from coordinate 171,443 downwards.
GGAATGTTTAGAAATTTAAAATACTTATCTTTAAGTAAATGTACAGTGCAACGCTGTAAGGATGTGATTGAGTTTGCTCTAAATCCAACTCTTCTGCTCAGTCCTGCCTCATTTGCTTACCTTCCAGGCAGGAACAGGCAAAATCTCACACTCTTATCATCACACAACTGCTGATACCAGGATCAGCACTTCTGTAGCTAGCTCACTTACCTCTGACTTTTGCAAACATACAATAAAGACATTTTTTATGGAGGCTCTTGAAGTGTGAAAACAACATACATGTCAAAGGAGTATTTAATATATTTAATATCAATTTATTTTCATGCATTTTATACTCTGTGCTGATAAACTGTATCCATTTTTTCTGCAGCCAATCAGTAAAAACAGTACTAACTTGGCTTCAATCCAGCTTGCCTTTGGTTTTGGGTTTTTTTGCTTGTTAGTTGGGGTGGATTTTTTCCTCACCTCTTTCAACTGATTCCCATCTCTCTTTAGGAAGGAGTCAACAGGAAGCATGACACCACGCAGCAGGATGTATGACAGCATTAAACTTCCTGGTGAAGCTCCAGTCTTTTAGCATCACAGCCATAAGCATCAGTGCTGTAAGCATCCTTACTGTTCCTATGTATCATCACCAGGGACTGTCTGTTTCTTAGCACAGTAGCAGTGATATTAGATGCACCATGTACAATGCTTTGCATGGATAAAGAAACTCTGCAAATTCATATTAAGTATGGTTTGAATTATCTGTGAAAAAAAAACAACAATCACAATATCCTACAGAGTTGGGTTTGGTTTTTTAAATGGAACACAGGGGAAAAAATATTTTACTTTTAAATGGTTGAAAAACTAAGCAAACTGTTTTAATGTTGTAAGCAGCAATATAGAGGAAACGCTGAAAATGCTGATTTTTAGCCATAAGAAAAGCTGATCAAATGTACTTATTGATAGATTCAATATTCCAGATTCAGTACAAAGTCATGCTTGCTAATTCAGTCTTGGTCCTGCATTACATTACATTCTTTAATGAATAACATAATAACATGCTTTCCTCCCACAATATCACTTTGTCATTCAGATGACAAAACGCCTCAGTTTTTGTCATCCCCGTACATGGAGTGGATTCTCCCTACACAGTTACTTGGATCTCCACCCTCCTTTATCGTTCAGCCTTGCCTCATTCAGCAGGCAGAATCTGGAGAATACATTTCTCACTTAACACAAGTTGTGGAGTGGGCAGTGGTCAAGGCAGGCTTCCACGTGAACAAGGAACACTATTTATGTGACTTGCAGAGAGCATTTTATTTTCCTAAGAGACAACATCAGTTGATGATGAAGCCTGCGGGAGCTAGAAGTAGCTTTGCATTTCCCACCCTTTGCCCCAGGGCCATCAGGTGGTTGTACAAACCTTGCAATTCAAAGTATTGTAAGGAATGTTTTCTTGCAACACTTTTTGTTTCGTGTAGCCAAGCTTACAGTGAAGGTTGCTAGCAGACTCTATGCATAGAAAGTTAGAGCACATACAATCACTATTTTAAAACCCAACAACTTGTAATTACTACATTTAGGCATAAGACAATATTGAGTTATTCTGTGTAGTGAAAAAAATAAAACAACAAACAAACAAAAAAATACCCAAGTGAGGCATTGAGTGTTTGATAATTAAATTGTATTCCTGGAAGCAGCAAAACAAATCAAGAGATTGGCTAGTGTAGGTTTGGTACATCTACTTAGGAATCCATTGCACTTGCACTTTCAAGAAAAAAATTAACTCCACATACACTCCCAAAGTATGGGTCTCTGAAGAAGCTTGTGCTATGGCAGCTGCAGTGTCCTAAAGGATCCAGAGAACATGCAGTACCTACTACTTTAAATTGTGTGATGGGAAACCATTTCATGTCTGAGAAATACCTTTTCTGTACCTGAGGGGAAGAGTTGTGCAATTCTGAATGACGTGCTATGTCTAGGCTAGTTTTTAAACCCTTGGTTCCAATTGTATGAGAAGCTAGAGCTCTGGAATGCAACATTCCCATCCCAACTGCATGTCTTACAAGGAACATTTCTTTCCTATCACTGTTTACCAAGCCATCTCAAAGGGCTGAAGCCAATGCTTTGGTGTGCCGCAAAACGGCCTGGTGCCTGAGGGTGTGTATTTCCATCTGAGCATCAATATGTAGATAAGCCTGGTCTGCTGATCATGTAGAGCAACTGATCTTTAATTACTCAATGATTGCAGAATAAACCGAAGCAAACCAGAGAGGTGGTGAGCTCAGCGCTGTTTCTTAGCCAGAAACTCTGCGACCCACTTACAACCCAAACACGGCAAATACAAACCCGGGTTTCTTGGCTGTCTGACATCAAAGGGAGCATTTTAATATCAAGTTCAGGTTTATGGTGCACATAATTTTGTATATTTTAATACACTAGGAAAACGTTTAGTTTGGCTGTCTGCAAGCATGGCAATTCCCCAGCAGCGAGTATTGTCCGTCTGCCTTAAACAAAGGACACGTGGCAGCTCCTAGTATAAATATTGTCAATGGCTTCGTCTAAATTAAGAATGAACAAGATCAGAAGGCTGAAATTCATTATATATATAGATTTCTGTGAGGCTCCCAGTTGGCTGATGTATTTTTTGCTCCTAAATAAATGAACGCACGGCGTTTCAGTGACGTCTGTTGACACTGAGTTTATTCCGCGTTTACCTCCCCGCAGTAAGCCGCACACGGCAGCGGTCCTGCGCTGTGGCCCCGCGTCCAGCCCTCGCCCACCCCCGCGTCCCGCCCGTGGACAGCTCTGCCCTTATGCTTTTCCTCTTCCCACGCTTTTCAGCTGGGGCGCGGGCCCGGCGGCTAGGTCGTGCCGTAGCAACCGGGCGGTCTCCAGGCCAACAGCGAGGCGGCGGCGGCGACGCCGTGTCGGGACGGGCGGGCGGGTAGGGCGCTGGCGGCGCTGCGGCCGGAGGCAGGTGAGCGCGGGTGAGCGGACAGTGGTGCCGGGAGCGAGCGCGGCGGGCCGGGGCTACCTTCACAGCCGCGTCTATAAGGGGCAAGAGGGGCCGTGGCGTCCTCAGCGCAAGGGGTTCTGTCCAGTCTCGGCACTGGCGGGCAGACTTGGGGGTGTGGCACTGACCCCTAGTCCTTTACCCCAGGGGACACAGCTTTCCATGCAATGTATCTGGAGACACGGTCGATTATCTCAGGTGTCGGCTGAGCGACAAGTGGCGTGGCCATACCTCACCCCAGGTGGCCCCGGTGGCCGTGCGGCCTTGCCCTGTGCTCTCTCTCTTCCTCAAGCGCCGCCGTGACACCCATAGCCCCGTTTCTGCAACAGGCAGCTGCCCACTTCACCCTCCACATCCTTTTTTTTTGTCAGGGGTTTGGCAGTTGAGGTGGTGTGAGGCAGCTTCCTGGGATGTAATGCACGTGGACTTTCACATGTGAGGACTGCCTGGGCATGTGGCCTCGGCAAACACTACCCTGGCTGTTAAAAACTCAGCGCACTGGTGGGTGAAGGTTTTAGCTGAGTGTGCTGGCCACAGTGGAAAGGTAGAGGTTCCCAGATGAACTGTTGTTCACCTTTGAAAAATAACCTGTTTTGATTAAAATTTTGGGCTGAAGGTTGCCCCAGCTCTCTCTGGTTTTGAACTCTGCTTTCCAAGACGTGAGGTAAACTCCCTGTTTCTGTTGGAAGTCATTCATCTCCTTTCAAATGCTTCTTTTCATACAGTGCCAACATTCCAGGTGCTGTTCAAGCAGCTGGGGGTGGTGCTGGAAGGTAGCACAAGGGAAAATCGGTTGCTACATCTCTGGGCACCTAGAGAGTGAGGTAACACTTGAGATTGGTTCTCTGATGCAGGCTGCTGCTTGAAATGTGTCTTAGATGTCTTACCGTGGGAGCACTGTGGTTCTCTTTCTGCAGGCCAAGAGAGAAACAGCAAAAGTCTGGTAACTCACTATGGCTGTTTACTGTGGCTGTTGTCTGCCATGGCTCCTCCGTGGCAAGGGCTCCTTTTGACTGCCCTTGACACCAAGTCCACGCTAATCAGAGGTTGCACTGCTGAGGGGCATCTTCTGCACAATATCTGTGTTAGGGTGCAGAACAGAATGCTCTTTTTAAAAGTCCTTCCAGCCTTTCACACTGCTCATGTCTTTCTGCATGAGCAGGACAAAGACTGGAATGATTTATAGAATCATAGGATGGTTTAGGTTGGAAGAGACCTCAAAGATCATCCAGTTCCAACCCACCGCCATAGGCAGGGACACCTCCCAACTCGTCCAGCTTGGCCTTGAACACTTCCAGGGAGGAAGCAGCCACAACCTCCCTGGGCAACCCGTTCCAGTGTCTTGCCACCCTCACTGTAAAGAACTACCTCCTAACATCCTGTTTAAATCTCCCCTCTGCCAGTTTAAACCCTGTATGTTTCCATATAGGTATTTAAACCCATATAAGAGGAATAAATAGTATGTTCAGTTCTGCAGTGAAGAAAGAGTGAGTAAGCTCAAGTTTTAGATTGTTATTTTATCCTGCTTTTGCGTTTCCTGTAGGAAAAACTGCTTAATGCAAATACCTAGCCCTTGACCTGGTAGTAATTCATAAATATCCCTCATTCATTCATCTTATTTATTAAAAGAAGACTCAAGTAAATGGCGAAACATGATTCAGGATATGTGCTACCTGCTTCATCTGGTGTTTTGTTTTCTGTTTGTATGTTGTGTCTTATTCACAGTTGGGCCTTATACACATAAACATACATGGAAGTATACACCCATAATTCTTCTTTGTGCATCCTCTGGTAGTCTTACAGGCTAAGTTATGAATCTCTTCACAAAACTGCATCTCATGTACTCCCAGATATAGTCATAAATTGGATTATAGCAAAAATAAGGTATAAAGCAAAGCAATAATTATAATACATCTGTCTGACAGCAGGCCAAACCACCACATTAATTTTCTAGCATATCAGTGTGGAAGCTTCTGCATTGTCTCTTTTTTTATGATAAGGGATAGATGGAAGGAAGGGAAACCATAGTACCAATTTCCCATTTTCCCATTTATGAGTGTAGGGCTTCCTGTCAAATCTGACTTCAGCCTTTCTTGAAATTAAAAATGGCAGTCCTATTTAATTTATAATTTTGTATTCCTTGAGAAAAATCTTGATCTCAGCCTCCTGCAGTTTATTGTTGCCTGGGTCTGTGGACATAAAACATAATAATTCCTCAGGTTTTGAAGAAGAAAACAAAGAGGAGGTGCCAATCAGAAGATCCGCCATGAGTAGTAATCCATATAAGAGATGTGCCTGGAGTGACTGTGAGTATTTTCAGACTATTTTTGCATAGATTCCATGCTCTCCTGGATGACTTCCAGTGTCATTTGCAGCATTATGGTGTGCTGTGTGCAAGCCGTTCTGAAGCTGTGTCACTGTCACCTGTGCTGTATGTGGGCTGCTGTGCTAGCCTTTCTGCATTTTTTGAGGAGGAAACTAGGAATGACTACTCAGGTCAGTTCTTCTAATAACTGATCTTAGCAGGGAGTCCTGATTATATTCCGTACTAGTCTGAGGGTTATTTTTTAGTGACAAAAGTTGAAAGTACCCTTCTTCATATTTTGAACCACCATGATACTCCAGATTAACGTGGATGCTGGGGAAAACAGAAGTTGCAAAAGCTTACAGAAAGTAAACTTGGAAACTTGGATATATCAACAGTATTTAATCAACTAGAGCCAGCTTAGCTCATGCAGAGTATTTTGAGAATGAACAGGGAACACAAAAGTCATCCTAGAACCTATGTACTTAGGACAGAGGCATTACTGTTGTCATTGCTTCCATTTCTGCCTCAACCACTCCAGGCTCTGGGCTGCCTCTGCTGCCAGTTGCAAGTGGAGCTAGCTCAGCCAACTATACGTGAGTGCTGTTGTTCTGTAGCATTTAGAACTGGACCTTCATGTCCATGATTTCCTGTGCATGCACATGATCCATTACAGCCTGGAGCAGATACTGCCAGAACCATTGTTATAGACGTGAGGTAAATGATGTGAGGAGAAGGAGTTTCATCAGCCTTGCAATAAATCAGGATCTGCTGCTGGCACTGTTATTGCTTATGGTAGGAGTTAAACATATAATTGTTACGGAATCCTTATTCGTTGCATAATGCATCTAGTGTGTAGGTAGCAATTATCTTGACAATCTTTGAATGTCTGTTATGGGTTCTGATTCCCAAGACTTCAGAGAGGCATCTTAGGAGCTAGAAGAATTGCCATGTGGCAAACTGGACTTAGATTTCAGAGTTTGGTTTTCAGTATGCAAGAGACAATTTCTTTAATAAATTGATGTTAAATGCATATGGATTAATAAAAAGACATAACATCAGGTAGATGTGTATGACTGAGAGCAGCTTTTCAGATGAAGAACATGTTCAATATAACAACAGAACACAAGAGATGAGATATATGTGTACAGAGTATCACAGAATACAGTAAAGAAAGGAAAAATATTGAGTGAATTACTTCATTAAGATATAAATCTTGTATTTCCCTTATTTGTCGTTACAACAGATGCCTTTGATTCAAAGCACAGACAAGATCTCAAAGATTCCAATGGAACGCACAAGAAGAAATCAAATGAGAAGCGAAGGAGATTGGAAGTCAGTCAGTGGGACACAGATGTACAACTCCTTGTTTCATCTTCTAAATGGCTTCAACTTCATGGTCTCAAAAGAAACAAATTGTCCCTATCCCAGATTTTGTCACAGATTGGATTCAAGCACAGGAAAGGTATAAGACAAACCAATAATAGAATAGTAATAAAATCCCAGACTTTGAATAGTTTACAGGGTTGTGCTCATTTTGAACTGCAGTGTAGAGAGGAGATTTCAATGTTATCTCTTAATTTTATGATGTCAGAAAGGGAAAATGTGTCCACAGTTACTGACCTTTCCAGATCAGAGAACTGAGGAAGTCCATTTTTGTTATGAGGAGGTCTTAAGATCTGAGCAGGGCTTTTCTTATCAACGATACTATACTCTAGGCTCCACTTCAAGTCTTCTCCAGTTTAGCTATAGCTGGGAAAGAAATCATACTACTGGAGGCTGTTAATCTTTTTCCTGCAAATAATATACCATAAGATCTCTCCCCATTTTTAGAGGACAAATATAATGTATGCCATGCCATAATCTGTGATTTACTGGTCAATCATCAAGGCTACCTATCCTGATTGGGAATAGTATATTATTTCTAGGGATCCAGCTATAAGGAAGCAGATAAATTTGATAAAAATTCAGGCTGCTTTTTGCACAAAGCCTATAGAAAAATGTTCGTTTGCAGTTATCTGACAACTGGAGGGGAAGAGTTTACTAATAATTATTAATCATTGCCATAACAGTGCTTTGCAGAGCGTGGTAAAGTACTCTTTTCTTTGAACAACCTACCGCCTGAGAAGTAGGAACTGCAATTGTTCTAGGTTGCATAATGTAAGATTTTGTCTGGCTTGTGTCCATGGGTCATTCAAAGATCAACAGTACAGATTTGTATGCTGTAGGTGATGAAGAAGCTGTTAAGCAGAGTTAACGTTGCAGTGTAATTTTAGGAGCAGAACGTACTTGCTTAGCAGGGCAGCGTGCTGTACAGAATAGCTGCTTTGTGACGTTCAATATTCCCACCCCTAATGTTTTCCTATCAGCAGAGATCTTGTAGATTTCTAGCTACTGAAAGAGCAGAGTGCAACCTTTTCCTCAGATGCACCCACTTCTGCACCCATTTAGTTGTGTAAGAGAACAGCATTATCTGTACCAGATGTTGTATTTTGTTCGCTGGACAAATATTTGCAAGTCCCATCGTGAGGTAAATGGAGAATACAAAAGTTTAATTGCCTAAACCTTAATTTATTAAAGTCTCCTGCAGATTTTTTTTGCCTATAAATAATTAAATATGAGGGCTTTCCACACTGCTGACTAATCTGTCAGGGAGCAGCAAGAACATGGGGCCAAAATGAGACAGAAGCCAAATAGGATCACAGGCCAAGCAATGCCCTCACTGACCAGGTTGCAGCCCTGCAGTATTAAGCACCACAGGCAGAGAAGAACGCTGCTAACAAGTGTCCACAGACAATCCCAGATAGGGTGAGGTCCAGCTAGGGAATGCAGCCAGAAGCAGCAGGGGATGGAACCAGACACATGACTAGAGATGAGGCTACGACATAGGTTCTAGAGCCAGGACATAGAACTGGAGACAAGGCTGTAACACAGGGCTGAGAGGTCTACCCAGGAGAGAGGTCCCTGGCAGGACTTGAGACAGATACATCTGCAACACAGTTAAAGCAAAGACTGGGTGCCTAGATCTAAATGCCCTCTTAAGTGAAAACCCCAGGTGAGGTTAATTAGGGCAATAAAGGCATGCTGGTGCTGTCATGGCCCCACCACATACATAGCCAGAAAGAAAAAAAAAACAAACAACTGTAAAACAAAAATATACTTAGAATTTCTCTCAAGTTTCCTAATGTCAAGAGTTCAGTACAGATGCACGTGCCTCACACGTGGATGGCATGCTCATTAACCTGAAAATACCTGTTCCAAGTAATCCTTATAATTAGCAACTTGATCTGTTGTAACCTTTACGGTAGGTTATGTGACCACCTTGGGGAAACTTGTGGCTTCTCGGTATGCAGATGGGCTGTTTCCACAATACAAGAGAGCACAAGACAGCACTGTGTATAACGTAAGTGTAACTACCTTCTGGTAACTTGCCTGTGCACTTTAAAATTATTATAACTAGCTAAAATGTCTCCCTATGGTGCAAAATATTTATATTCTTTGTGAGAATTTTATATTTAGATTTTTTCCCCCCATGTTTTGTCTGTTAATGATAACAACCAGTGGTAAAGTCTTGTGTACAGCATGAGAGCAGATCTTTCCAGGTCAAAGTTTCTAAGCAACATTTACCCGGTCCTGAAAGGGGGAAGACTTGAATATGTTCAGCTGAGTTTAAAAAATTAAATCATAGTCAAGAAAACAAATGGGAATGCTGAAATAAGAAGATATAATGCACCATCATTGCCAATGCAAAGCACTGCTTTGCTTAGTGCCAGTGGGTCACAAAAGGCTCAGCCTGCTTACAGAGACAGCTCGCTGGATCTCTGCCCAGACTCATGTTCTAAGGAATGTCTTAGCAACAGCTGCTGGCAGCCCCATTGTTAAGGGGATGGATTCTGATTGAAGAGATACACATGTGAAGAAAGAGTGTTAATTTGTAAAGGATTTTACAAAAGCAAATGGCTTGTCCTTTTTTTCTGATAACTAGTCACTTCTGAGGCACAAGGCTTAAAAATGGGAAAGGAATAATTTCAGGGAGCCTTTTTCCTCTCTTTCCCATTAATTCTATACAAAATATCTACATAGTATCTTTTAATCTTAGGATGTGTCGCAAGCAGTAAGAAAGACATTTCTAGTAGCATTAAGATAGCAATGTTCTATACAAGACCTGGTGAGATCTCATTTAAGATACTGTGTACAACATTGTGTACACTTACCACAGGTCAACAAGAAGCAGTTCAAACGAGAACAGGTCCTGGGAAGAGCTAGTAGGATAAATTGTAATGAAATGCTGATCTTAAAAGAAGGCTATATTGATGTTGGTATGTCTAAGTAAGATGGAAGATGACTGAAAAAACGTAGCACCTTTGAGTGCCTACAGAAAGGCAAATTACAGGAACAAGGATAAGCTATAGTTTTCCATGCTTGAAGGCAGGGTAGTCCAAAAATGAATGGGTATGAAGTGCCATGAACAAATTTAGGCTGGACAGTCAGAGATTTTTCCAGCCCTCAGAGAAAAGGGAATCTGGACTGGCCGACTACAAGTGACAGAGTGGTACAAGGAAGCTGCTTTATTTTAAGATGGAGTTTGATCAATGTAGTGCAATAAGCTTCTTTGTATGAGTCTGGCTGTCATAGGAGGAAATGGGATTTTCTAAGTGCTCCTTCTCAGGCCTACATTTTTTTGGCAGACAGCCTGAGACTGTATCTGGGAGGCATGTTACTGGGCCGTAGCTGACATTAAAGAACAGAGTAAAATACAAATGAGGGCAAGAAGTGTGCAGACTGACACACAAAATATTTTCTCCCTGAGAAATGTTCTTTGTATTTAGTCCCATAAAGGTAGTTGGAGGTAGAAGGCAGCTGAGAAATTTGCTTACATGGGTCAGAGATATTGTGGGGGATGTCACTACTGGGACCTGCAGTGAATTTTTAAACCCACAGATCATTTTGCATGATGAATGTACATATGTATATAAATAGAAAGTCCAGGTTTTTCTTATTTTACTGATATAGTATGGGAAGTTTTATTTGTTGATTACAGCTGTCTGAACTAAATTTGCCTAAGCACCTACCCACAAATAGTTAATCTGTAATGCTGGGCATTGTTAGTGAAGTAATAGTGCTAACAGGAAACACTTTACATATTCCTTTCAAATGGTGAAGAAAAGGTGGAGATTGAAGTGCCCTAGAACCAAACCATGCCCCCTTGTATGGGTGTATGAAATTTAAAGAGCCAGCCAAAATTCTAGTCTAAGAAGGTACAAAGTTTCTGTGTCCTTGTTTGTTCACCCATCTGCTCTGCAGCCCTTTTGACACCCTAGGCTTCTTGTGTTCAGCTTATTCTAATTGCTCCAGTCTTGAGACAGGCAAGTCAGACAACCCACTGGCACCATCCCACACTCATATAAAAAGATTATGAAAAGCAATTAGGACAAAATGCAGTGTCTTTTCTTTATAGCTTAGATGCATTTGTCAAGTATTTGCTCTTGAAATAGTGGAAGAAAAATGGGTTGTTTTCAGTGCTACCTTGGCTGGCATATTTGGCACTTGCAAACCAGCTATTGCAGCTGTGCTAAGCTTGGGGCTGCATTTGTTGTTTGGTGTTGTTTTTGGTTTTTTTTTTAATATTCCATTTATTTCTCTCCCTCATTTAAATAAAGCTGACAGCCAAAAAAGAACTGATTCTTCATTTTGTGGATTGTCTAATGGGAGCTATTGGGCTATATAAGCAGCGAATAGAATGGTTAACCAGTGAGAGCCGACAGATATTTGGAGTGATTCAAGAACAGTGTATCATCATTGTTTTGGATTTTGGCACAGCAGCTCCAGCTGAATTTGATGTATGTCGGGATGCAATTTGTATGGTACTTGTGGAACAGGTGACGCAAATTGCCAAATTCAACCTCATTCGGTAAGCAGAAAGAAACGTAGAATCATAGAATGGGTTGTGCTGGAAGGGACCTAGTCCAACCTAACTCCCACTCTGGCCCTCATCTTTAACTAGATCAGGTTGCCCCATCCAGCCTGACTTTGAATGTTTCCAGGGATGGGACATCTATAACCTCTCTGCGCAACCACAGTGTTTGGCAGCTGTCCTTGTGAAAAAGGTTTCTTCATTCTACCTAGTTTGAATCTACCTCCTTTTAGTTTAAAACTATTAACCCTTGTCCTATCACCACAGGTTCCACTAAGAAGTCTGTTTCCACCCTTTAAGTGTTGAAAGGCTGCCATAAAGTTTCCCTGAAGCCATCCCTTCTCCAGGCTGAACAAAGAGTCCATGACTCATCATTTCTGGAGAATAAAATTGAATCACACATTATTTGAGTAATACACTTTCTCTAGTGGAAATTGTCCAGATTCATGTCATGGTAATATCTATAGATTTTCCACCAAGTTTCACACAGAGTTGTGCTGAGTTTGCTATTTCTGTTTAACAGAAGGCCATCGTTCTGAAGAACAGATAAAAAGTAACCCAGCCTTCTACAGCTGTTACACAGGAAAAACAGAAATAAAAGGGTCTTTGCAATAGCAGCCATGTTCTAGGCATCTAAGTATTAGAGTAAACCAGTGAGATCCCATCTGACTGCTTACACACTCTTGTGTCTTTGGACATTAGAGGTTTCTGCTTTACATCTAGATGTACACTTCCCCAAGTGCCATAGGCACAAGCATGGTCCTTTGTATTTCTAAAGATTTCTAAGGTCACAGAAATCAGTAGCAGAACTGGGAAACAATACTAGATTTCCATGACAAGACAAGTGCCTGTTCCCTAAAGTGAATAAAAGAATTTGGGTTTAATTACAAATAGAAGAATTGAAGCAGCCATTCAGAATTACCTATTTTTGCACAAATTCTCATATATGCCTAAAGGTTTGAAAGCATAAGCTTGGGTTTGGATAGATGAGTATAATCAAGCAGTGTGCAAATTTGGGCATATAATTTAAAAATTGGTTCCACAATGATAACTTACAACTACACTGCGGTTCTTAATATTGTGTTACTCAAGTTCTGTCCCACAGACAAAACTGAAATTTGAAAAGTAGAAGATAACTTCCGTAGCTTTTGAGAAGTGCATAAACCATTTTATTTTAAAATTATATCAATGCCAAACCAGAACTGAGGCAGAATAACTGTGTTTGTTGATTTGTTTGTTGGCACAGCAGAGAGGACAACATGCCATATAAATTATTACTTTAAAATAATATTAGAAAACCTGCTTAACCTTTACATATGCAGGAATATTAAAAATAGTGCTTGATGGAATGCCACAGATACTGGCACCAGTTTTCTAAAATTTGCTTCTTGTCTTTTTATGTACAACTGCACAGGCATACATGTCTGTATACTTTGTACTCCTGTACTGCCACTAAGACTAAGGCCTTTGATCAGTTCAGATATCAAATACCTGATTGTCACCAGTTTATTTTGATAGGTAGATAAAAATCAGCCCTACTACAAAAACACTTGTCATTTAATATGGTCTGACACAAAGGTCAAGTAGCAAGTTGTGGAAGCCAGAAACTTTTCCATACACACCTGATTGTGGTTTCATGTTGAGATAAGAAGTGGGAACTCCTTTTAAAGTACTTTAGCTTTCTTGACCATACTTTGGAAACAGTTGTTGTGGGGGGGAAAGTATTAAAATGACAGTATTTTTCTAAGGGTTTTATTTTTCCTTCATTTAATGCAAGTCTATATTTAGTATCTGTGGTTTATTGTAATTATAACTAAAGAATAGTAACAATAGCAGAGCTCCACTCTTTTGCTCTGCAGCATTATTCTTGCCATTTCTGATTCATAGCTGATGTAATTTTCAGAGCTGCTCAGGGTCTTACGAAGTGGGAACAGAAATCTACTCCTGTGTCTGAGAATACTGTGAAGTCTGCTGTTATGTGGCTTTGGAAGCTGGACCGTATGACAGCTGCCAGCCATACCAGCTCTGTGGAAGCCCTGCTGGAAGCCATGAGCGATGAGGCGGTAAGATCACACATCTTCTCAGAAAAGCCTCAAGTAAATCCAAAAATATTCAGTGCCAGAATGACTACTGTGATTTGGCCTGATGAATATTGTAAAGACAAATATTAATGACAGCATTAGGAATATCTTTTTCCCCCCAAGTGTAGTCACATATTGTATTTATTGATGGCCTGTTTATATAAATGTGCTGTATTTTGAATGCAGAAACTAATTGGTTTTATTTTCTAGAGTACACAGAATAAATAACATATTCAGTCATTAAAGGGAAAGAGAAAACATCTTCCCTTCCGCTTTCTTTGCCATATATGTTTCTCAGGGCTTCAAGTTTATGAGAAAATTGCTAGCATCAACATTACTGAAGACAGGGAAACTATTTTTATTTTGTTATTTCTCCAAATTGCTCATGAAAAATTATATTAAAAATCCAAAATAGTAAGTATAGAGATTTATTGAAGCCTTAACTCATGGCAAGGTTGTGCAGGATAGTGCAAATCCTTTTATAGCTAGAGTTTCTTTCAGGAAAAAAAAAAGACAAAGCATGCACAGGTATTGCTGCACTTAAATTCTGTCAATTTCTAAAAGTACTGTATTAACTACACCAGAGTCGTAAGTCATAAATCATGTATGCCACCATTTGAGCTGGTCACTTAAACTTTGTATTGTTGAATAGATATTTTATGAAATTTGCTTACAATGTGCATTGTTTCAGTTCCCCAGCATCCAAATTTAATGGAAAATTGGACCTACTCTGTGTGGACTAGAATCAGAATCATTGGTTTTCACTGCCATTAAGATCCACCCCTGTGCACCTCTCCTAATTCTTTTTAAGTCTCATTCTGAGGTGTTGCTTGAAGGAGAAGATAAATTTGATGTGAATTTCCTTCTGGTTCCCTGGTTCATCTGGGTTCTCATCCAAATGAGATACTTGGAAACTGATATTTAAAAGGAACTGAGCTAGGAACAAATCATGCAACAGTGAGATTTTTTATGACTGTTTTTCTAAATCCTTTCTTCATAAATTTTATTAACATTTTCAATTTGCAATATGTTACTGGTTTCCTGGTGGGAAATGAAAAAGATCATATTTAGATTTCAGTATTATTTGGCTGAAAAAAAAGGCTTGTTGAACCTGATGGGTCTGTGTATGAATACAAAGGAATTAAAATCTGTCCAACAGTGAGATATCTATTTTTTTTCTGGGCATTGGTGAGCTAATAGGTAATCTAGGGGAGTTAATCATGGCAGGTGTTCAACATAAATGTCAATTTCTGTTAAATACAGTCATTATTGTTCATATCTGACAGTTCACTTGACTGTAAGCTTCACTGCACTGCAGGCTGGGGGAAAATCTCTCGATTCCTTTCTTTGTGACCTGTCCATCTCAAGCTCAAGATCACTCTGCTGTAACGTTGCAATCCTTTGAGCTCAACCTGCCAGAGATTGATCCAGTGTTCTGTACAGGTGCCACTCAGTAGTGTGTGTCACCCTTCCAAAACACATCTCTCCACCAGTGTAAAGACTTTTGGGAATTGTTCATGTTCTCCTTCCTATTGTGCAAAGTTGTTGTTTTTCTTGTTTAGATGGCTGNAATAAAAAAAAAAAAAAAAAAAAAAGGAAGGCTAAATTGAAAAGTTTTAACCTTTCCCCACTAATCTGTAAGGAGCATATCCTTTGAGTTATGGACTGTCCATGGTTAGCAATTTTATTTATTTTCTTAGGAGTAGTTGGTTCTGCATCAGTTTGGCCCAAGAAACATCAGCATTTTGAAAGTTGCAGAGACAGGCAGTACATCCCCTGGAGGAAATGCAAAAATGGGTATCCACATTGAATATCAAGTTTATTAATTGTTGCCAGTCTTAGGAAAGGGAACGAGAAAATGTGAATCTGAAGGAACACAGGGAAAAATAGTTGTGCAATATACATGCATTCATCTAGGACAGGAGCTTCTTCAGCAAAAGGAATTGGAACAAGGTGTTCAGAAACTGGGTCTCAGGTAGAGAATTCTATGCATGCTCTGATAGCTTTTAGCTGGATGAAACAGAGTAAACCTTGTAAAGTTAAACTAAAGCAAAGATAGGTCCAAGAGTTCTTTAATTTTCTGTGCACCTTTTTCTAAAGCTGATAAGTATTTTGTTAATCTTTAATGAAAAACATTAATTCTTCTATTTAACCATCATATTTATCTGGCATTAACAGTGATGCAAGGACATTTGGCTGACTACCAGACCTTCTTGCTCCCAAGCAAGTGTGGTCTGTACCTATGGGCCCTGCCTCCAAAGCGGAGTGTCTCACCCCCTCTACAAGATCCAAGGGAAGCCTGAGGTGGCAAAGTGCCGTTTTGTTAATTTTCCTGCTCTAGCCAGAACTGGGTTCTGCTTGGGAGAGATCTTCAGTGCTGAGGATTAGCCCAAGCAAAATACAGAGAAAGAGAGAGACTAAAATCATATGTGTTGATCAACATGCATGCGATGTGGGACCATATACCATATTCCTACAGTCTGGAAGCTTCTGCATGAAATTATGTGGATGCAGAAATGTTTCCTCAGAGCCACCCCAGACTCAGACAGTTGTAATGCATATTCCAGGATTTCTAGTCATATTCAGTTGTATTTTTAGAGTTAATCAACTATTTATTATATGCTTACCAGTTGGTGTATACCATGCTGCAGGACTGATACACTGTATTTATTGTCTTGAGTATTAACATGGAATAGCTGTTGTTACATTTGTTTTTAATGACGATGCAAACTCAAGCAGCATGCTTACCTTGAGCATTGTTAGTATAGATAAGTGCAGGAAATATCTCTCATAATGTATTACTCAGGCAATAGCTAAGGAATATTTCTTTAGCTTCTCCCTCTTCTTGAAATAACATTTTCAGAATATAAGTGTATGTGGTCATAATAAACCTGCCAAGCTCCCTCTGCCTTGGGAAGTATGGAAAATAGGAATTACCAACTGATAGCTAAGCCCCACACAGTGATTCGCTCACTCTCTCACATCAGGATGAGAGAGAATCCAAAGAGTAAAAGTGAGAAGACACATAGGTTGAGAAAGAAAGTTTAACAGTTAAAGGAAAAGCTGCATGCACAAGCAAAGCAAACTAAAGAATGAATTTGCCACTTCCTACAGGCAGGACAGTGTTTCATCATCTCTAGGAAAGCTGGCCTCTATTAAGCTAACAATTATTTGGGAAGGCAAATGACACTACTTCAAACATTCCCTCCTTCCTTCTTCTTCCCTGAGCTTTACGTTATGGAATATCTCTTTGGTTGGTTGGAGTCAGCTGCCCCAGCTGTGTATCCTCCCACCTTTTTGTGCAATCTCCCATGACTTGCTGGTGGGGTGTAGTGAGTAGAAGAGGTTTTGACTCTCTGTAAGCACTGCTTAGGAGTAACTAAAACATACCTGTGTTATCAACACTATTTCCAGCGCAAATCCAAAATACAGCCCTGTACCAGCTATTACAGAGAAAATTAACTCTACCCCTGCCAAAACCAGCACATGCATAAATACCCACAGTAGCATTCAAAGAACAATACGACTTTCCTACCCTCAAAATACATGCTGCCAGTAGAAGTATGCCAGTAGCAGCATACAAAGAACAGTTCGTCTTTCCTACCCATAAAATACATTCTGCCAGAAGAAGTATCCTATTGATTTTCAGCCCTGGCAAGGCACAAACATAGCATCTCTCTTCATAAAATTGGCATGTGGGCATAAAGCCTTGTCCTGACTGATGACAGAATTTTCCTTCCATCTCTTTTTGTTTTCAGTTGACTTCTGTGGAAAGGGGTTTTCAGTGGGCAGAATCAGATGCAGGGACTATGGGCCAGGTTTTCTTCTCCAGGGAATTGTTTGTGGAGTTCATTTGAATTACTAGCGTAAATGGGAGGGAGAAACAAAGATTTTTAAATGTTAAAGCCCAAATAATGCATCGGTTCTATCAAGTTCTCTTGGCAGTACTCAGCACAGGACAGTGCCAGGCATCGATGTAAAGCAATGCCATCCAATTTCCTATTTTTTTTTTTTTCCATGTTTAATGACAGGTTGAAGCTGTTTATTACTTTGCTGTGGGTGATGTTCCCGTGGACACAAAGCAGCTACTCCTTGAAAAGGTTTCTGATGCCCCCTGTCCAGTCAATGCTGTATCTTTCAATGCTAGGGAAGATGAAACTATTATTTTTCTGAAAGAGCTGAGCTGCTTGACCTGTGGCAGGTATGACAAAGACACAGGATGGTAATGATTTCAGTACTTGTAAAGTGCTTTGGTGCTAGGAAAAGTATTGGAAGATATCTGAACATAATCCCTGTTTTTACTTATGAGGAAGATGAGACAAAGCAGTTCAGTAAGGGATCTGGGGAAACTGGGGAAATAATCTAGGTGATATGACTAAAATGCAAGACATACTTGAGCAGACCACCTTCATGTGGGTGCTCACTGGCTTGCAGAAAGGCCATTTGTTTTTCATATACTACATTGTTTGTTACTGCTTCTCTTTTGAAGTTTGAAAAATTGTTCAGGATAAAGGGTCACAGCATAAACTGAAACAAGCATTTTTTGTACTGCTTGGTACTCTTGCAATATCCATAGGCACTAGCAAAGGCTCTAGAATTTTCTTGGATCAAGTGCCATACAGACACGTACTGCAAAGGTAATGCCTTCCCTAAACAGGAAGTTCCTGGAACAACACAAAATTGGTATGGTGTTATCCATCAGGCATCCCAGGTATGGAAATGCAGTTCTGTACTGTGCTCTCTAGCATCTATTTGAAATGGTTGGTGGAAACGGATATATTCCCTACTTTACCCTGGCTATCAGCTGTTTGGTGAATCCTTTCAGTAGAAAGGGATAGTAAAACTTTAATCTTCATTGTGATATTTAAATAATGAAAACAAACAAACGCAAACCTCCCACAATGGCAAACTCATGCTGAACAGCAGGAGGGCAGTAGGAGTCAGTAGGTGTTTGCTTAACAGAAGTCGCCATACAGTAACAGAGCTGTGAAATGGCTGCTTGCCCTTTCTGTTTCACTGTTGTTTCTTCAAGAGTGGGGAGACTTCCAACAGCAGAAATCTCCCAAATGACAGCTGAGCGATCGGTAAGATGGCAGTTGCTTAGCTCTTTTATAGCCATCTGTGTTTAGAAGTAGCTTTTAAGAGATGGAGTGTCTGTCAAAAACAAGACTGTGAGAAAGTGTTATGTCTACTTTGGTCTACTGTGTGTCTGAAAGGATCGTGGTTGTTTAGAACCATGATTATATCTGTGACACCAGGTACATTGCCAGTCTTTTGAAAAAGGAAAGTTAGTATTTCTTGTATGGTAGAGAAAGGGGCAAGAAAGGGTTGTGGCTGAGAGAAATTGTTTTGCTTGATATGAGTCCGACTATCTTCTTTTTTGCATGAGTCTTGCTTTGGTGCAGAGACTTACAGGGCCAATTAATATCTTATTGGTGGGTATTTGTCCAAAAACTACCTACAAGTTTAAGTCAACTTTCCCATAGGAATGGCCAAGTTCATGAGATTTTCATTATTTGAGCTTGCTTCAAATGTAGTTCTCATTTAGAAATACTTTCCCCCCCCAGCCCTTGCTCTGAGAGCTTTTCTGTTTCGACAAGGAGGGTGAATTAAGTCTGCTTGATTTCCTGATTTGTATGTCAATAATGGAATAAATGTTCCTGTTGGGCTTTCAGATGTGAGGATAATCTGATAAAAAGCTATTAGTGTTACCTCAGATATCTCAAATGACATGCTTGCTCAGCATGCTAGAAACATGAATTAAAAATAGATTTCCAGGAGATTGAAAATGAAGGTGCCTCAGAGTAAATGATACAAAAATGAAAGGATGTTCTTAATGATAAGACTTCACAATACACATAAATGTAAATAAAAAGTTTGATAATATTCACAGGGTTGTTGTAGTTGAAGATTTTGGTATCTTGAATAGATAAGCAAATGACTTCTGAAGCTGTACACCACTATGATTTTGCATGCATCTTCATAAAATTAGAAAACTTAGCTTATGTAGTTTATGTACTGGTGAAAACTCATTTTGTGTTACAGATTCCATGCTTTTGCTGAGAATAACAGTAGAGATGCTAGTGGACCTGCACTAAAATGTGAAGAGGATGGAAAAGATGTAATCATCCTGAATTCCAGAACAATGAACGACCAAATGCCACTAGGTAGACAATATAAAAATCAAGACTATACTGATTTTCTCAGTGAGGTTTTGGAATAGCAATGTAATACAGGAACTTTCTAAGTGTAAGATCAAAAGAAGCCTCCTGTAGGCATGGGTGGGGTGAGGACAGGACTGGTCAAATGGAAATTCTGTGGTTGGCAAGAAGAGGAAAAGAGAGAAGTGAAGAAAGTAGAGGATGTACATGTGAGAATGAAAGAGAAGTGAAAAAAGGAGAAGAACATTTATTTAGGGAGTTGAAGAATAGTACTTGGTGTGCTTATGGCAGTGGTCTTGTGGAAATGTACAGTGAAATGCCAGAAAAGAAGAGTAGTGTGGAAGACCATCTAACAGCCATATGAGTACAAGCCAAGTTCATAGATAATATAAGGAGATTAAATCCACGAGTTCTCTCTAGAGATGGATTTTTCATGGACAGGCTACAAGCATAATAAAATAACCATAGAAATGAAGGTGCAAAGAGGGAATAAAAAATATTAACTTCCCCTCCACTCCAGAGGAAATGAATAGCAGAAAGTTTTACTGGAGAGGTGGAGTTGGCCTGCAGCTCTCATTGTGTTTGGTATTAGTCATAGTGCTATTTCCTCTGGGTAAATCAAACTTAGCCTTCAGTGAGATGGGATTGGGGTTTAAGTCAGGTTAGGAGGAGACCAGCTTGTGGTGTGAAGTGAGGTTGTGTGTGTCAAGTCTGGTATCTTTATCAACAAGACATTAAATTAAAAAAAAATATTCTTCTAAATATCAAGAGGAGTAATGCCTCTTTATTCTAATGACTCACGCAGCCACTATATCAGGCGGTGTTAGTATTAGCCCAAAGGCAGAATGGTGTTAGCTTCTTCTTACTGCTAGGGAATATATGGCATAAAGTGGATTTAGTGACTCATCTAAGGTAATTTGTCAGTCTAGAACTAACTGGCCCACATTTCCTGTGTTGTAGTCTAGTTCCTTGTGTACTCACCTATCCTTAACTAGGATTGTGATTATAGCAGTACAAGAGAACCATAGTGAGGACCCAGAAATAAGATCAAGGAACAGTCAAGCCTCACCCATGCAGGGTTTAGAAACCAATAACAGAGTATGTTTCAGAAACAATTTCTCATTTTGTATTAATTCAGAACAATATAGTTATTGCCTTCAATCTGCTATGAGTGCTTCCTTGCTGGACCCCATTTAGGAGTGTGCATAGGGGGAACTGGCTTCCTCTTTCCCTCAGGGCAGTCAGCCTGTTTCAATAGATGGGCCTAGAGCTCCTGTATGACTGAAATTACTTCCTCACCACTGTTTCTAAAGCTGAAAGCTGAATAGCTTTAGTCACTCAAAAGGGCAGTAATCCCCTTGAAGTGTATTGTCTGTTGTGTCTTATTGCCATTATGCAATAGAATTTACACATTAAAAAGGAACACAATTAGCTTTCTGCATTTACTGGCTATTGTAAGCAGAGTTATTACATCACCGACAGCCAATCAGAGCGTTTCAGTCCTATGCGGAATCTAAAGTTCTTTCAGAAAAGAAAACACATTGGAGACATTATTCTCATCTGTGTCTGATGTGTCTTAATCAACGATTCCTTTAAGGTTTAGAAGGCAATAAAAATAAAAGTGTGAATGCACTCTGAAACTGGTTCTTGGCTGTGTGGCATAAACTATGCAAGGAAATAAATAGAAAATGAACCAGAGATTTAGTCTTTCAAATACGATGTTTCTTGAAAGTATGGAGAGGCACAGAAATATTTTGATAATGTTTGGTTTTGCCCCACAAACACAACAACTGGGAACTGAAACTCATGTTTTGTAGACTTAAAAAGCTGTTTTAAGTACATCTGATAGTTTTCTGGGTATCCACTGAATAACAGTGTTTTGCAAATGCAAGATACATTTATGTTCACCTTTTCCTCTGCTTAACCAAAACAAGTCGGAAGTGAGTTATTTAAAACTTAAGATAAGAGCTCTATTCTCCCCTGCTTTGCATCTTGAACTGTCTTTTAGAAAGCAGTCATGAGAAACTGCCACATTTGAATTTTTTTTACACTCATTTTGAGTGGGCACTCAAGATTAAAACAGGTGTAAACTACCAAATAATTAAGGTCCTTATGTTGGCAGACTCAGATTTACTTAAGGCAGAGAAACTACTTTACATAAAACCTAATTTCACCAACTGTGGTGCTGTCTCCTCATTCAGCACTGATTTTCCCATTATTCTGCCTGCATTCTTCATCTGCAAAGAGCTGAAGAATTAAGCAATCTTCTTATGTGGTTAAAATTATAAGTGGAAGGGAGGTGAAGTTTAAGTTGGAACTTGAAGACAGAAGGCAAGAGATGGTGAAAGTGGAGAAGTTGTTATTTTGCCATAAAGGGACACAGTGGTAGCATCTGCTTGGAGTTACAGTGAGATCAGTGCTAAGTAAGGCTGGAAGAGCAGTGGCAGTTTGAACTAGACCCTGAAATGGTCCTCAGTGGCTGAAATAGGAACAACATTAAATCTCTGTACGGTGTTTTGTGTGTGCTGGAACAGATGAGCTGGTATCTGTGGGAAAAAAAAAAAAAAGGACTGAAATCAGGATTTGACTGATGTGACAAAGAAGAATGTGTCTGACCTCCTTGGGAACAATATAAAGCTGTATTCTTAGGTGTGCTTGATTTTCCACATTTACTTGATGGCAAGAGGGAAAAATTTGGGTTGCTCTGTCTAAAATGGAAAATAAAAGACCACTAGACTCCTGTATGACGTTGACATGGGAGAAACCAAACCCTTCTTTTGGGGAGCCAGGCTAGTGACTTAGGAGCAGCTGCTCTGCCTACAAGCTGCAGCCAGGACCATTGCCTCTGCTTTTTCCTTGCACCTGCTTTGCCTGGTCTTAGCAGCCTAACCTTGGCCTGGCAAAGCTCTTTGCTGATGTGTGGAGAGTGATGCACGTGGGACACAGAGCTCATTTTTATTGTCCCTTTGCCCAGTGGGAGAGGAGCAGGGTCAGGCTGAGGTGAGTGAGTGCTTGACCTGACAGGTAGGCAGGTAAAGCTGCTACTTCCCTCCCCTGCTCCTTAGTACCTCCATTCACCCCTCCACACCAAGTGAGGATTTTACAATACGACGCTTGAAGGACTACTGCTATGTTCTGCTGCCACATAGAGGCCGAGGAAGGGACCAGCAGTGAAAAACCGAAGCTGCCCATCTTGCCTTGCAGGCAAATTAATTTAAAAATAGATCTGACGCGATTATCTGTGGATTTGCTTGCTTCCGCGGTCTTAAGCGAGATGATCAGAGAAATAACAAATCTTTTCCACGAGTTTCTTTTGCATTGATACTTGTTTGAAGTTTCAAAGACATTGTTGATTTTCCAGGATTTTTCATATTGGTGGTGGGTTTTTTGTTTTTTTTTTTCCTTCTTTTGTATGGGATTTTTTTTTTCTTCCTTCCCCCCAGCAGGTTTTTAATCTTACAAAGTCAAAATGGGCTACAGTAACTTGTTGAACTGGTTGAGTTTGTCTGCTGGGAGGGAGGTGTGGAAAAGCAGCTTCTTTTAAGATTGCCTGACAGTGTTAAATAACAGGGAAATGGAAATTAGAGTGGTTACGAGTTTCCGCGTACATGTGCGAGTGTGTTTGTGTTTTCGCTTAGACCTACCATCTTGCTTCGCAGTTCGGCAGTGTCAGCATAAACGCTTCTGCCCCTCACTGCAGGCTCTCCCCCACACCCTTGCTCACCCTCTTCCTCTTTTTCCCGTAGCAGAGCCCCACTTAGCTGAGAGCAGGCCACGTCCCTGTCGTTACTGAGTGCGAAGCGCTGCGCAGAGTGCCGTGGCAGCGGCGAGAGCTGGAAGCGGCTGCCTGTGCTGGGAGAAGGCCTGGGGCGGGCAGCTGGGCCTTGGGGCTGGTGCTCTCCTGCCTGTCAGCTGAACACACTCTTGCCCTTTCCCTGTGGCAGTTTTCTAACCGAAACCAGGAGGGCCCCAGGGGCGTGACCGTTAAACCACCACCAGGGCGACTGCTAGGGGGGGTGCTTCAAGGCCAGGGGGATGGGAGGCCGTGCCCTCTGGAGATAAAGCAGGTATTTCTGTGAAGACTTCTCTGGGGTGCAGGCACCTAAAGGCGTGCGGAAGCCAGTGGGCCTGGGGCGGTTAGGCACTGCACACTCCAGGGGTCTGACTTCCACCTGCTTTTCGGTTGGTGGCTCCTCAGAATGGCACAGCTGAGGTGCAAGCACCAAGAATTTAAAGCAGAGAGAGGTTTGTGCCTTTCGGTAACTTTTTACTGATGTGTTTTGAGGGACAGGCTGCAGGCTTGAGAAGCACTCCTGGACGATGCTGTGGATTGTATATGTGTGTATATTTAGAGCTTGGAGGCTCAGTTTTGAAAAGCACAGCTTGTTCTTCACGCTCCTCCTTAGCTAGAGAGGAAAAGAGGCCAAGGTGGAGGTAAGCCTTTCGTGCAGAGACAGAAGGTTTCAATGGTTGTCACTACTTGCAACTTGGTCTCCCAGCTGAACCCAGGAAAAGCCTTTGTTTTGTAAAGTCACTTGACCTTCACCATGTGCAGTTGTGGATGACTGCATTTGCCTTGTATAGTGCCATCAAACACGCTTGCTTTGAAAATGTATCTGGTTTTACTTTGCTGTGCTGCAGCATAAAAAAACCCCAAAACACACACAGATATTTTACTGGGAACAGTAAATTTGATGAGTCCGTAACATCAGTTTAAGGGGAAATGAAGCAAAATAATATAATCATTATTATTTAAAAGGTACTTGAAATATACATACTACTTCTTTCAGTATTTTCAAACATAGCATTAAAAGCATTCATAAAATTAAATCTGGGTCCCACTATTCGATAGAAAATGGAGGATGTCCAGATTTAGCTGGAGACAGCTCCACTGGAATTACATGCTCGATAGTTTGAAGCTTAGAATTTTTTGCATGTGTGGTATGAACACGTATGTTTTGTGGTTTTGACAAATGTGTGTGTGTATACATATATATATATATATACACACATATATATATATATATATATGTATAGATACTCAATAGCTCGTGACTCATCAGAAAATCTTTAGCTCCGCACTTGCTGCAATTTTGCCACTGCTCAGACTTCATATGTTTCATATTTCTGGGAAGAGTTTGCTTATAAAAGGAAGTTGACTTCTTTTTGAAGTACTCAAACAATACTTTTCTTAGAAGGCAGTGGCAGTGGACTGACCTTCTTTCTTTCCCCCTTATGTGTTGTGGAATGATTGGCTTTACTCCAGTATTTTGTAGTTTAGGAAATGTTGATCTTTGTCCTAATGGCTGAAACAGATGTTTTTGAAATGCAGGAAGGTCCCAGGAGATGGCAGTGTACAATAACACATTTCAAAATATTTCTTGGAAACTTAAAAACATTTCACAATTAAAATTAGGCTGTTATTTTGTGAAACGCTCATATTATTATTTCAGGGAAGTTTATCAAAGAACAAAATTATCAGGTTTGTTTGTTTACTGATAGCCTACTTCAGTAGACAAATTTTCATGTCTTATCTTTTATACAGTAACTCACCACTATACAGTAACTGAACCACTATGTTTAATTTGCCTCAGCATCTTTATAGGCAGTTCAATAGTAGGTTGTACTCTGCAATAAGTTGCATTCTGCATTTGTGGTTAGTATAACTCATGATTCAGATTCTTCTGTATTTTTACTGTAAAACTAAATCACAGTTTTTATGTACTGTCCTGCATTGCAGTAATCTAATTTAACACATCTTTTAGTAGTGTTCATATTGCTTAAGTATACATGATTGTCATTTTCAATAACTGTATTCTACTGATTTTTTTTTTAATTAACATGGCCATCAAAATTAAGAAAACCTTGTATCAACTCCAGCTTTAGATTTTCCTTTTTCAAAAATACAATATAGACATAGTAAAACATTTTTTAAAAAAATATTTATTTATTTAAGCAGTTATTTGTGACTGTTGAGAATTATTTGGATGAAAGTAAAGTTTTGAAGTTGGGGCTAATATTTGGAGTCAGATTTTTCAATGAAGTCCAGGGGACAACATGTGGATTTCTTTGTAGAATCTCCTTATTATTTAACACTCCTTGAGAGTGTTAAAAAGGATTTGTTTGCACTGTGGGAACAATCTGTGACCATCTCTGGAGGCTAGTTACTTCCAGCAGGCTAAGCACTTATGTTGTGGTGCCAGTTTTTAGCCCCTTTTTGAAGTCTAGCAAAGAACATCACTTGCCACTGCAAGAAAACTCAAGAAAACAAGCTTACGTAGCAGCATCTTTGTGGTAATTGAGGAATTATGAAAAGCAGAAATTGTCTCAAAGGGTCAGTTTCTATTTATGATTTCTTTTGCAGTAGCTGGTGTCCATCAAGATGTCTTTTTGATCTGGAAGGAGATGGAGGAAGCCAAGAGTACAGTGATACAAGTTCAGAAAATTTTAGCAGAAACTGACCAGCCTGTTTCTCAAAACGGTATGATTTTTTTTTTTTCAAGATAATTACCATTATATTAACGACTGTGTTAATGAACAGAATTATCTTTATATTAATTTTAAAATTTATAAACAGTTGTGATTAATTGCTAATGTTGAGATTATTTTTTTCTGAAATGTCTGTATGTATAAGGTGCATAAAAGTTTATATACATAAGTTGCACAAGCACCTTATGCTTTGCACATGAACTTAGAGCTGCTTAAAACTTCAGCAGTTAAGACTAAAACACAACACTTTTAGTTCACCATTGACTAGGTATAGAAATTACCTAGCTTTGAAGATATGGAAGGTAATTTTTTGGTGGTCTTCTTATGCGTTCAGCCAACTGAATCTGCTGTTGAGTTTTCTATACCCTGCTACTGTCATACCGGCTTGAAAAGGAAAGTGCTGGTCCAAACATAGCACCATGGGGCTTGAAGTTCGGATTGTAACATGAGAGGCTTACTGTTTCTGGGTGCTGCTTCTGGTTTCCGTTTTTGGGGTGTTGGTCTTTTCTGCTGGGCTGTGTGTGGGCTTGGGGGATGGAGGTGTGTGTAGTGGTTTGGAAGTTCCTCGCTCCCCCACACTTTGAAATAACTCAGAACTCAGTCGGCTGGAAGTTAAGGAAACGAAGCTTTATATTTACAGCTTTGCCCAATATACAAGCAGATATTTACAATATGTAACAGATATTTACAGATATATACAGGAAAAAGATAATACGGAAACACCACACACCTCCCAGAGATAAAAAAATCCCTGAGGGGTTTTCTAATCACCCTACCACCTTGCCCCGACTTCCCAATCTTATCTCACCATTTGACTTACATGTCAGATAAGCAAAGGTAGATCGGCCAGGGGGATTAGCAGCAGGAAATAAATTAGTGAAGTTATTCAGATTTAGCTAAGAAGGCAGGGAGAGAGATGCAGCAGCAGCCACAGCGTAGAGCAGTTTCTCTTATCTTTCTTTGGATTCTAACTTCAGTAAACAAATGAGTGAAGCAGAATCAAATTTTGTTTTCCTTTCTCAGACTATAGTCTAATTTCTCATTAAAATTCTCCAGTTAGTTCAAACCAGCATAGGGGGTGTAGTTTTATGGCTGGCTTATGCTGCTACTTCTGCTTTTCTGATAACATAATTATGCATTGTGCTATATTCATTAAAGTATCTTTATCTCAACCCAAGGCTTTTTTTTTTTTTTTTGTTACTTTCCCTCCTGATCTGTGTGTTGGGGAGCTTTCATGAAAAAGTGGGCTGTCTTAAACTGACACAGGTTTGCCTTTCTCCCTGTGCCAGCAAATTTTTAATATATTCTACACAATATTGGGGGATTCCTTCATTTCTCTCCCATCACAGTCTTCTTGGGATAGCCTGCACCTGGTAGCTAGTTCATTCTCCTTAAAGGGAGAAAGGGTGAGTTTAAATTCTCTTGGTAGAAGGTAGAGGACTGAAACCAATTCTGAATGAGTGCTCTGACAACTCTCGTTTTGAGAAACATGGAGGAACTCCACAACTGTTTATTAAACTAATAGTTCCCACCATTATGTCTGACCTAGAACATAATCCATTTACTGTTCTATGCATATTCATTGCATTGAGCCCTACTGGTATCAGAAGCATATTTGATTTCTCAGTCCCTGGAAGGCTTAAACGGGGGATGGTGCAAAGTTACTGAGGCCTGATAAGATGGCAGTTCTCTGGGCATACTCTGGAACAGAATAATCACACTGACAAGACCTAAATACTGAAAAGTAAAGAATCTGGAGAGTCTGTGCAGTTTCAGTGTTTGACTGCAACTAAGGAGGTGGATTTTCAGGATGGTAACTGTGATTTTCACTGCCTCTATTCTACATTAGTCTCTGGTTTAAAAATGCTGAAGTGGTATCCAGTGATATTTTTTTGCATAAGTTGATACAATATTGGTCTAAATAACTCTGGGATTTGTGTTTGACTTCCTTTTTTCCTGATTTTGCCTTCCCGGTGTTTAAAGTCCTCCGCTGCAAAATGTAGCTTGTTCTGTGTTGTGCAGAAGAAAAGGACATGTTTTCTGCTGCCTCTCCAAAAGTGCACTAATTATCTGAACTGAAACATTTTTTTTTTTCATAAAATGTGTGGAATAAAGAAAATTACAGTTGTTTTTTTTTTAATTATGTGAGTGTATTTGTGACACTTGCCACACTGGGTGTTCTGAGAACCACAAGCAATCACAAAGCAAATGTTTTCACATGAATAGGCTCCAACCTTGCTTTTGTTGTGATGCTGGCTGATCTGAATATGTGTTAAGGTGGTAGTTGTCACCATAGATGGGTTTACAGGCTCAGAATCTCAATACTCTTGTATTGAACTGCATGTAGACAGAGTAGACATTTATACCATCTAGGGCCATCTAGATGAAAATGTGACAAAAGGAATTCACCTTGATGAGTGTAGAGCTCTCTATCCCAATTACCAGTATGCAGAGATCATACAACCATAAAGTCACACAATGGTTTGGATTTAAAGTAGTATTAAAGATAATATATTTTGAACTCACTCAATGTCTTCCACTAGACCAGCTTGCTCAAAGCCCCATTCAGTCTGACCTTGAACACTTCCAGGAAAGGGGTATCCACCACTTCTCTGCACAACAGTGCACAACTCTGAGATGATCCTTAGAAAATTTCTTAGACAATATGACATTGAAGGGTAAACATAGGAACAGTCATACCAGATCAGGGAAAAAAAAAAAAATTCTTGTTGCTTTCAGTATCAATTAAAAATGCTACAAGGAGGGATAGGACTAGATAAAACATTAAGATGGTACTCAAGTGATTTGTGGCTTGGGATACATAATGCAATATGCAGTCTGTAAAAAGGTAATATTGCAGAGAAACACAATAAAATCCCTTGCAAAGACGTTCTAGTTTGCCTTTTACTTTAAATTACTTTATCTGAGAAAGACCAGCAGCAATGTTAACCAATGTTCTCAACTGTATTTTCAATTACATTTTTTGTTTTGTTTTCTCAAATGATTCTCCTTGAAGTTAGCCATGTTATACAGGACTCTTTTATGGCATTTTGTAATTCAACTAGTATGAAGATTAAGTCAACCTCTGTTAGGAAGAATTGTCTGCTAAGAAAAAAAACTCCACACAACCAAAACAGAGAATATTAAAAATTAATGAGAATACCCACTCACTCCAACACTGTCAGTGCAAGCAGAACAAGTTTGAAAATTTTGAATCTAATATCATAGGTTAGTTTTGATAATGATCCATATTATACAAGTGATTTTGTTTGTTTTGTTTTTTATTAGCAACCAAAGATGATCACCCATTACAAAAGCATACACCTGACAAATATTTGACTTCTGAGGAGTGGTTGCAGAAGTATGGCTTGAAAGCCCAGAAACTTACGCTGTATGATGCACTCGCTGATTGTACTTTTCGCCATGCAGATGGGATTGTTGACATAAAAACTAAACCAGAGGATGAATCTTCACAAACTGATGCTGTGAGTATTTGTGGTGGTTTAGCGGTTACCTGCCCTCCCACCTTTTGATATAAACCCCAGCTAGAACTCAGAACACCGGAAGTTGATAAATGAAGCTTTATATTTACAGCAATGCACAATATACAAGCAGATACTTACAATGTATAACAGATATTTACAGTTATATACAGTGAAAAGGTAATACAGAAACACCACAGCCCTCTCAGAGATCAAAATCCCCAAGAGGGGTAACCAACCACCCCTACCACCTCTCCCCCCTTCCCCAGTCTTATCTCACCACCTGTTGATACTGCAGATAGGTGGAGGTAGATAGGCCAGGGGGATTAGCAGTAGGAAAGAAGTTAGTAGAATTATTGAAAATCAGCTACAAAAGGCAGAGACTAAGAAACTATGCCAGAGAAGCAGCCACAGCCCAGCGAGGTCTGAAACCGTCTGACTATCTATGTTTGGGTTTCAATTCTTAAATTTTTTTTCTTTCTCAGTAGAGCTCTGGGTGAAGTGATATACTGTGTTTTCCTCTCACAGCCGATAATCTAATTTCTCACTCAAATTCTCCAATTAGTTCAAACCAGCACAGTATTCTTAATTTTTCTGTGATGTGTTTGTTTTTTCCTTTTAAAGTTTGAAGACTGAACTGATAGATAAATTTATGATAAAGTGTATGGTCTGTTGTTTTGTAGTTTTTGTTAAAATTGTTCAGAAGGGCTATTTGAAATGTAGTGTTTCAAGGGCTCCTTCCTGGTCCACATGTCATCTGTGAAGAAGAATCAGGACTAGTTTCAGCAATGCCTCTGGGTTTCTGTGTATTTGTGTGCGGTAGGGAAAGATCGCTTGTCATTTTTATTTTTCTTTAGAAGTGTTGATCTCAGCTGCCTCAGTATTTGCAGGTCCTTAAACAATTTTGAATTAATTTATCTTCTGTTTGATTTTCTTAAGCTGCACACTGGTTCGTAAACATCTGTTCTTACTACCTACCTACAAGAATAAATACAGTTTCTACTGACTTTTGCTAGGATCTGTGACAACTGTATCCAATGTGTACTGCACCTGTTCATGTGCAACAAGCATGTACCTTAGAAGTTTGTTTGCCAGATATTAAAGGCACTGCAGAATAATACACTTCAGATGATGAAATGTGTTTTTTCTTGGCTGTAGGAGACAAAGAGGAAGCTAATTAATGCAAAATACTGTGACAAGTTTGTACATACCTTATGGAAAGATGGATCTGTAGTTCACATGTATGTTAGTACAGAAAAGTATAAACAATATGAAGAGAAAATGAGGACAGCTCTCAGACAAGTGGAAGGGAGGTTAGTGCTCTATTATGTAAAATCAGTTTGTATTATTTTACATTGGTGTTGAAATGCTTGATGCTTACTGTCATAATAAGCTGAAGTGGTTAGTAAACTGCCAGTAGCACTACTAAATTGGAAACCCATTTTACATAAGAAAGTTAACATGTACAGTTTTGGAGTAGCAGCCATCTAAGAAAAACTGATGACCAGTTTTATCTCTTGTTCTCCCACTGGAAGACATACATGCAAGTCAGTCTGCACTAGCTGTGTAGTGAAATACTGCTGACAGTACCAAAAAGTGTTGAGATGTAAGGTGGCAGAGAACTCCTAGAATTATCATTAAAACTGGGTAAACATTCAACCTGTGTAGCTAGGATCTCTCATGATACCTACAACACCAAGTAGCTCAGCTTGCCTTGTGCCCATACTGGTAATGTGTATGTGACCTTTTTGCAGTTTGGTGTTGAAGAAAGACATGTTAAAAAATGGATATTGTAGAACTGAGATACTTCACTCTGTTTTGTGATATTAGGGTGATGAGATGTCTCACTGAAAAAAGCAGGATTTCACTTAAATTTAACTGCACTTCTCTACTGAATGTAGAACAGTTTGGCTACATTTAGCAAAGTTAAACAGACTTTAGTTATTCCTTTTATTTAATCTTTATATTGCCTATTTAGGATTTAAAAAAAACCAACAAAAACAAACAAACAAAACTATTTAGAAAATAAAGTTTGAAGTAAAGGTTTTAGTGAGTATGTGTTTTTTAAATCCAAGCCAAGATAATGGGTTTGCTGTTTCAAATGGTTCATCTGGTTGTTAAAAATTCCTGATAGTTGAATACTTTAGGGGGAAATAACTAATGGCAAAATAGCTATCAATAGCAAACGTACCATGTGCCATGATCCTTTAAGTTTCCATGATACCTTTTTTTTAAACCTCTGTGGAGATGAGTAGTATTTTTACCAGGCCCATTGTATTCTGTCTGTTAAATGCCAGTATTTCAGAGTAGACAAGTGGCTTATGACTCAAGGTAAATCAGATCTGGACTTGCTGCAGCCATTAATGAGGAAGTGTTCTTATACACAGCAGTATGTATGCAAGTATGTAGCTGACAGGTATGCTTCAATCCTGTTTAAAACGTAAAACTAAGTCAAGGCTCAAGGTCAGCAGAGCATTGAAACATCTGTGCTGTATTAAGCTTCTTCACAGTGTTCAAGTTATTTGCAGAATAGGTTTTCTGAAAAGGGAGTCATGTTAGCATTTGCTTAAATGAATTTTTGAGTTCAGTATGGAGAACATAGAATCACAGAATGGTTTGGGTTGAATGGGACCTCAAAGACCGTCAAGTTCTAACCTCCCTGTCATGGGAATGTTTGACCCCTCCTTGTCTTCCACTAGACCAGACTACACAAATTCCCATCCAATCTGGCCTTCAACACTTTGAGGGAGGAGGCATCCACAACTTCTCTGGGAAATCTGTGCCAGTGCCTCCCTAAGCTCAGAGTGGAAAACGAGCAATTACAGAGGCAAATAGTTATTGTTACTTCATGCTATTTCTCAGCTGAAACAATCTTTTAAAAGGCACTGTGTGCTGTATTCCCTTGCCTGTTTTATCTGTCTCTGAATTCCTGCTGAAATGAGAAAATAAAAATGCCTTGTGTTGTTACGTAGGGACAGAGGGTTGGTTCATCAAGGCTAATGTACTGCTTGTGACAGTGGCTAGTGACAGGTCCTTAGACAAAAAGAAAGATAGCAGTGATAAAAAGACCCTTCCTCTTTAGATTCTGATACTCAAAACTCTGTAGATCTTGCAGACAAGGTTTTGATTTTTGTTTATTTGTTTTCTTTCCCAGGATTAAGTGGCTTCAGCAAGGAAGCAGAGGGCTCTTTGGGAATGTGGTTGAAGATAATGTCTATATTCTTATTGATACATCTCAGTCTATGAAGGACAAGCTGCCACTGGTAAAAGAGAAAATATTCCAGCTCATACAGGTATGATAAAGTGATGACTCTGAAGACTGAGTTGCATTTTAAAGTAGGCTGATCATACCTAGATGGTTGTTACTCCAATTTTAATTTATTTTAAAAAAATACTTATAGAAAATAGCAGCTTTATAAAAATACTTGATTTTTTTCTTGGCATGCTCATTTTCCAGATAACAAAGTTTTTTTCCTCATTTGTATAAATATTTGGAAAAAATCTGGAGAAAATTTTACAAATTAGAGAGGCCTAAGTAGTTCTTCTTTCCATCAAGCCACCGCCCTGCTGAAAAAAAAAATCACACAAAAAACCAACGAAACAAACAAACAAAAAAAAAAAAGCCGCACCAAAAAAATTATGCAATCAAATACCTTTTAGGATTTTAATCTTTAAGCAGTGTAATCCAATTCCACTGGCATGTTGTGATTTGTAATGTTTTTTCTAGATTAATTTAAATACTTTTACAATAGAAGGTGTAGAACATTTTGAACTTGGTTACATCTTACAGTGACTCAGAACTTTGCAAATGGACTCGCAAAGTGCAGAAGTACATTAAAAGCAGTGAGTACTGCGAGACACACCTAAGACAGGATTTGTTTCACTGAGTTTCCAGTATCTGTGTGATGTCATTTAAGCTTACATTAGTATTTGAGAAAAACAGGCACTGTTGAAACATTATGAATCTGAACTTGTTTTTGATCTGAAAAAAGAAACTGAAAGAAATTCTATTGTTTTGACATTGATAGCAGTCATTAGTAGGGCTAGAAAATGTAGAACTGTAGTGGAGAGGTTTTTGAGCTAAGCGCACAAGTCCTAGAATGAAGTATGATGTGGTACTCTAGACAAGTCAGCATTAGAAAATTATTAGATATTATGCCAAAAAGTTCCACAAGCAGCTGAACAATAATGGTGATGAAAGGGAGGCAAAGATTCAAGGATCTGGAAATTTGTATTAGCATGCATGAACCTTCCCCTTCTTACAACTTCTGTCCAAAATCAGCTTCAGAAAATTATTTTACTCTCCTAGTTCATTGTGCCAGCGCTCTACATTTGATTCTTGTTCTTCTCTAAATGATATCTTACTTTTAAAATTATTTGGTTTCCTTTGATAGTCAGTCATAAATGCTTCCAGAAACTACTGATCATATGCAGTTTTATCTCTCTCTTTTTTGCTCTCCTAGACACCTGCTGTTTAAGTAGTTTGAGAAACATGAGTAAATGGAGTCTTATTTGGGAAGTTTAAGTAATCTTAATAATTGCAGGCAGTAACTGTCTTTGAGTAAAACTCTGGTGCTCTCTCTTGCAGGAACAATTGAGACACAAAAAACAATTTAACTTTGTGAAATTTAGTGCCCAAGCAGTGGCGTGGCAAGAGAAACTTGCTGAAGTTAATGAGGAAAATTTACAAGATGCTTGGCATTGGATGAAAGGACTTGAGGTAACATGACAACTAATTATTGCAAAGCATGTTTGTACAAAGTTGCATTCGTGTCTTCTTTTTCTGTGCATTTGGGGTATTTTTGGACTGACCAGTGTTTGACTTGAGTAAACTGAAAATATAGATTATGTAGATCTAAGTATAACTGAGTATTGCCTGTCAGGTATAATAACTCTTTAACAGTGGACCTCTTTATAAGATCATATTATTTCAATATGCAGCCTGCTATCTTTTGTAGCCACAATGCAAACATTTTCCAGTTTTATTTCTGTAGGAATCATGACAATACTCAGACCCTTTTCTAAATTTGTAATTCTTGCCTCAGGGCTGCTGCATGGATGAGAGCTGCTGTTGGCAGAGATGATAAACTGGTGCCAGTGAGCTAGAGGAGCATTTCTAGTCCATAGACAGCTGACTTTAGTCTTCATAGGTACACAAGAACCACCATACAAAGACCAAACTGTCGGCTCGCCCGAAATTCTTTCACTGATAGTAGCCAAAATCTGGGAATTTTTTCCTAAAACAGAGTGGAAATGCTTGTAGTCAGCCCCAGGCAGTCACCATATTGTAACTGTCAGCAGCTTTAGGGCCAGCTAATGTGTCAGATGTAGACAACAATGTAACAAGTGTGGAACTGAAAATCAGTCATAGAATATTACAGCTATGTCCCATGTCATGTTTTGTAACACAAAAAAAACGTGTTTATATAATAAAACTTGACATGGTGACATCTGTTCCTCAAAATTAATTATTGAATTTTTGGGGATGAGGTAATTGGGGAAACTGTATAATGTCTCTCAGACTACACAGCAGGACTAATAACTTGGTATTCTCAGAAAATACTAAGACAAACATATGCAGAAAAGAAAGTATTAGTATATCCTCACGGAGTAGTTGGTGAACACTCGAAACTGAAATTAATAAGAATTTTACTGCCTCTCTTTAAGAGTTTAAAAGTTGGTTCTGTAAGAGCCATATACATGTGTTATGGTTTAAGGCTTACTTTGTTTTTTGTGTTAAATTGTAAACAACAAATAGTGATTTTCCAGAGACTTCTATTCAATTTTCCAATTTAATAAAAAAGGTTAAAAATTATAAATAATTAGCTATTGGATGCAAAAAGGATAACAAAGATAAATCTATATGATTCCATTAGTTTGCTAATTGGGATGAAAAGCCTGTGTATAAACAATTCTTCTTTCTGTCCTTGGCTTCAGTCTCCTTGCAACTTTCTGCTTTGCACTGCTGGGCTTATCTCTGTCCTAGCTTTCTCGCTGGTAACAACTGTCTGGGAGGTAACAGGATAGGGAGGAGGGAGCAGGTCTGGTTGCTGGGAAGCTCCTGAGCTTTGTTGTGGAGGGATTGAGGAACAATTCAGGGGGATCCCTGTCAGGGTCCTTGTGTTATTTCTAAATTGTAAATATTTGTAAATATATTTTGTACATACACATTGTATTATATGCATGTTGTAACTTTATCTTACTGTGAATATATTGCTTTGTTTGCTTCTAAGCTCTCTGAGCTGGTCTGGTAAATTTATTTGGGGGTAATCTCAACCCACCACAACATGGTACAGCATCATACAAATTCAGCAATACTTCGAACTACTATAATTTGATGTTATCTTCTGTATACATTTGTTGCTCTTGTTCTAAGTTCAGATCTAGGTATCTGAAATAGCAGAAGGAATGGTAGAAAACCAGTCTCTTTTTTTTCAGAGATTACACCTGCTACTGACCTTTTACTCTGTTTAAAGCTGTGTAGGCGTAAGTCTGAGATTGGAAAGCTGGCTTTGCAGTGATGCTAAAATGAACAGAAGATGGCTCTGGAATATTAAAGTAGATCCTTTGACCTCATGTTATACACTTTAGTCTCAGAATGCTGAATGATGAGGCCAAACTATGAACAGTAACTAATATTCTTAATATCCTTGAATACTTTTAATATCCTGTAGAGATGATAATATTTAAAATTTTGGAGGCAATTATGCCACATAGTGAAGTATGTCAGCTGTGCTTACTGAAAAAAACAGTGTTCATTTGTAACAGTAGCAACTGAGAAATCTAAAATTATCACCTTTTGTCATAAGGTACATAGTTATTTCCCTCACATATTCAGCAGCCACACAATGTTCCCATGAAACAGTAGAATGTTTTGTTGTTATAGCTAACTTTTGTGCTAAAAAATAAATTTTCTTTACATCGGTGTGCCAACTGGGTAGATGTGAGATAGCTTGGAAAAAAACGCTGTTCAGAAAACCAGGAAGTGTTTTACCTGTTTTTCAGAAATAAACTTACGCAACTCTCATCTGGAGCCTTTGGATTATTTGTTTAAGTAAAAATACGCATTTCAAAGGAGTATGATGAGTTAGCAATCAGGAGCAACAGTGAGAGAATACAATAGGATTTTCCATCTTTCTATCTCATTATACTCTTTTTGTGACTGCTTTTGCTTCTACAGCTGGTATTTCTGTTGACAATGTTTTGCTTATGTGTGTTTTCACTGAATACCAATTTGGCACCAATTTATGCTACTTTGATACTTGCTTTGATTTTTATAGCTATTTGACACAAATATTTTCAACATTTTATTACTTATTTTGCTTCTGTGATATTCCTTGAATCAGTCCACTGTCATTATGAATTTAAAAACAGAGGCAAGAAAGTGTTAATATTTATAGCTGTTTCTTTATCTTTTTGGTTTCTTAGGTTGGAAGTTCCACAAACACACTCAAAGCTCTCCAGATTGCTCTTGCTGATGATGACACTCATGCTATTTATCTCCTGACTGATGGAAGACCTGACCAGGTAATTCTGAAATGAGAATACAGAAAATACAGCAGTGTGGTGTCAGAAGGCTGAAATAAGAGATTAATATCATACTTAACAGAGCTGAGGCTCTTGGATATTGTCATAACACTGAAATATTTAATCTTAGAAATGTGCTGGAGATATTAAAAACCTGCCTGGACGTGTTCCTGTGTAATCTAGTATAGGTGATTCTCCTCCGTGAGGTAAGGGTTGGACTAGATCTTTCAAGGTCCCTTCCAGCCCCTGACATTCTGTGAAAGAAAATGATTGATAGCAAAATAAAAAAAAATCCAAACCACAAGTTTGCATTCAATATTTTTTCACAAAGGGCAATTAATTATATAAGTAGGTATCTTCTTACATTCTGTTGCAGAACTTACATGAAGACTATGTCATGTCTGAAGAGCAGGGGCCTAATTATTAATTTGTGCAATTCTCGTATAAGGATGTTCCATTAATATTGCACCTTTAGGTGTCTTTGTGATTGGATTTTTGTCCTGCTAAGTCAATCCCGATCTCATGTAGTTGTGATTCTGGAGTAGCAACCATCTGGAATTGCATTAAGTCTGGTTTTAAGTGAATAGCGATATCGAAAATGTGCTTTTATTTTCCAGTGTGTTGTTACAGAGAGTTAAAATTATCTTATTTCATGTTGCATGATATAATACCAGTTAAAAATTGGATGAAGCCCATTTTTACACTGTAATGCAAAGGAAATGCATTCTTATGTATTCAAGCTGTATGCTGAGAATGGCATTAAAAAAATATTTTACTTGCCTCTTGAAAAGTTTTCTTGATTTTAATGGCAGATATACAGCAAAACAGTTGAGCTCAAGGCTACATGAAATAAATTACTGAAGCATATTGATTCTGAAAACATCATAAGTGTGCAGAAATAATTTATTTGTAACAAAGAGAAAGGCTAAAGGCCAGCTTTTATTTTTGTTCAGTTTATCTTGATAAAAAGAAGGCATCCCATAAGGAAGGGTACATTTATATACTTTTGAGTATGAAAATGTGATTATTTAGCAGATGAGGAACTTCTACTTATGTCTTTTAATGCTGTTTTTAATTTTAGTTATAATCTTTAATACTTTCTGAAGGCAAATTGTTATTGACTACCACTTATAAAACTCAATTTACAACTGATTGAAATATTTCAAGGGGAAATATTGTTTCACACTTTTGCTAGCTAGGAACATATATTACTATTTTATTGGTAATTTGGCAATATGTGCTTATTCAGATTCTTTGTTTTATTATTTTTAATAAGTTAGGAAGTGATGAATGCTTAATTTATTTTTACCTCATTACTAACGGCATTTATAAGTTATATTACACTTTTTTAGACAAAAGTGAGAAAAATTCCCAAGTTTTCTTGTAAGGTGGGACAAGTAATTATAATGCATATATTGTTAAACTTATCAAGTTTCCTGAGCAACTGAAGTGTTACTGTTATCAGAAAATAGAGAATTAAATCAATAATTTATTTCTACCAGATCCTTCATTGTTTTTAAGCATGTTAAATCTTTACTTTCTCACCTGATTTTTATTTCTTTATTGGAGGAGTAACACTAGCTTTCCTATTTTCTCAGTCTTTTTGGATCCTGATGTTGGATCAACTTTTCATTGAAGTAATTTAACTTAATAAACATATCAACATGTATATACATACAGTGATACTAACTACCAATACATTACTTTAATTTACTATCTTTAGGAATTTACTTTAAAACTTCATGAGTGCTAATTATATTATAGCTTACTCTTTATTCATGTTCTGTGCCTTAGTATATTATCAGTGTTTCAAATTCCATTTTAAAAGAGCTCATTTTGTATAATTAACAAGTAGCAGTCCATATGAAACATACGCTTCTAACTCATCTGTATCTGCCTCTAAGAAAACACGACTGATAATATTCTTACAATTTCACTGTGTTTTGATAAACACATTTCTAGATGCCACGTTTAATATACTTCTTTTTGTTTTCAGCCCACCCAAATAATTTTGGCTGAAGTCCGTCTGCATTGTAAAATTCCCATCCATACTGTATCCTTCAACTGTGATGATACAGAAGCAAATAAATTTTTATATGAATTATCTACTGAAACAGGGGGACGGTTTCATTACTACAACATTTACTTGACAGATTCTGATGCTGCGGAGTTTAATGTGAGTGTCTAAAAATAATCGTTTGTTTCTTCATGCTATTGAGCGTAACACAAAACTTGCTTGACTGTGGTTACAAATTAAAATAGATTATTAAAAGAGAGAGTCAATCCTAGTCAGATTAGAAGCAATGAGAAAGCAGGAAGTGTGAAATTTGTGGTTATTAGACCACAACAGAAAAGTCCAAATGCCATGCAAAGTACATTTATAGTACTACTGTGGAAGAAAAACCACCCTGATACCCAAAAGCCCAAAATCCTATAGATCAAGTTAAGCTCTGGAAGAAGCAGATGTTAACTCTGCTGTCTCAGAAATAAATTACTGTTTAGACTGAAAATATAGTTTGTATCCTGCTAGTAAATGAGAATGTAGAGCTGAATTTTTATGATGACGCATGACTAAGTCAACAAATTGTGCTATAAGTTTTCTCTACAATAGCCACTGGGAAGATATCTGTAAAGAGTAAAATGACTAGAACAGCAGTGATCTATCAAGTGTGACTAAGCCACTCAGGCTAACTATCCCCAGTAGGAAATTTCTGAATAGACTAACAGAAACTCCCATTTAAATTGCATTCTTGTTTTTCATTGACATTAACAGTTAGTTTCACAGATTTTAGAAATGGTGGTAGTGGAACAGTGAGAACAACCAGGAACAAGGCAATACTAGGAAATTTAGAAATTTGAAAACACCAGTTAGAAGGAAGGACAATTTCAATAATTCTGCTGATGTGGACTGTATGACACTGTGCATGTTGGAAAGATAAGGACCGGAGGCCATGTTGTCCATCTCCAGTCTTCTGGCCTGGTGGAAGTTGTAAAGGCATCATCCCTGGAATTTCCTTCCTGTTTCCTCCTGTAGTCTAAAGGATTTCCCGTTAATTCCAGTATTTACCTGTACAGCATGGGTTTTACTTTCTATTTTTCAGCAATAGTGTGTGATCAGCTGTGATCTATGGAATGACAGGACAACAGTTATAGTGTGTGTATCTCGTATTTTATTTCTTTACTTCTTCATTCCAACTTGCTTATTTGCCATGAGGGGAAGTTCTGACATCATTACATTAGGCAAAAATGTGGCTGTTTTTATCTCCAAGAGGTAAATGGCTTCTTTAAGGAATGCTTGTTCTTTTCCTAAAATGAACAATTATTTGGAAAGGCTGTATTCCTAATCACATGAGACTACCTGAAAAGTACACAATTTGCAGCTGTTGTGAGTCATTGTTCAAAACTATTATCAGATCCTTCACTGTTTCATTTCAGAAGTGAAACATGCTTAGGAGTAATTGTAATAAAACATTTGATTTTCTTTTTGTTAGAATGAAGACATACATGTTTTGAAAAGAGAAATTGAACAAGGAGAAAGAGACCTAGAGAAAATGAAGACCTTTCATCAAGTGTGTCAGATGATGAATTGCTATAATAGAGAAAATGATCCGGAGAATAAGTATGTCCTCATACTGCTATTATGTTAATAAGGGATAGAAGCTATCTGTTGTATTTCTTCTTTTTCATTGTCTTGCATTTTAACCTCTGACGTTCTTTCTTAAAAAGACAGATTGTTGGTTGTCAGAGGTTTTTTTTGAACAGTTATAGTAATGGGAGAAGAAAAATGTGGAAAAATTAACTACTTCTCTGATGCCTGAAGCAAAATCATCTCACATATCTAGATAGTCTCAAGTGATTATGAATAATTAAAACAAATAGGTGAAAACATTTTTGTTTCTAGCACATAGGCAATTAATTTTAAAAATTGTCCTATGGCTAGAATATGTTTGATACCTTTTGGCTAAATTGTCACTCACTGGGATATGCTGATTAAAAAATAAATTACATAGTAATGCATTTGTTTAAAAGATGACAAACAATGAATAAAATCCAGCTTATTTCTTTCGCACTGTTCAAAAAGAGGTTCTTCTACAGCATACTGAAGGCAAATGCCTGAGGCACTGTAGAAAAGTTTTCTGTGTGTTGGATTATACTGAGTATGTATTTGGGGAATAAACACAGATCTAGCTTCAAACATGAAGTTACTTGTAACTCTATAGAATCACAGCCTTAAAAAATTAGCTTGCCTGTTTCCTTATTTATCTGTGCAGCAATACAAAAGCAAAAATGTACACTAAAGAAATACCAGATTTTTAAGACAGGCATCTATTAAAAACAGGATGTTGAAATAATAGTGTACAAAATGAAGTAAATTTAAAGTGGAGAGTGCTGCAGAATGATTTCATTATGTGTGGAAGCACCGGTAGGATGTCCAGTATAAAAATGTAGGCAAGTGTAAATATAGGCAAGTGTTTATGTCAGAATTTGCATATTTTATGTTTTATTAATGCTGGCACATAGGTATAAATGTATAAAGACAGACACATTTTTTTTAATACGTGTATGTCAGCTGTTTAAATTACTGATGGTACATTTACTCTTCCTCTAGAATTCAAGGCAGCTATTACAGAAAATTCTGACCTTATTAAAAATGCACAATGGTCTTGCCTTAGCAGTAATTAACATTTTATAAGTTGACTAGGAAACTATTTTTAAATAGTCTAAGAAAATAATAATATTTTGACTGCCTTTGAACTCCACTTTGAAATGCAGACTAGGATAACATAGCAAATATTTTGCACTCTTAGAATCATTAGAAATGAGTATTTAAGTTACCAGAAAACCTGAACTTAGCATTTTTTCAAACCAATATGTTTGAAGTGATTTCTTGCTTGTTTCTTCTTTTTTTGTGATGTACAAGCAGTAATGACAAGCAAACACATACTGTGTCATCTGTAACCACAGACGCTGAAGAGCTGAGTACTACTTTGAGCAGTAGGCTGTGCTGTGCCCCAGAAGAGTCAGCACTGACACTATGTCAGCAAATCTGGAAAACCACTGCTACCAATCCAGCTCGAAAGAAGAAAGCATTATATGCAGGTAAGACTAGAATGAACTGTAGTTGTTAGCAGAATTTAGTCCTATCTTGAAAAAAAAATCTGTTAACATAGCAAAAATAATCCCTTACTGTAGGAACAAATTAACCCTTTGATAATTTAAATAATAATCTTTCTGATTCTAGCTAACTTCTCTTAATGTTTACTTTTCAGACATTGTACTCATTTGACTGAGACAATTGTCTGCTTATTTATGCTTCATCTCTGGTCCTACAATGAAAAATTAACCATTTTGATGTCTTATTTGGAAGATCTGTAACTAGTTTTTAAATATTAGCTATTAAAGTCTTATCTCTTTTTGTTCTGAATAAGTACATTATTGGCAAGAACAAAGAGCTGATTTATGTTTCACCAGTCACACCATTACTTAGGCTAATATTTCTCCTCACTACACTTGTAAACACCATGTATCGTCTTCAAGTATCCTTTGCATGGAGTCTAAAACCAAGTTTACCGAGCTGATGTCTAAGAAGCCCTCATCCTTGGAAAAGTATAAAGTACAAATGAATGCTAGAGTATTTTTCTGTTTGAGGTCTTGTGAAGGTGATCTCTTAAAAGCTGTATCTTGATATCAAAGAGGAACAAAAAAGTTCTAGCTGTAAGTTAGCTCTTTCTTTTCAACACCTACAGAGCAAACAAAGACAAGTCTGCTGAGAAGCCTGAGTCATAGTGTGAAATCTAGTAAAGAAAATCTAGAGGAACGAGTATCTCCTGAAGAAAATATTTTTTCTGTCAAAAGGAGTGTGAAATCCACAACCATTTTCAAAGGCAAGTTGACAGAACAGGAAGCCCTGGTGATAACATTTATCCTGTTGTCTTTGTAACTAATGGTGTCTCGTTTGAGTCAAAATGGTTTAGACCTGTGGTATAACAAACAGGAATGCTGCAGAAGTGCAGAAAGCTGGGCATGCAGGACATCTTTACAGCTGTGGTCAAACTCCTGCCAGTGCCCAAACTATTCAGTTTACATCAACTTTGTTATGTCCACAGTATGTGACAGCTGTAATACAGCTATGCCTTAGGCTGCTTCTTATTAACAGAATAAGCAAATCTTGAGAAGCTTGTTATACAGTAATAGATTGTTGTTGAGAGACAGTAGTTTGTAGTTATTTTAAATGCTGAGGCTAAAGCTGAGAGTGGTCGTTCTAATTCTGTGCTACCAATGTAAAATGAGGCTGCACTTTATTAATTTGTGGGTGTGCAGCCCAGAGAACCAACCATATCCTGGGCTGCATCAAGAGAAGCATGGCCAGCAGGACAAGGGAGATTCTCCCCTTTTACTCTGCTCCTGTCAGACCCCACCTGGAGTACTGTGTACAGTTCTGGAGCCCCCAACACAAGGAGGACATGGAACTGTAGGAGCGAGTCCAGAGGAGGGCCATGAAGATGATCAGAGGGCTGGAGCAGCTCTGCTATGAGGACAGGCTGAGGGAGTTGGGGTTCTTCATCCTGGAGAAGAGAAAGCTTCGAGGAGACCTTATAGTAGCCTTTCGGTATCTGAAGGGGGCCTACAGGAAGGCTGGAAAGGGACTGTTTACAAGGTCTTGTAATGACAGGATGAGGAGTAATGTGTTTAAAGTGGAAGAGGGGAGATTTAAACTAGATGTTAGGAAGAAGTTCTTTACAGTGAGGGTGGTGAAACACTGGAACATAATCCCAGGGAGGTTGTAGATACTCCCTCCCTGGAGGTGTTCAAGGCCAGGTTGGATGAGGCCTTGAGCAACCTGTTCTAGTGGGAAGTGTCCCTTCCTATGGTGAGGGGTTGGAACTAGATAATCTTTGAGGTCCCTTCCAACCTAAACCATTCTATGGTTCTATGACAGTATGCTTAGACTTGTGAAAACTATGCAGAGAGAAATATGTAGACACTAAAGTATTTCCAGTGGGGCTTAGATGTACATTGAGATAGTTTTAATTTCAGTAATTCATGCAACTATGAACTTTCTGATGGGTCCTCCCAGTTGTTCTAAAACCTCACCTATAATACTTAAAGGTATTTGCCTTTTTTTTTTTTTTACATTTAAGAGTCTTATTTTTAGTTTTTTGTATACCTTTTATGTAAATTTTCATAGTACTGTAGCCAAAAATAGCTACTCCTGGCCATCTCACTTGACATAGTACTTGGTGTTACATCATGAACAG
This sequence comes from Psilopogon haemacephalus, assembly GCA_013396835.1. NCBI lineage: Eukaryota > Metazoa > Chordata > Aves > Piciformes > Megalaimidae > Psilopogon > Psilopogon haemacephalus. Next base: position 127,224 of record VWZI01012877.1, on the reverse strand, counting down.
GGGAATAAACTAATTAATCTTTCTTTTTGGGTTCTAATAAAAAATATAGACAAAGTTAATTTTATTTTTAAAAATTAAATTATTCCTCACTTGTTTTTATGAATTTCCTCATTGATTATTTAGGGCTCGTGAGGTATGTGGTAACACTGTTATTATTGATCAAGCATGAAGAAACAGAGAAAATATAATTCTCATTGATTATTTTAGGAACTGAAATAAATGTTATGGTGTCATCTTTGTGATATTGGTAGCAAGATCAAATAAATGAACTATTATGTGTCAACTTATTTATGTATACTGTGAGATAATGAAATGATAATTTTATCTTAGATGTGAACATGCAGAAAACTGTGAAAAAAACATCTGAAAGGTATGTGCATGCATACATAGGTAAGTCACTAAAATTACAGTTTATATTTTTCTACAGGCATTTCAAACTTCTCAAATGTATTTCTACCTTGTGTTACATCTTACAATCTTTTTGTTCTAGTTTTCTGGATAACTCTTCAGCTCATTGGTTAAAGACTCATGGCTTGGTTGCTAGACAACTCACCATAATCGATGCCTTAGGTCCTACAGCTGTCCCACATGGTACCAAATACATCCCAGTTCTGGACAAGCATGTAGTTTCTAAAGTATTTGATGAGGTAAAACTCTTACACTGTTTCAAAGCAAACATAACATTTGATTCTGTTTCCAAAAGGATCTTTCAATTCTTTTCTATGAATATCATAATTGCATTCTTTAGTGTTCATTGTAGATGGCTGATGTATAATGTGTCTGAATGCTCATTCATGCATTGGTAAGAAGATAAAATTGATACTCAGTAATACTTCTTGCAGGCCTTATGATAAAGTTTTAGACCTATATATTTTTCTTCCACAGTTGCCAGTTGATGGCAGTGTGTAGCCATCAGGTGTTCAGCAATTTCTTGGCCAGCACAGCCTCTACTGATACTTATTAATTCATTAGAGTTTGTGTTTTAATTCCATAAGTCATTAGGAAAGCATAGAGTTTGTTGATTTGTGTGTTCTGAAGGTTTACATGTGTCTGCTAAGACCTTTTGAAAATTATTAGAATTCAGTAATTAAAATGTAATTCTGATAGGTGTAGACAATTGTGAGATAGTGTGAAATTCATGATGAGTTGTGTATCATGAAGCTCTAATTTCCATTCCACTTAAAAGGAAATCCATTTTGTTAGATGTTGCACTAATTTTTCTTCCATGATGCTTCCTATGAAAATCCTGTATGCTGCAGCTTGTTTTAACTAATAAAAATGTACTCAAGGAAAAACAATAATGTATTTAAATAGTAATGGGCAAGAAAGGGTTTTGTAATAGAACGTGATATAGAGCTAAGTAAAATATTTATAACACGTGTGCACATCTTGGTCAAACCCAGGATCTTGAAGGATGTTTTTGAAATGTGAGATTATTATTTTTTGCATTAAATAAAAAGATTACTCTTTATATCAAAAGCATCAGAAAATGTACATTCTAATATTTCAGATGTAAAATAGACATTAAAAAAAAATCCAGACATTCAGTGTTTACAAGTTTGTACAAAACAACCTACTGTAAGTGAAACATCAAACAAAAGATGTGACTTTCACATAGCTCCTCCTTGTAATTTCTGAGCCGTTGTTTCTTTTTGCATCTTGTTCTGAATACACCTACTAAGTTGAGCTCTTTCTTCTGTTTCTTAATGAAGAGTTCTTCAAATCCTTTCCAGGCAATGCTGGGCTATGTTTGAACTGTTATTTGCTAAAACAGTAGTTGGTAAAACAATGGTATTTTAAAATAGTCAAGACTATGGTTTAGCAAGTGCTATTTAAAATTAATTCTTAATGGCAGTTCATGGGAGCTTCTGATACTCTGGTTCAGGGCTTAATTAAGTTCAGTGTTCATAGAATGAACAGTTGCTGTAAAGAATCCAAACAGCGGCCGATGATCTTGCTTTAGATTTAGATATATAACCACAAAATTATATATCATCTTTACCACATTTTTTGCACCTGCTAATCCTGTTTTAGAGAAACATGGAGTTTCTCTGGCAGTGGAAAATTATTGTTGTGTGTAGAGGCATGGATTCTCCTGGATCTGGAGTACAGAAAGGAAAAAGCAGGTTGGGGATTGCGTACAAGGTGGAACCAATAGAATTTATAAGCTTTGAAATCCGTTGTTCCTCAAGCTTCATGCCTGCACATCAAGGAAAAGAAAAAGTAGATTCTGAAACTAGACCTAGAGCTTTCATGGGAGGTATTATCAAGCTGATTAGAAATATTGATTATTCCACTACTTCAGAAGACTTCATTGAAGATAATAAATATACATACAGTTCTTCATTCTTCCCTTTGAGATCTTAGTTTTCTTGGTGTGGAGTTCAGATATCCTTGTTTGCTTTGCAGAGGCTATTGTAATTTTCACTTTCGCCCGTTGCTAGTAGTAATGATGGAGTAACAAAGCAATTTTCCCACCTTGGAAATGCAGCAAGCATAAGAATTCTGTGACAATTGTCTTTTCTTCTATGTGACCTGTCAGTTTCACCTGAGTTATTTTGAAGGGGTTAATTCACTAAGCTAGCCATCCCATTCATATCCAGAAACATATAAATGGCTTGGTTAGGCTACAGCAGTTCTGGGGCAGACCTTCTCTATAGAATTGTGAGTATCTGCTGAAGATTGTGGCATCTTAAGTATGTGGGAAGTCATCGAGTTTTTGACACAATGCTTTGCTAAAAAGAATAAAGTTCCAATTCAGCCAACAAAACCACTTTTTGTCTAAAGAAAGATTTTCTAGTGTTATTTTGCTTTAGTTTTGTCTTTAAAAATTTGAGATTTGGATTTTAAATAAAAGCAGTTTTGAAACAAGTGAGTTCTTTTCAAATGAAAGAGTATGTATTTAATTTAGAAAATGACAAAACATTTTGGCACTATAAAAGCTTCTTTGTAATTTGTTTCAGATGAACCTGTCAAATTTCGGTTGGCTGCATGAGCAGTTTTTCATTGCTGTCGAAGTATGCATAATATTTCAGATTTGCTATATTTGCTAAGAACGCGTTCTGTTCTGGTCTTACTCTACAGTACTCTGTTAGTGTGTTTATGTTTGTCTGCCCCTCATATCCTGTTCAGAGTGTTTTATAAACTGTGTTAAATATTCATTTTGTAAATTATACCGTTGGTAATTCAAGTTACTCCGGGAATTTGTGAGGCAACGTAAAAGAGGACTTCTGAATGGTGAAACTGTGCTGAGCATTTATTGCTTGGTTTGAGTAATGTAGCAGATATGAGCCATGGCAGCGTAGAACTGAAATAGGGCTACTCTCAGTCCCTTGCCTTTCGTCTTTCAAACTGCAAAAGGCACTTGGCCAGTTTTCATGGCCCACTGTTCTGGGCAGAGATTCACCTCGTCTGTCTCTGGCAAGATACTTTGCTGACACGTTCCTTTTAACTATTGTGTCTAAGTGATCTTAAGATTAATATTAGGAGGCTGTCCCAGTTGGAGGCCACAAGCTACCTGGGACTGGAGGACAGAAATTACTCTTACCCCTTCTCAAGGGTAAGAATGAGGATACTGCACACTGACTGGGAAGTTTAAAGAGAAATTCTATTTACAAGAGCATATATATTAAAAAAAAAAAAAAAGAAAAAAAATCAGGTAGAATAAGTACAACACCCACTAAGCCCAAACTGGCCTTCTAGAATCCTCCACCCCTTCCACCCTTAGCTGGCCTGAGAGTAGGCCGAAGCTGCTCTCCCCACGTGGGGCCTGCAAGGCCTCAGCAGGCTGCATGAGGCAGTGTATAACTCCCTGCCAGCTCCCGCGCAAACCATGAGATAAGGAACACACACCTGCTGCTCCCGGAGAGATGCGAAGGGAAGAAAAGAAGGAGAAGGGAAGGGGATCATTCAGAAACTGTCTTTTAATCTATGATAGCAGAAGACGGAATAGAATAACAATATGACAATATCCTGGGATGAGCAGGTCCATCCCCCTGGGATGGGCCTCCATCCCCATGGTTTTGTTAAGAGACCCAGGATCCCTGGAACTACCACAGAGGCTCAGTGTGGTCTCACACTGATGTGACACTGATGTATTAATCAGAGAGAAGGCATTCTCAGGAAGAGAGAGACATGTAAAATCACACCTCCGCTCCTGAGAAAATGATCATACAGTAGTTTGGAATCCAGCTAGGCTACAATGGTTCAAACACAAATAAAACATCACTGGAAAAGGTTCTTAATTGAAGAAGTAATTCTACTGTTTTATTTAACTTGAACCTCATCCATCTTTTTGTCTTCTATGTCCTTATCTCAGATAGATACTTGGAGAAGCTTGCCACTCGGAGAAGCTTGCCACTCAGCCATATATGCTGAAGACAGTTATGAAAAGAGTCTGCCTTCTCCATTTCTTTCTTGGATTTTTTCTGTTGATATATAAAATAGCTTTAATTACACAAACCGTTAACTGATTTAAGAGGCTGGAAGGTGATGGGACTTCAAACCATCTGTCATCTCCCTGTCATTCTTTTCTACTCCTTTTGAAGTTCTACTTATAAGTGTATGACTTTCTATTTTATAATTGACTTATGTAGGTGCTACATTGTGAGATTTGAAAGTGCCAGATTCTGAACAACTTGTTTAGGTTCCTAAGCTTTTTTGTGGTTAATTAAGACTAGTTTCAGTGAGTGCTCTTGGAGGATCATTGTGATGGTGAAAAATGTTTTTATCTTCAGTACTTCAGTTACTTAGAAAATCTGGTCCTCCAGAGTAAGCATATTAAATACACTTCAGTAAGTAACTGTCACATGTATATGGTAGAATTAGATGCTAATGAGTGTTGTTTTAAAGCAATACAATCTGGAATGCTCATGGTCTAGACATGCTTGTCTCCCTTCTGTCCTTCTACAGTTAGAGTTTGACAATACTGATTTAGTTAGAATTAACTACTAGTTAGGAATCTCAATTTGCACCTTCTGCATAAAGGGATTGTACCATTTCAGAAGATTTTCTTAGCAGACTGAAAACTGTCTTAGTTCTGAATTTTCTATGGATGCTCAGATCTTTCTTCTGCAGTCTTCCAGTGTTCCCTCTGGCTGTCCTGATCCTGGGACATTCAGTTATTCTGGATGTAGAAAAGTTTAATGATAATTAAATATTTGTCTTTTACTCTATAATAGATACTACCATTGGCCCATGTTAGCAACGACAAGAAGCAGATCACTCTAATTAATCCTCAGGCAGTGAATCTTGATGCCTATAAACTGAAGCTGGAACAAGCAATTAAATCCTATGAAAGGCAAGTCTACTCAGCAGAAGTTCCTGTTTGCAGTCTAATTTCAGCTTTATTTCTTACGTAGTAGGTATTTGCTCCTGCATGCTTTGTTGCTTAATACTGGTAATTCTGCACGTTGACACTTTAATTTAATTGTAGAGAGAATATTTGTTTTCTTAAAAAAAAAACAAAAAAACATAATGAACAAAGAGATGACAGACAAGGAGATAATAAAGAACATGTTGTTCACATTATGCTTATTCAATAACCAAAACTAAATTATTTTACTTTCTGGGAATAAACCTGACAGCAATCATACCTGGGGAGGAATCTCCCCTAAACATAAAGTGCTAGCCAGACTTTTAAATTTACATGTAAGTTCCGAAGTCCGTAGACAGACATTTGAATTAGTTGCTAGTTGCCTAGCATTTCACTATGGGTTCAAGAATTTAACTGAGACACTTAAAAGCCACTGACATTTTTTTGGCAAATTTTTAGAGAGATGTGTGTTGTGATTATTTACTAATTGTGGGTAAAAGCACATCAGAAGCAGAAGGACAAGGACATTAGATCTCCACATCTCTTGATATAACCTTGAGCATTTTTTCCCAGTAATGAAATTGTTTGACTATTAATGTCATTCAGCAACCTTAGGAAATCTTTGATTAGAATTGACTTAATAATTAAGATGCCTCTTCCAGGATGTATTTCAAATTATTTGTAATTATTTTAAATTACCAAAAAACCCTGGATGACAAATGTTTACATTGGCCTTTGTTTTCTGATGAATTCCGCTGAGGCCCTTTAATGTGCTTGGGATTTTTTTGTTTTTTTCCTTATAGAATGATCCTGTAATTTCTTTTTAAAGCATATATTAGCTCTGTTTTTCATTCCCATTTTCTATTTATGAATGTACCAATGTTTTGTGGTTAAAATCAAGAATGCTGCTTGCTGTGTTTAATATTAATGGAATTCAATGAATAAAAAGTTATTGTTTTTGTGTGCTCTGTCACTGAGACAATATTGTTATTATCAGGCTGATGATAAACTCATAGAAATCTAAATTTGTCATTCATTTTGAAAGAAGGTTCAAGTGATGTGTTTGTGATGGTGACTGCTGAAAGAAAATCATGTTTTTCATCGCTGTATGATAGCATTGAGTATTTTGTATTTATTGACTTAAATTTTGGGAGAAAGAAGGGGGTTTAGGTTAAATTCCAATGATTTTATACTGAAAACATTTGCCCGGTCTCCCTAAAACTTCATCAACTGGGAGTACTTTATATTTACCTCTAGAGGTAAATATACCTGTAGAGGTAGACTGATTTCCCTACTTCTATGAAAGAGATGTATGGAGGAGACATCTGCCTCAAAAGCCTTATAATTGCCAATATTAAAAAGAGTTCTCATTGTTTTTTTCCCTACATGTGAAAAGCAACGCAGTCAAATTTATTTTGCTCTATGCCACTGCACTTTACCAATAATTGAATTTGCAAAGGCTGCAGTTCAGCTTTGTGAATAGTGATTGGTCACAAGTTTATTTTGGCATCTGTAAATGAGACAATACATCAGGGCATGCAGGTTTTCAAGAACAGAATCTAGCATGGCAGTATCTTCCCTACAGTAGATTGACCCTAGTGTCAGATTTAGAGAGAAGAAAGTGAAGAGGGCAGAAACTTTACACTCTGACAAAGAGAATATCCAATACTGAAAAATATGAAAAGTTTCAAAATGCTTATAATCTTGTATAGCCTAAGGCTTTTACAAATGAGTTAGTTATGAGTGTGCACATTTAGAAATAGGAAATTGGCAGTGGACCATGCCGAGATTGCAGATTGTGAATGAGCTAAGTAATTTACATTCTAAAAATGCTGGGGTTCAGTTTCTAGCAGATAACATTAATCATTAACAAGTAAATATTCAAAATATTATGTTAATGAGCTTTTTTAGACATGCACCAGTAAGTCTGGCGAGACTGTTACAAGTCTAAAGTTTACAATCTAGATTTTTCTTAACAGTGAATTTGTTCTTGTATTTCCAAAGGAAATATGTTGTTTGGTTTTGTTTGTTTGGGATTTTTCTTTGTTTATTTCTTTGTTTTTATTTGTGTTTTTTTTTTCCCCTAGAATTGCAGCAGTTAAGATTATTGTAGAAAGTTATTTCTACTGAATGAAATTAAGTGATTGAGTGATTCTATGAATGATGGTTTAAATGTTTGGGATGTTAGCAGAGAAAACTGTAAGCTAGGTGACTTAAAATTTACTTCTAAAAATGAAAATCAGAAAGGTGCTTTTAAAAGATACCAGAACTTCATTATTTTGAGATAATCACTTCTGTTTTCCTGCCAGTATGATTTTTTCGTAGACAGACTTTCATGAAATAGAAACCAGAATGGCACAACTGGGTGTTTATCTTAGCAGAAAGAAATCCCCACAAGCTGTCATTGCTCTGCATGTCTTCAGACTACAGTTTTCTGAAACTGTTTAACTGAAGGAACTGCCCTTAGCCTCACTGGTATATAATCTGTTTTGTTGTTTGACTTAGCTTGCTGGTGCTGAAGAGAGCCACATGTAGAACACCTTGTCAGGAAACAGCAGTAATTGCCATTAAGCATCCCAGGACCTTGAAATAATCATGCTGCTACATGATGGAAGATGCTGTGTTCCTGTCTACTTTTGCAGTTGATAGTTTCATAGCTGAATGATAAGGATACAGTTCGATGATACAGTGATGTTGGAATACAAATCATTGCAGACACCCTAAGAAATTAGTTTCTTGCTAGTTATGAAATGATCAAATGCACAAGGAACTATATTCTCTCAAAAACTGCTTTGCTTTCTTTAATAGGCGCCTAAACATAATTATTTGGAGAGCACTATCCCAGGAGGAAAGAGACAAGTAAGCTATCAATTTTTGATTTTCTGACTTATCTCTGAAAGGCTGCTTGTAGATACTTGATTTTTTTTTTTTTTATCACTATAGCTGTAACCAGCTGGTTTTATTTTCAAATTTTTCATAACTATACCTTACTTTCAAAATTGTATCTGTCGTATTGAGTAATGTTAAATGCTGGACCTTTTTCTTGCAGTGCTGATTATTTTTTAAGGAAAGAGCTTGCATTCCATTTAAATGTTGCTGATCTGTTCTTAATCACTGCCAAGTGACAGGGCTGTGGAAGGGCAGCATGTAATTGTTTTTGGCATCAAGGTAAATCTCCCCTCTGGTAAAGAGCACTTCAGTGGTTGGTTTGTAAAGGTATAATAAGCACATTTATAGCATGTGCTGGAACTCTATATCACACCGGGAGTTTTTACTGCCTTATCTAGCTTATTTCTCTATGTCGATTTAGAAGACTAGTGACTGTATAAACAGGGCAGATGTCAGTGAGGATAGCATCTGTTTACTTCATAAAGTAAAGTGAAGATCAATTAATCAAAGCTGAATGAGTGTGAAGTATTCCAAGGCAGAAAAATGGGAATGAAAACTAGAGTACTTTTAAGAAGACTTAAAGACATAAGAATGAGTTCTATCATCAATAAGAACTGAAACCCCATTCTAGTGGAGAGAGGAAGTGAAGGCTGTTAAACAAAAGAACAGCATATAATTTTAAAAAAGGAAATAGATGTCTGTTGATAAACAGTGAATTGTAGAGTATAGAAATTTGACAGGGTATCTAAAATATTTTATTTTCAGTAACATGTATGTGTACAAACAGGGAAAAAATGTCGCAATTCTACAGTCTGTTGCTAGAGGGTCATATTAAAATTGTTGATATTGGTGCACAGAAATTGAAAGATTAGATCTATTTCTCTTTTGAATTTACAGTTTGAATGATCATGTTCATGTATTACAAAAGGATGACAACAGAATTCCAAAATTAGTAATATAGAAGGATAAACAAAGGCTATTAATTAGGTCACAGAAGTCTTGAAATAAATGGTTAATGAACTTTATGTTTTGCTAGTGTGTATTAAAATATTATCTCGCATACTGTGAAAATTCAAATTTATTAGAGAAGTGGTAATACTGTGCTGCTGTTCAAAATGGTTGACAGAGCCAACTCAGGAGATAAGTTAGGTTGGCATTAATTAAAAATTAATAATAGATTCAGGAAATAGAGAACAAAATCTAGATAAATAACTATATTGGCCAGTTAGATGATTTCAGTGCAAAGTTGGTTCTAGAGGACTGGAGAGATAAAAAGTGACAAGAAATAGGGCAGCATCATAGATATTACATTAGTCTATGATTAGTCATTAGTCATATGTGTTTGTAAAACACTGAAATACTCTCCACAGTTCTAGGTTTCATGTTTTTGTTTTTGTTTTTGGTTTTTTACATTTTGGCAAAGCTACTTTTTCAGTAATAAAAAGAAGTATGCTACTTCTAATTGGAGATAAAAAGGATTCTACCTACTCTGGATTTTGGAGTTTTCAGTTTTGTTTCATCAACAAGATGACTTGTTGATGAAAAGTATCTACATCACTTCTCCGTTTATAAGTACCTTCAGTTCGTAACTTCAGGCTACCTTTTTAGAGGACATTGATGTAATCTGAAACATGGATGGAGGACAATGCATAATTACCACATGAAACTGCACAGTGCAGAAGTGACAGAGGAATAAATGGCAAGAAGCTGTCTCTCTTTTATGTGACCAGTCAAGATTGATGTGACGAATCAGTGCTTAGTATATTGCTGTCTGGTGCCACTTTAGACTGTCTAGGTGCTTGCCTTTCACCAGAGAAGGGCCAGGGATTTCAGTGATTTCTCAGTTGTATCTGAAAGATCTTTATTGATGCCTTACGTGCTCTAGGACAGCTACAATGGCACTGGGCACCTATGCTCAGCCATTTCAGTGGCTCTGTACCCACTCAGCTCTGTAGATGTTTTTCTATGAGATACAGTTAAGCTAGAAGACATTATTTGATTGAACAAACAGGACAGCAGCTGGGTAGAGATACATGTGGTATACTGAAGATTGAATAATTCTACTTGTAAAGTACTGACAAAATTAAGCTTTTTCCCCCTTGTTACTGGTACTTTAAAAATATTATTTGATTTTTTCTTTAAGATTTAAAGAGGCTGGGCCAGTTCAATATATGCAGCATAAAGAGGCCTTGCTGGAGGCTTTAGAGAGTTCAGGATGGCCGATTTCTTATGAAGATGTAATACTGTTAGAAGATGAGATATTGGCAGCATTAACATATATTCAACAAGCCTCTGATCTTCAGGAAGCAGTGAAAAAGGAAAATGAGAAGAACTCAGAATCACACATACGCAACCATAAGAAGGTAATAATTGGAAAGCATTTTTTTACCCCTAGATATTCCTCTTCAGTATGTGATTCTGAATTTTTTTTTTTTTATTATTATGGGTGATGAAATAGATAGATAGCATGATGTTATACAAATGGATAGAGGAAAGAAGATACTTAAAATGAAAGCAGGCTTTTAATGACCTTTTCTAAGTACCGTGGAAGCAGAAGTTCTACAGCTGAGAGAGCCACAGAAATTAAGCCTCTAGAAACAAATCTGAGCAAAGTATCTTTATCTCCTCTTCAACAAAAGCAGAAATATAAGAGAAAGAAGAGGCTTTGTGGTTGGGTGCATATCTGATCTTGTGATACTGCGTAATTCCCTGTAGTCTTTCTTGTAAAGGAAAAGGTGGAGAGGAGGAGTCAACTTCATATTCAGACACTGGGATATACCTGTCCATAAAATGTAGGCATATAGGTGGCTAATCACACAGTGTTATGAACAGTAAGTGGTGTCTACAGCTATCTCTGTATATATGTGTCCCTCAGATGAAACTGTGATTTTACTTGGAATGTTATTGAGAGGTTTAATGAAATGAGTATGGAAGTACACAAAAGTAGTATGTATAAAACTAAGGCTAGTAAGTTATTTTAGGATGCCCTATTTGAAGGCAGTATATAGTTTTACATTGTATCTTTTTCTATGGTGATAGATAAGGTCAGAAGACAGAGTTGAGGCTATGGTGTTGTATTCTTCTGTTAACTATTTTCACTTTTGCAGAACATTCTTGAAGATATATTGATTTTACCTTAATGGTTTTACCTTCAAGATAGGAGTATGAATTCTAAGGGAAGCGAAGGACAGACCTTTAAGTTTCTAAAAGCCATTTAATCTCCTCCGATGGAAAGATCTGTGTAAACACTGTTGATGCTTTGAAATTCAAATTACTTACCTCTGAAAAAACCAGACCATTTCTCTTACTTGGTTGCAATTTTTCTCATCCAAAGTCTTTATCAAACAGCGCTTCACTGGGAGTGCTTTTGCCTCAGAAGAACTGCTGGTAGAGTAGTACTATGATAATATTAAAGTAAGTTTTCTAGAAAATTAATAAAAAAGAAAATCTTTATTCTGACCTCTATATTTTAACAAAGTAAAACAAACAGAAGATTAATCATAAAGCTCCATTTCTTGTTTATTGTTTCGTATTGAGTGAAGGACACTATTTGACTGAACCTGAAGGTATAGTTGGCCTAGTTACAGAGAATGCGAACAAAAGTCCTATGATTTGTATTATGTAGGTGTGTTGGTTTGAGCTAATTGGAGGATTTGAGTGAGAAATTAGACTATTGGCTGAGAGAGATAAACACAGTGTGTCACTTCACCAAGTTTTACTGAGGAAAGAAAAAAAGTTGTTTTAAGAACTGTTCTCCAAACAACCAGATTAGCAGTTTGCNTATTACCTTTTCACTGTATATATCTGTAAATATCTGTTATATCTTGTAAATATTTGCTTGTATATTGTGCATTGCTGTAAATATAAAGCTTCATTTATTAACTTCCAGTGTTTTCTGAGTTTTAGCCAGGGTTTATAAAGGGGGGGGGACAGGTAACTGCTAAACCACTACAGTAGAAAATATAAGCAAGTAACAATAGTTCTTTTTTTCCTTGATGTATGCATGTATATATATGAAAATGTGATTGTATACATATGTGTGCATTGATTTGATGAGGTAATCTAAGTGAAACTTAAATGAGCACAGTACAAACCTGTGGAGAGATTTCTGAGAAGAAATAGCCTGGTAGTGGTAAACAACCCACTGCCAGGAAGATGTGTGAAAGAAAAGCACAGCGGAACACCTATGAAGTGAAAGTGCAGCTGGAAAGATCGGAAGGGAAACAGAGATGCAGACTGGGACAGTTCCTGCTTCTGAAAAAGTTACCCAGAAGTTTCTCAATAACTCTGAGGTCATTGTTTTTATTATGTAAACCAATTATTGCCTTCCACATATGATCCCCTATGCCAATTACTCTGTAGTATCCACAGACACCCCCCGCTTGCTGGCTATAAAAGAGATGTAGAATCACTAATAAACGGGGCAATTGCATAAACTACGTTGATTGCACAGTTGCTCACAGGGTGCAACTCCTGACACAAACCTATATTATGACTTCTCAGAAATCAATGGGAATGTACAACTGGAATTTACTACTGTAAATTATGCCAAGTATTCTCTGCTTGCCAGACAATATAAAAAATATTTCATTTGGCATTCCTTGATGTACCTCTCTTTCATTGAGATCAGTAATACTTTTCAAGATTATCTTAATTCATCTTACATTAGCCTGAAAAATTATTAATACAGCTATTTTGATTATTGATTTTCCTCTTAATATACTGTCTCAGTGTAAGAGCCACAGAAATACATTCACGCTTCATTTGTTGACTGTAATTTTACTGTTACCTTGAAATGACAAATGTGTGCTCTCAGGCATGATGTGATTAGCATTGTGCAATAGCTTATCCTGAGTCAACCAGTTCTAGGAGCCTAATGAAAGCACCATCTTCAGTAACTTCTATTCTGCAATTGAAAGGCTTTAAGAGTGAGAGAGGCAGAAATGCAGATGTAATTAGACTTCTCTTTATCTGGCAGAAAAATCAGTGGGGG
>VWZI01012877.1:73999-113964 GCA_013396835.1 Psilopogon haemacephalus | reverse complement strand
AAGAAAAGAACAGCCAAAAAACCCCCAAAACAACAAATGAAACAATCAAAAAAAAAATGGAGGTGCTTTTAAAAATGCTGTCAGAGATTTTTTCATGTGATGTCTGTCTACAAAACCCATATTACAAAAGACCTGTCAGCTGTCATACATTACAAGGAAGCAGCTGATATGGCACTGAATGAAGAGTATCATTAACATGGAGGTCTGCTCAACAAAGCAGACTTTTGCATTTGTTACTAGTTTTGTTTCACTAAATGCCAAATAACCCCCCCTTAGTTTTCAGCTGTTAATAGTTCATAATTACCTGCACAGCTTAAAAAAGCTAGTAATAGTTTTTGGATGTCCTTGCTAAAAGAGCTTGTTTAAGCCTATAACTGAATTAATGGTCTGGTTATATTCCCTCTGTGCTGTGACCTTCTCTAGGAGTTGTGTTCAGCCTGCAATGTTTGCACATGCCTGGGAAAGGTAGGGTATGGCAGTGCTTTATTGAAAGATGGTGAAGTAGACCTTTTGGTTTTTTTAATAAGTAAATGCTTTGACTTAAAATATTGTGTGTTTTCTGTTTTGAACTTGTTATGAGAGTCAACTGTAATTTGTTTTAATTTTTTTCCCACTGAATTATAAATCTGTTTGCAACATGATGTGCCTTAGTAAAAGGAATTGTTCAGGGTCACCTACTCAGCTTTGCATTAGACAACCTCAAGCCTACTGGTGTCATGTTGGTTTTATTCTTCAAGTGTGATAGCTTCCAGGGCAGTTTGGTGCATTCCGCTAATGGCTATAACATTTCCATTTACAGTGTTTGTTACCCCAGTGTTATAATCTAGTAATTTACTTTTACACTAAATATTTCTGCACATGAATGTATTTCATATTTATCAGAGAAATAAAGCTGTGTTCATTGTTGAGGACTAACTCTCATCAATAATATACTTTTAAAAGTACCACGCTTCCTATAGAATGAGCTTGGACATGCACAAGGCTTACACTTCTTTATGACCTTGCTTAATGGTCACCATGTGATTAAAACTAATTATTTAGTTAATAAGCCTAATACGTTGTGTGAAGCATGTTTACTTGGGTGGAATGTGACCTCTAGTGGCTATCGAGGCTGTTCTTTATGAAAAATGTATTTCATATACAATGGATTTAATTATCCCTAATGAAATATTTATAGCTGAGATGTGATTCTTTACAGGAATGAAAATTCTGGATCTCTCAGCAGTTTCTTTTTTCCTAATGTCCTATTTCCTGTGCTTCTAACTTTTCCTGCTCTTTAAGGATCGTTAATTGCTGTCTGTTGCATTCATAAGTTTCCTAAACAGCTTGGCATCCCCTGTTTTTGCTCTTGTGTCTCTTTAGGGAGAAGGGAAAATAAGCATCCTTAACAGCACAAAAAAAAAAAAAAAAACAAACCAAAAAAACCCTACCTAGAATGTTTGGTCAAAGTTTTGATTGTTGTTGGTAAGGCTGGACAGACAATGTACAGCTAAAAGAAGTTAGATTCTTTCATAAGACACTGATCTGCACAGAATGGGCTTTTTTTTTCCACTGACAGCCTGGGAAGAGTAGTGATTCCTTGGCTCTGGAAGTGTCAGGATTGTGACAAAGCTAAAGTAAGAGCCAAGACACATGGATATATGTGGATAGTCTTCCTGTTCATTCTCACTTACAGTAGAAAAGTCTAAAACTAAACTCTGTGAAAGGGAATTTTAAAATGCAGCAGGTGTTGGCAGATGTAAACAAAGTCACCTGCTTCCCATGTGATTTAATGAGTTACTTTCAACAGAAACAGAGCTAAATGGTGAAAATCTCTGAGAATCAGAGGAGGCTTTTCTGTAATAAAAATAATAGTAGATGAAATATCCCAGATACAGGCACCTCAGTGTCTGAATCATTTACACTGAACACCCAAAGGCCGTGTGAGAGGTAGGAGAGATGGATTTGAATTTAGACAGTATTTCTGAGCTGTATGAATTCTGCAGAACTTGGCGTCCTCATTGTGGGTGTCTGCACAGTCTTTAGGATTTGGATTAATCTGGAGTGCTGGAAGTTGCCCA
This sequence comes from Psilopogon haemacephalus, assembly GCA_013396835.1. Taxonomy (NCBI): domain Eukaryota; kingdom Metazoa; phylum Chordata; class Aves; order Piciformes; family Megalaimidae; genus Psilopogon; species Psilopogon haemacephalus. The sequence continues at coordinate 111,904 of VWZI01012877.1, read as the reverse complement.
AGTTATTAGTCAAGCGTTACAAATTAGTTGATAATAAATATTCAGTAGCAGCTGTCCTTTTGGAGCCTGAGGAATTAAGTAAATGGTTTACTTGTGTAAATACCTTTTTTTGTGTTTGTAGCTGTAAGCCTCCATTCAAATCAGCTTTTGTTAGGCAATACTTCAAGCAGTCTTTTAAGCACTGTGAAGAGCCCCTGGTTTAGACTGGATTTGAAAAAACAGAGCCGTTGGTATAATTTATATTCTATAGTGTTAAAGAATAAATTAGAAAACCACCTCATATCTCCTATTTAAAATATCTTTTTGCCATTTTGTGTGTGTGTTTTGCTTGGTTTTAGGATTTTAAAAGTATTGTGAACACTATGGAGAAAATTACAGGCTTTTTCAAGAATTAACTTGACTGTGTTGTAATAAATATACATTCTAGTGTTATTCTTGAGGATTATTAAAATGCACTTATAAAAGTACTGGGATTACAGACGTTTCAGTATTAGAAAGAATATGTTTTTATACCATCAGTTTTCTTGGTTTCTCGTGAAGCAAAATGTAACATTTTCTTTAACATTCTGACATATCCGCATAATATTCAGATCCTCTCAAAACTTCTTATAAGAGAGATAAAGTGTTAATGTGAGATAGAGAATTTTAAGGTAAAAGAATATGGTGAGTATAAAATCAACTTGTGTTTTGTGAGTCTATTTTTCACATACTGTGTTTCCCAGTCTCCTGCCTCAGTTGTTACGCAAGATCCATCAGGCTTTTTGCATTCTTCATTCAGTTGCTACTAATTGCAGTCACTGATTTCAACTAGGAGTTGAGTTGGTCCACAGATAACCAGGCCTACCAGTATTTCTATTCTCAGCAACTGGTGTATAGTCCCCTAAACTTATTTATGAGCAATTGAATAGTAAGCTCCACTGTTCTGGGTGGCTGTGGTAGGTTACGGGAGCTGTAGTCTGAGGAGCTGCCCTGCAACAAGAGTTAGTGTATGAAGAACCCAAACTAGCAGGGCAAAATGATGAACTCAGACAGCTCTGGAAATGCTTGTGTAATAATCTGCTAAAATGGAACGTTTGAAAGCTGCTGAAAGTGTTATTTTTCAATTTACAGTTTTTAAACAATTCTTTTCCCCATACAGTCCAAGATTTTGTACACATTTTGATTCTATTTTTTTACCAATTACTCATTCCATACAGTGAAGTACTTTTAATGAAAATGAGATTATTGTGAAGACTTACTTATCCAGACAAAACGCACGTGTATGGCACGTTCACTTATTCTGCAAAATCAGTTACTTTTTCTTTACTTCAGCTTTGAATATGAATTATACAATTTTTTTTTTCTGTGAAAATGGCAACCAGAGCTATTAGTCATCAAGATAAATTTCTATCTGAACACTTGAAAATGTAGGTATTGTTATGACCATGTAAAATAGGACTTTAAATTGAAAGCTCTCAGATTATTTTATTCATGAGTTCTTCCTGTAACAGCAACTCCTGTGTTCATAACTGTTGTGAATATTTTGAATAATTCTGGTTTACCGTGAATTATCTGCAGAGGTCATAACATTACATTGTGTAAATTTTTATTTATTCCAAAGAATAGATTGAAGCTGACTGTCTTAGCTGTTGTAGAAAAAAGTAATTGTATCAAATTACAGAGACTTGAAGAAGAAACTGTGAAATCAAAGTCTAAGAACAGACAAAAAGGTCAACTATTTGTGACTTACAAAAGCCAAAAGGTGATAGCAAGATCAGATGCCACAGGATTTTATTATCCAGGTATATATTTTTTTCCATATTTAAAATATTTTTTTGAGTTTCTTAATACTGATAAAACATCAGCTTTGGTCATAATTAGTTACTTCTGCCTTAGTCAGATTTAATGTTACATGAAAAAATAATGTATATGTTGTGTGTGCACAATACAAAACTTTATAAAAGGCCTACAAGCAGTTACACATTTATGTGAGAACTGTATGGAAGAAAATCCATTTAAGTAATTGTCTGAGTGTATCAACCCCTGTCTCTCTTTGATGACTCCTCTGAATGTTTCTGTCTGAGCATTTGACAAAAGCAGAGCTTTTGCATGTGCTCAGAGAATTCACTAAATGCTGCTCCTTTTTTTGTTGAGATGTAAAATCCTGTTCTGTTGTCTCATTAAACATATCATGTGTATATGTGTGCTTATTTTTGTGTTATGTCTAATTTGTTTTCTTAAATTATATACTTTTAACTGTGGTAATAGTTTCATTATGTCAACTAACATCCACCTAATCAGTTTACAGATTTCAGACTTGGGCTTGAAAATTATTCTTTGCTTTATTTTTATCCATTACTAAGAATGGTTGCTAAAACTAGTTGTTTTTATACAATTTAGAAAATTCTCTAATGCCCTAGCACATCTTATCCTAGCTAAATTAAAATGAATAATGTGTAATGTAGACATTTTTTTTCCTCAGTGACATGTGACACCTTATAGGCTTTAAAAAAAATCTACAAGGGGTGAAAGAAAAATAATTTGAATATTTTATTACATTCTTTTTATAGGAACTGTGATGAAGAACATCAGTTCTACCTATGTACTTGTTGCCTTCAGCAATGGGGAGACCCGGAATGTACCTGTGAAATTCACTATACCTGTGGGAGGTGCTATGCCATGCCCATATCTGCAGGTGAAACACTGTGGGTTTTTTTATGACAGCAAATATGCATTTTAAATTTTGTTCACTTGCTCACACACAGAATAGAGGATAGATCAAACAAAAACCCACAAGGAAAAAACCCTTCTACTTATATTAAATAAAGTTTTTTTAGTGATAACAATATCATGCTGTTTTCCACATTCTATTTTCAATTTGTTTGGAACTTGGCTTTATTGTAATATTATTCCTTTGTTTATTAGAAATTTAGATTTTTTTCTTTATAAAACATGAATATTTTTTCACCTATAGAAGAAAGGATAAAAAATGGATACAGATGTTTTGAATACAAGAAACATTTTTGTAACTGCTTTGTTACCATTAAAATTAGAGACATGGATTTTTTCTGTTAGCAGTGAAGGCAACTGATGGTCTGGTTGTTCCTGGTGTTCTGTAAAAGGGAGACACCCAATTATGGGGGAGATCTGTGGAATTGAACAGAAAATTTTTACTTCTGTGTTCATTTTTATAATAATTTTGTATTAGTCTAAAATTCCCAAGATCAGTTTAAAAGCTTATTAAAAATATACAAATTTGGAAGAAAAGGAAGGAAGGAAAGGGTAAGAAGGGAGGAAGGAAGGAAGGGTGGGTTTCCTCATTCAGTCTTGAGTTGCTAGTTGAGCCTTGGTATATTTAGTAGGGCTTTGTGTTGTCTCCCAGATTCAGTGGAAATGGTGAGCATGCAAGGAGCAAGTTCTTTGCTTTTAAAGATCCCATATTAAAGCAGGGGAAGTTCTTGAAATGATGATTTGTGTAAAAAATATTCTAGTCTTTGCTTTTCATATCTTGTAAACCTCACAAGTTACACAGTTCTTGCAAACTGATGCAGGTTGGAGACTACGTATTTACCAAAACCGGAACGGTGACAGGAAATGAATATTATGTGCCTGCTATTGTTATAGCAACACCAAATAGAGAGGAAAAGGATGACAAACTCTACACAGTTCTTACGTTCAACAACAGGAAAGTAAGTAAACTTAGGACATTATAGCAATTTGGCAGTGGTATTGTCATTGTTATATTTTTGATGAGGCAGATACAATTTTCCAGGCTAATGAGCTCATTGTCCCAGTCCCTGTCTCCAGGTAACCAAAGTAAATGAGATTTCAGGGCTCAATTGGATAGTATACACGAACCAAGAAATTCTGTAGGATATTCTATTTTAAAATTATACTGTTTTTTCCTCTATATGCCATGTGGTGGCTTTCACAAGCTGCATGCTACTAAAATGAGAAATGTATGAAGTTTTATCACAGTCAGTATAGTTTTTAGTCTTAATTATGTTTGTTTATTAGCCATTATAATTTTACTGAAACTTCTGTCTTCATTTTAGAAATGGATGGCAGTTATGTTAAAACAGTTGATCTGTTCTTCTTACGGATCTTCATTGTCACTGAAACGTAGCTATAAATTGGGTGAATGTTGATTGTGCTGTTGCAGGAACACTGTGTGAGAAGTGAGCTTATTAAAATCAGCCGAATGAAGTATGACTTTTCCTGTCACTATATAAGAATGGTGCAGCTGGTGGATCATATGATGTGAGTATGATTGAACCTAAAAAACCCACAAAGTTATTTTACATGAAACCTAAATGTAGCACTTTGGGATCAGCTATGGTGTCAGATTTTATTAGGTAGTACTCTAATCACGGTTGTTGTGAAGTGGCTTGCTCTACACATGCAGCTAGGTGATTTGACCCATAAGCATGTCAATGAGAGAGCATTGACTGTCTGCCCTAACATTTTATTATTGGGCAATTTATTGCCCTGTTTTCCTTTTGGAAACAGTAGTTGTATGTGATGTTGTTAGAGGACTGTTTTCTATTTGTTGTAGACCTTATTTTTCTTCTAAGATAATAATTTTGATACAAAGCTATGCATTAAATTGCAAGTTTCTAAGATACTGAACCTTTTGCTGGGCTTAAATCTAGTGAATGATAGGCAGAGAACCTGTACAGTTAATATGAGCCTCTATGGAAATTCTGCAGAATTAATGTACAGCTAGGGTAACATTTTTCTGGTGTGAAGTGTGTACTTAATGTGCAGTGGTTCCAAGTGATTGTGGATAACTTTTTCATCTTCTATTAGTTCTAGTGAACTTGCAATGAAATAGTACAGAATTGTGATAACCTTCAGATCACCAACAATCTCTGACAGCTAGCAACAACAGATCTTAAGAAGCAGAATAAGATAAGAACAATCACCTAGGGATACTTCTCCAGAATACATTACCCACCTCCAGAAACTTGGGAATTAAGGATTTTATGAAGCAAAATGTAGTCTTTCTGTTAAATAACCTTGATTCTTCCACGAATTTTATAGAATCAGAATACATTGGGTTGGAAGGGACCCTCAAAGGTTATCTTGTCCAAACCCCTTGCAGTGAGCAGGGACATCTCTAGATACATCAGAGCCACATCAATTCTGACCTTGAATGTGTCCAGGGATGAGACCTTCACCACCTCTCTGGTAACCTGTTCCAGTATTTCACCACTCCTTATTGTGAAGAACTTCCTCCTTATGTCCAATCTAAATCTACCCTGCTCCAGTTTCAAAGTGTTGCCCCTCATCCTGTCACTACAAGCCCTTCTAAACAGTCCTCAGCCTTCCTGTAGGTCCCTTTCAGATATTGAAATGTAGTTATAATGTCTCCCCAGAGACATTGGCTTCTCCAAGCCAAACAGCCCAAATTTTTTCAGCCTGTCTTCATAGGAGAGGTGCTCCAGCCCTTATCTAGACATGTTTCAGCAGGTCCATGTCCTTCTTGTGTTGGAGCGCTCATAGCTGGCCACAGTACTCCAGGTGAGGCCTCACCAGAGCAGAGCAAAGTGGCAGAGTCGCATCTGTTGACCTGCTGGCAACATTTTTTTTGATGCAATTTGCCTTGTGCAGTTACTTCTTTGAACCCACATAAAACTTTATCAACCATAGCCTTTTCCTGGAAGGAGCTGCACAGGTTCACATTTTGTGTGAGAAAACTTGTAGTTTTGTTTTGAATCTTCCATCTGCCTTGACATCCCATAGGGACTTTACCCTGGAGGGTTTCCTATTCCATCTATATCAGTGTAGTACAGACACTGCTGTCAAAGAATTGTGTCATCTCCACCACTTTTTCCCATGAGGCTGCATGAACAGGACAAATCTCACTTTTAAAAGCAATTTTTAAAGTTCTTAATTTTTACTAAATACCCTAATATGATGATCAGTGTTAAAGGTGATAAAATTCTATGATATTGTAATTCTAGAAATGATGGGTGAGGCTAGCAGTTGTGGGCTGGATTCCCTGATGGAACAAAAAAGTAATAGTGATTCAAGCCCTGTTTCCCACACATTTCTAATGATGATTCTAGTGCTTGGAACTTGGCTCTTCTACCAGCTTGCAGCCGTAAATAAATTAATACCCCCACTTTACTGAGCAGAATTCCAGTTGTGGAAATGACTACCTACATGATGTTAGCCTCTTTACACTGAAAAATAAACCTGAAAACCATGATTTCCTACATAATGCATACGACCAGTTAAAAAGAAGCAGGTATAAAACTGGGCTGAGTTCCAGCAAGATCCAGAGAAATTTTTCCTTTCCAGGGAGCTGAGTTGGATTCTCAGTGAATACTTTATTAAGAAAAGATGTGATTAAATGCATAAACAATGAGAGTGGCTTCCATTCTGTATGTTTTGTTTTATGGTTGAGTGCTTTAATATTCATTCTCCAAACAAACTTTATCGGTGAGCTGACTTGCTATTGTTATGTACAAATAATGAGAAAATTGAGTTATTCACTGGCAAACAGAGGAGTTCTTGGAGAACTGGATAAAATGAATGCACTGTTTGTTTTCCAGTGAAAAATAAATGTATTCATTAGATCTACATTGTAGATGAAATTATATCAAATCTTGCAAATCTCTGGGTAAAATGGTGTGCAAAACTTGTTAATCAACTCTGTCTGTTAACTGTGACTTTTTATAGTGTTTCCAGCTGGCTAACACTGACTTGGTGGTAAATGCATTGTCCAGTTTGCATAGCAGATGATGTAAAAATCTAAATAAAATATTCCAAACAACATTGTTCCTATCGCACAAAATAATGAACTCTCCGTTAAGATGTTCATTTTATTCTCTTTAAAACAAACTAAACCAGTTTGCAGCGTGGCCTGGAATAGAGCATACATTTTACAAGCATAATGATTGAGCACACCACTGCCTTACAGTTGTTTTAACACCTGAAGTTTTCACTACTTCATTTCTTTTTTTCCTCACAGCAGTTGTAGATTTTAGAAATAAGCCATTGTACTTGGAATAACAATGGTTTCTCTCTGCAAAATATCTCTATTTTTGAAGATAACAGAATTTGGATTTTCCTCAAATTATGCCCATTAAAGGAATATGAGAATTGCCTTCAAACAATATTATTTCAAATGCTATTACTTCTACCTGATTGCTGTTGTTTTTTAAAGACAGCAAGGTCTCTATGCACAAACAGGACTCAGATCAGTAACACTTGAATGTCTGGCACCTCTGAGAGTAGAATTTGGGTGTTTTTGCTCCCTAGTTGACAGGAAAGCCTCAGTGCACATAGGTATATTACAGCAGGTTGGCTAATTCTGTAGCCCCAGGTTCTGTGGAATTATTTTGATGTTTGTGTGGTTATGCTTCAGTCCCTAATCTTTAGAAGTACTAACATAGCTCTTCACATTTTAATTTCAGATGCTATCATCTGTTTGAGGTGTTTTTCTGTCATCACAGTGGAAAGGAATAATTATGGCACAGCAAGCACCCTGCAGATGTATTTCATATGCAAATGAAAACACTACGTGCTTTGGCCCTACACCATAAAAAAATAATTATTGCCCACATCCCTTTTGAAGTCAAAGGATGTGGACAGAATTAGAAACCAGATCTTTGTTTTAGGCAATTCTTTACTTATTTTAAAAATAAAAGAGAAATCAACGTGTAAGAACTTTGTAGCCCTGTTGGATGGTCAAAGTGTGATAAATCCTTCTCTTGTTAGTACTTTGAGATGTAGGAAGTGTCATGTTAAAAGTATTTAAAGCAGTGCTTTTAGCTTAGGAACATTTCTTTTCCACTTTTCTAGCCTGGACAGAGAAAGCACAAAGCCCTGTCTTTACTCGTTTGTGGAAGATGGAGAAGAAGCTAAACAAAGAATTGTGAAAGAAAATAGAGGAAAGAAGAAGAGCAGAGCAGCAGACAAAAAACATCCCAGGAAGAAGATGTTTGACTCTGATGATCTTTTGTTTGTCTCCAGAAGGGAATTAAAACAAAAAGGAAGACATTCACTGCCTAGCAATGAAGAAGAATTTGGAGGTAAAGAGGTAGTTCTGGAAAATTATGAATGTTAGTAGTTAAACACTTCTGGGTCTTTATTTAAGGCTTCTCCATTTCTGGGTGTTAGACTGGCCTGTTTTCTCATTTCCTATGTGATGAGGTTCATTCAACTCCTTTGGAAGCCATTCTTCACACTGACCATTTTCAGCATGTGCTTCCACAGGAAAGGGAAGATATGAATAAAACATTGGCTGGCATATGAAACTTTAATTTCCATAACACTTTAGTGGCAGCGAAAGTGCAATAACACCAACTTTAGTACCTGCAAGTAAGAAGAGTATACACTCCAGTCCCTCTACTGCTTGTTAGTTATTAGTTTAAAGGTACATTTTTATTGTAGGCATTAAACTATAGCATATGGCATTCAGTGCTTCAGAGGTTAAATTGATTTTAGTGGCTGAGCTAGTTCAGTTAAAGATGACATTCACAGATTTCATTGAGTAGGAAGGGTCCATCAAAGCTCATCTTGTCCAACTCCCCTGCAGTAAGCAAGGTCACTTCTAACTTGATCAGACTGCCCAAGCCCACATCAAGTCTTCAGTGTCCCTATTACAAGAGCAATGTGGATATACTAGAGCATGTCCAGAGAAGGGCCATGTGGAGGATCAGAGGGCTGGAGCACCTCTCCTGAGAGGACAGTCTGAAACAGTTGGGGATATTCAGTTTGGAGAAGAGGAGGCTCTGAGGTGACCTTATTGTGGCCTTCCAGTATCTGAAGGGGGCCTACAGAAAAGCTGGGAAGGGACTTTTTAGGCTATCAGGTAGTGACAGAACTAAGGGGAATGGAGCAAAGCTGGAGGTGGGGAGATTCAGATTGGATGTGAGGAGGAAGTTCTTCACCATGAGAGTGGTGAGGCCCTGGAACGGGTTGCCCAGGGGGGTGGTTGGGGCTACTTCCCTGGAGGCGTTTAAGGCAAGGCTGCATGAGGCTCTGCCCAGCCTAATCTAGGGTAGGGTGTCCCTGTCCATGGCAGGGGGTTGGAACTAGATGATCCTTGTGATCTCTTCCAACCCTGACTGATTCTATGACTGTAGGGACAGGGCCTCAACCTCATGCCTGTGGCTACCTGTTTCAGTATTTTAACGCTCTCGTTGTGATCTTCCTCCATATGTCCAACCTAAATCTACCCTGCTCTACTTTCAAACCATTGGCCCATATCCTATCACTAGAAGTCCTTCTAAACAGTCCTTCTAAACAGTCCTTCCCCAGCTGTTCTGTAGGTCTCCTTCAGATATTGAAATGCAGTTACAAGGTCTTCAGGGGAAAATCAGAGACCTGATGCATGTGTTAAATAAGACTATATGGTCATCCTCACAAGATTTCAGTGGATCTCTTTATACAGTCTCTGCGTGTAATTGTGTATTTATCCTCTTTGAGTCTAGATAGTTAACTGATTTTCAAACGGTGCAAACTATTTTGTAGGATTTTGTTTATACAATTTTGTAAATTATGTGAAATCAGTCTCTCTGGAACAGATATTAAAAATATCAGGTAGCTAGCAATGCACTTTTCCCTTAACGGAATTCAGTGCTGAAATAACACTGAGTATTCAAGCCAGGAGTCTAAATCACTGAAGTTACTTATGAGCTGAAACAGCCTGTTTTCATCTTCAGACACCTACATATCTCTGAAGTCTCAATTGTTGCCCTTGACATGCTGGACATACCAATGTTCATCAGAGTGATCCCTTACCTGGTTTTCCTAGCAGTTACTGGCAGTACTGCAGTATTTCTTCATTTTTCACAACAAAGGCAGATTTTCGTAAAATAGAGTTTAATGCCATCAGCAATTCCTACATTTCCTATCCCAAGGTTTGTCTTGTCACTTTTTATGAACTCTTCATATACATGTATGTGTTTTTAATGATCTGATTGGGCTATGTTTTGTAACTGCTTCATGAGTTAATCAACACTTCTTCCTACAGTTCTCCCAACTTCAGGTGAATATTCATGTTACGTAGTGAAGTAAGTTCTCCTGAACTTCAATGAGTATTACCCAGTATAGAAATGGATTTTTGTGCTCTCCAAGATAATGTGGATTCAGCTACATGGCTCTTACAGAGCTGGTTAACAGAACCTTTTATTTCTGTGAAGACTTATATTTGCACAGAGCTGTGAGTCCTGTATGAAGTAATGCACCATTTTGGAATATTTGTGATTTGACTCATGCTCAGCTGAAATATTCCTTACTGTTAGGAGGAAACCACATCCTGCTCCTGTTGCTCCCACTCAGGGAAACAAAGTTAATAGAAGCTAATAAATATTAAGTAATTATGTTAGTTATTTAGTGCATATTAGCTTCATTATTGTGTCAATGGGTAATATTTTAATTTATTCCAGTACTATTACATTTACTGCATTATTATGCATTAATGTACATACTTGCTGCTTTTGTTGTGTTGGTTACTTCTGTATGTTTGTAACAGTGAATACCTAAAGTCCTGGCAATTTCCTTCTGTTAGCAGGCTAATAATTCTTTGTCTAGGTAACTAGGATAATACTACTTGATTGAGCAAGATCAAAAATACTTGACTTCATTACTGTTTACTGCAGTAATTATTTTTTATAGACACCTTAAGAAACATGTGTTTGTTCCTATTAAAAAAATATTCATCCTGTCTTTCTTGTCTTCTTTTTGACCTGCAGTACCTAAAATCAATGTTCATTTCACATTATTTCCTTGTTGATTTTCCAAAATAGTTAGTGAAAAAAATAAATCAGAAAAGAGTTCAGAGTGGGGTACAGGTATGACACACAGTATCAGGCTTCATTGCCTGATGCATTAGCAGATCATAGCTAACAGAGCCCAAATCTCATTTTTAAATTGTAATGAGATGTGACATGAAGTAATTACACTCATAATTACTGTAACTGTCAGTATGGGGTGGGTGAGACCTTTGAAAAAGATAATTTGCTCTCTGTGGCAAGTCTAGTTCCTCTGAATTGGGTTTAAGAGTGTAACAGCTGTAGCACCTGGCAGCCCAGTGGATTTCCCACAGTAGAATTCCACATTTTTAGCACCCAGTTAATTTTAGATCTCATTTTCAAGATAATTCATTCTGCATTTGGAGAAGGCTATTATAATAAAGAAGTGTTCCCATCTGTTGGTCATGGCTTGTTTAATTAAGTAGTTGATGTCAATTCAGCTATGCTTGCATCTGTTACTTGCTGCAGCTGTATGTGGTTAAAGGCTTCCCAACAGCCTCTAGTTTTAGCTTTTTCTATTGATAGCATGTTATAACTTGGCTGAAAACCTCTGTCTTCTGTCAGATTTGTCTGCTTAACAAAAGAGAAAAGCATGTTAAATTTTCTATCTCCTTGTCCATACAAAGGAAGGATGCAGGCACATTGGTGTAGGAGGCATGTGCTGGGGTATCTGAAGATGGAGAGGAAATGCAATTCTGTTCGGATTTTGGGAGCAACGCAAGGATGGTTTCTTTCAAAATCTTGGGAAATTACATAGTGCACGGGGTAAAGAAAATAAAAAGTTTGTGAATTGTGTGTGATGGAGAACACTAATTTAACACTGCATTTTCCATTTCATTCAGGGTAGCAGTATGGCCACAGTATCAGTATTTTGGTTCATCAATGATAATCAATGATTTACTACTACAGATGATTTGCTGTCAGTTTATAGGATACAGTCAAGAAATCTCCTGACCTCACATAGACAAACTCGAGCTACCTCAGGGTACCCAAGAGAATCAGAATCTTGCTTTTGTATATCTAAGTGTTGATGTTATGCATTTCTAACAGATTTTTCAAAATCACATTTTTTACTTTTAAACTCTCAGCTTCTGGGGGTGGTAGCTATGGATGATCATCATTCCTAAATCTAACCATACTCAAATCTTGTCTCTATTCAGTCTGTGCTGTTGTTTCCTCACTCTGCTTAACATATCTTTATTTACAATGGAAGGCTGCGCTGCCATCGAGCAAGATCTGGACAGCCTGGAGAGCTGGGAGAATGCAAACCTTATGAAGTTCAGTAAGGACAAGTACAGAGTCCTGCATCTGGGAAGGAATAACAGCAGGCTGAGGGTTACTCTGCTGGAAAGCAGCTTCATGGAGAAAGATGTTGGAGTCATAGTGGACAGTATGTTCTCCATGGGACAGCAATGTGCCTTTTGTGACCAAGAGGGACAACAGCATCCTGGGGTCCATTAAGAAAAGTGTGTCCAGCAGGTCTAGGGAGGTTCTCCTCCTTATGGTGACCCACACCTGTAATTCAGTGTCTGGGTTTGTGCTCCTCAATTTGAGAGAGACAAGGATTCACTGGAGAGATTCGAACAGAGAGTTCTGAGAATGATTATAGGACTTGAACATCTCTCCTGTGGTTAGTCTTGAGAAGGCTGACAGGGGATCTTAACAACATGTATTAGTATCTAAGGGCTGGGTGTCAAGATGAAGGTGCCAGTCTCTTCTCAGTGAGTACCCAGTGATAGAACAAGAAACAAGCTAGAACACAGGAGGTTCCACCTGAACATGAGAAGACTCTTTATGGTGAAGGTACTGGAGCACTGGAACAGGCTGCCCAGAGAGGCTATAGATGTTTCTGTGCAGCCTGCCCTAGGCGATCCTGCTTTGGCAATGGGGGGTGTACTCAGTGATCTCTGGAGGTCCCTTCCAACCCCTAACATTCTGTGATTCTGTGATTCTTCAGATGACTTCCACAGTTTTGTTTTCTACTACACAAATGTTTCTTATACAACTGTTTAAAACCAAAAAATCCCCTTTGAGGAAATATATTAAGCAAAATAGAGTATATGGTTTTACTTTGTTTCTTCTTATTTTATTCTCTCGTTTTTCCTCCACCTTCTGCTCTTTTGCCATTAATTTGTTAAGATTGTTATAGTTTTGTGCCAGGAGAGTATGTAGTTGTTGGAATTCTCATTAGATATGATTGTATAAAGTGACTTTTCAGTGACACAGTATTGTTGATGTTAAACCAGAGAATATAAGCATGGTTGTACCAGGTCAAACAAAAATCCATGTAGCCCAGACTTTGTCCCCAGCAGTGGCTAGAAGATTATTCCTGAGGAAGAGTAAAAATAAAGGTTGGCATGTGAGTAACAACAGCTACAAGCTTAGAAAATGAGAATACTTAAAAAGCAGACTGGTTTGAACTTGTGAGGGTGAAAGGGAAAAAGGAAAGCAGTAAAAAAGCTTCTAGAAAAGAGCACTGGACTATTGCTCTGTTACTGTAATCAAGGAGTAATTTGATCCATGATAAATTTCAGGATGTGTGTCAGATGGATGTTGAACTGTTATAATCAAGCTCATAATGGGTCAATTACTCCTCTCACTAAAGAGTATATGTTCTCTCCTAGTGTCTTCATTCTCCATTTCATCACCCTGGTGTTCATCAAGGTGTCAAACTCTGCAGTCCTCAAGGACTTCAACTCCCAGTTCACCAAACCATCCCTATTGCTTGCACAGTCCTGTTGCAGAAAAGCCTCCAAAGCCTGGTAAAAGCAATAATGACAGAGTTAATTGGAGATGACACTGAACAGCAAGGATTGCCAAGGCAGCTTCAGCACCACTGCTCAGAGCAGAGGAAGTCATGATGAAGGAATCTGTGAGGAATTGCAGATAGAGAAGACTTTTAACAGCTGTGGAAAAGTTACCTGTTTAGTAACTGTGAAATGTTATTCTTTGAAGAAAAAATAAACTATCTAGTTAATGAAAAATTATTTATGGTTTTGTGGACTTACTTGAAAAAAGAAACAGTATCAGAGGTTCAGCTGTTCTGCTGAAAAGTATCAATATGAGAAGAAAGAATGGTTAATTGTATTTGTCAGAGAATCCTCTGCACTAAACGTATTCAATTTGTTAATTCTGGGGTTTTCTTACAAATTATCTCTTTTCCACAACTCTTTTCTCACAAGCTCAGTCTATGAGCATCTGGGAAGTCCTGCTGCAGGGAGCTTCACTAGTTTTCTGCTGGGGAGCTGACACATATCTGACTATGTATTGTTTCTGATATGTTTCCTAAATGGTTTTTTTATGAATTGAACTGTAGAAGAGAAAGTTAGCCAGGCCAGTGGTAAGACCCACTCTTGACAATTTTCATCTAAGAGCTGGAATCTAAATGCAAGCATTTGCTGAAGCGTGTCCAGGATACAACTGAGTTCAGCAGGAGGAAAATCCAGTGATTCAGGATGCAAATGCTCATGAATACTGTAGCTACAAAAATGCTTCCTGAGGAAGACTAAATAGATCAAGCAACTTAAAAAATATCTTTTTGTTTTTTCTTCTCTTCAGACACACAGAATTGTAACAAGACGGAGTCCAGCTGCCTGTACACATCTGTCTTGCGCTATCTGTGATTCCTAAGGGTCTCAAAGACATTGGGTTCAGGTTGGCATATATGACATAAGACTTAGGGAAGATTCATTTGGTCTTACTGCTAGATGCTGGGTGAGATAATCCATAGCACCTAAAATAGCACTGAGCCCTGTCAGTGAAGTAATTGGTGGACACTGCAGGAGAGGCTTAGAGGTTTGTCCGTTTATATCCATTACCATGTATATCTGCTTGATTATGTGGAATGGAAGAAAACATTTTGTCCTTAGAAAACGTTAGAAAATCAGAGCACATCTACTGCCGCCAAGACATGCTACAATCCCAAATCGCATTAGAAACATTTTCTGAGCTGCTGCCTGGACAGTCCTTGAGAGGAAATGTATCCATTCTGCAAATTACATAGAAATATAATCCAAGTCTTAAAAATAGCCATAAGTGACTTTAAAACAGTCACATCTTGAAAATTTGCAATGGCAAATTGAGGTCTTTTAGCTGGACAGCAAGGAGAAAGGATTCCTGGCTGAGGAAACAGCGATTTTAAAAGTCTGTTGCAATCTACCAGTTGGTTCAGCCATACATGGAGTTTCAGGCTCTGATCAGAGTCACTCTCCCTTGCTGGCCTGCTTTTGTACTTGACACAGTTACTCTTCATGGTCGTTCAAATAGTACTCTACTAGTGGAAGAAAGAAGCCCCCATGGCTCTTTTCTGCTATGAACATGGCAAAGCAAATGAGAATGGAAATTCCTTCTTACATAACAGCAGTGTTTACTTGCAATTGCACACCTTGGAGGCCATTGAGACACCTAAAGAGAAAAGTGTCTACAAAAACATTAAAAAATACTTAGTTCTTGCTGATTTAAGTGGCTGCTGCTCCTGAAACACACACACACACACACACACCCCCAACAAAATGTGTAAGTAACACTAAAAGTGTGGCCCAGGACTCCCTCCAGGAGTGTGCAACTTCAGGGTGCTGATATTGTGTGTGCAGTGCCTGACACCTGGTAAGATCCAGCCCAGAGCTCTGGTCAGACCCCGCTGCTCTAAGCCCACCCCAGCAGGGAGGATGCAAGGACTGTGCTGGCAGCCCAAGCCCAGCTGAAACCTGAGCTTGCCCTGCTGAGCCATTATGATGTGAGCAGACAAAAACCCCAGACACCCAAGTTGGGCTCTCTTTGGGCAGAAAGAATTTGTGGAGCAATATTTGAAGTGGGAGGAGGGGTTTGTTTGCAATTTTAAAATTTCTTTACTTTGCTTTTGAAGATGAGCTGATGGACAGGTTCCCCAGTGCCCTTTATGCTGACCTACAGCTATGCTTCCCAGCACTTTGTCATTTTGCTGTTGAACTGCAGCAAACAGGGTGTATTCCATACACTGTAACCAACTTTTCCTTTAAGCTAACACCCTCTACTGTTCACTTTTGCATATTGTGCATATGCAAAATGTAGCTGCAATTAAAGTGGCTCCTGACTTCTGTGTGGCTCAGCGATTTCTAGACTACTGTCCCGGTATTATCCTTGTTATTCTTTGAAACTTACACAGCAGTGCTTTATCCACCTGACCTACCTTGCACATCTTTCAGGAAAAAAAGTAACTCGCAGCAATGTCACGTTTTAACAGTTTTGATGTGTGCAACTTCAGGATTCTTTCTTTTTTTTTAATATTATCAAAAATAGCCTGATAGCACTTTGATGCTGTTGAATGTTGGGGCTTTAGTTTAGCAATCAGAAGTCTGTGAGATTGATTTTTTTTTTTTTTTTAATGCTGTGTTTTTATCTGACATAATTATGAAAGTTGAACGGTGTTTCAGTGTGAGAGGTGATTGCTCACATTTCAGATATTTTGATTTGGGGGAACACACTCCTTTCTCTGTGTTTAAAGACTGAATGAGGACGAGTTGTTAGATTGAGTTACCATGTAAACTATAGACATCTGGGCTTGCCTGCCCATGAATTACAGACATATGCTGTTAGTCAGCTGTTTATGTCCTCGTCAGCCCATGCTTTAAGGAGAAGGTCAAGGCAAATGACATAGCCCTAGAACAATATATTATTTGTCACTGGGAGAAAGGTGCTAAAACCAAAAGGACTTTTGGTACCTTGCTATGAAAAGACAGTTACATGGCAATGGAATAAGCAGAAGAAACTACTGAGCTCTCCTCTTCAGTCCCTCAGTACCATGACACAAGTCATGCTCAATTTAGTCTTCTTATTTCTGTATAGAACCACCTGGCACATCGTGTTTTCTAGCAATCTCCTGGCAAGGAGAGGGTTTAAGGATAATCCAACTTTAGGAATGCTGTTTTCTAGGGGCGAGAAACTTTTCCTTTGGTGCTATTCTTCATGTGTAAGTCAATAAACAGGGAGCTAACCTTTATGAATATAATCTACTAAAATATTTCTTCTTTCC
Organism: Psilopogon haemacephalus; assembly: GCA_013396835.1. NCBI lineage: Eukaryota > Metazoa > Chordata > Aves > Piciformes > Megalaimidae > Psilopogon > Psilopogon haemacephalus. The sequence goes on along the minus strand of VWZI01012877.1, from coordinate 95,146 downwards.
ACAACACTACTAGCAACAAATTGTATTGTGCTTAGGTGTGTGTGAGCACGGTTAATTCTTACCAGTCACACAGGATTTTAGCAGGATTAATCTCATTAGTTCTTCTCTCTTGCTGACAACTTCTGAAGCCACTCCCAAAAACTCTCTGGGTCTGTTTCTAGCCCTCAGGTTTGCTGATCACCCAAAGTTTTCCCTGAGTTTCTTCTGTACTTATAAAAAACGAAACAACAAAACCAAAAAAACAACACCATTCCCAGAAATACCTTTTCCTGGTGGCAGCTGTGCTGCCATTTCTAATTTGACTTTCTAAGAGGCATCAAAAGATTAACTGCAATCTCTTTGTAGGATGCTAATCCAGAGCTCTATATTACAGTACCTTGCTGTCCTTCTGAATTTGACAATAAGTAGACAATAAACAGATTAGTGCCCATAGGTGCTGCAGTGATATTATCAAATGTACATTGATACCCCTGCTAGAAGCCCCCCTGAAGTAGCTGCAACACCTGCAAGGCAGTTCTACAGGCCTAGTCAGGTCAAGTGTCACAGGATGATATATAGACCTCCTTACTTTGTGCTCATGGGCATCATCAACTTTCAAACATATATTGCTGACAGTTACTGCTATGGAATGTCTTTGGTTATTGTATATTGTTTCTATGTATGCTATTAGTTTGATGAAATAAAGCTCCTCTTGGTACAGAACTAGGACAAGCTGTCCTGAAACTAGGATTATTTCACTATCTCGATGAATATATGCATTCTGGTAACCTATTATAAGCTATGCCAGTCCATGATATGTTACCATGCCTGAACTNGAAGTATATATATATATATATATATATATATATATATCACTCTCAAAGAGAGACAGAATAGCCACATAACAAGGACTTGTCTCTCTCACCAGGAGAGCAGTGAGAGCCAGTAACATGCTCAGTTCAGGCAAATCAGCAAGGAGGCACTTTGATCACTGACCTGAGCTCTCAGACAATTTGTTTATGCAAAGCTTGTGTACAGTATGCACTTACTGGCAAAGATTTCTGCTGTCTTTGTTGCTACAAAAGTGGTCATCTTCACGTCACAACACAACAGTTCTCACCTGCCCCAGGCAGTGATATTTGTTCTCCAATACTATTTCTTATTCCAGCATTTTACTTTTGCCTCATATAATCTGTGTGAGCTGGGGCTGTCCATACCTGCCAGTGGTTCTGTACTCCAGTTGTTGCAGGTCTGACTGTTGGCTGTTCGTATGGATCTATGTTGGACTGCTACTACCTTGCTTTACTCTCTGGTCTGCAGGAAGTTATATAAAAAACATTTATATCAGTGCCAGATAAATGAAGATGCAGCAGAATCGAGCACTCTTTACTGAAATGTTGAACTTTCTATTACATTTTTAAATGCTTGCCGTTTATGGCTATTATTGACACCAGTATTGGCAAGGCAGACATTATATCTTGAGCTTTGTATACAGCAAATGGAAATAAATGGTGTTGGCTAAAGCAACTCCAAAGGCAAATCAAGAGGATAGGACTTTTTTCTTTTCTTCTTTACTCAGCAGTTGCTTTTTGATATGAGGCACCAGACTGCTCAAAGGGTTGTTGAAATGGGAGCCAGTACATGAACGCTTGGAGTTGTTAGCCCCCAGTAGCTTTCCCACAGACTTTCTGGCTTCTTCCTTTTTAAGTTTATACCTTGGCACAGTGCTTACAAAAAGCAGTTAGAGACCGACCACTGACCATCTTTTTCCTGTGTCTCAGGACACAGTCCACCTCAGAGTCTGAGCAGACCATTGTTAGATCCAAGTAAAGATATTTTTGAGTTCACGAAAGAGATGTCCTTAATCCATAGTAACCAGCATTTGGGCTGCAGACAGTTTCTTCTGACTTGTTAGTGAGGCCCAGCAATGACAACAACTGCCTTCATAAAACACAATGAGAAAAGCTTTTAAGTTCTACTTTATATTTCATATAATTGTCTCTCTTTCCTTATGCTTGGTGCTAATGGACTGAAAATCCCAGCTGGTTTTGGGGTTGTGCTGGATTCCTTTCAGTGCCTCAGGCCTGACTAGCATTTTGCTGAAGTTCCCCTAGAGACAGCAGAATAGTTTTATCTTCACTGAGAGATAGGCTTTTCCTGAGAAGAAACATTAAAAAAAAAAAAAGAAAAAACCTATTCTTGCATATAGTTATTACCCGAAACTACTCATCTGGGAAACATCCACAAGGCTGCATTTGCAATCATGTTTGTTTAAACAGAGCAGCATGAAAATTCACAGGAAATTCTCCACAGCTCCCTGAGCATCTGTAGTGCTTCTGCATGGCTCATCCAGCCTCTACAGACAGTTTGACTCACACAAGATGGTAAAGGAATTCACAGGGAGGCCTCCAGGAACTTCCACACCTTTCTCAGGCCAAAAGCCATGTCCTTGCAGATCAGTGCCTATGTCCTCCCCCTTCCCTCAGGGCTCTCTTTTCACAGGGAACATGAAGAATTTCTTCACTGTGAGGGCAGTGCAGAATGGTGCAGTAGTGGGAGACCATCCAAAAGTGGGGACGGTGCAAAAATGGGAGCTGTGCAAAAGTAGGAGACATCCAAAGTGGGGACGGTCCAAAGATGGGAACACTGTAAAGCCAGAACTCCATAAAGGCAGAACTCTGACAAGGTGGAAACACTGTACCTTTTCCCTCACCCTATTTATGCTATTTTCTAGGCTTGCCATTTATACTGGGTGCGAAGAATCCATCCAACTGCTAGCTGACTGCAGAGTGGGCTTCCACGTGAGTCAGCACATGTGTGGAAAAGGCAACTTTTGCTGTTCCCCTCTTCAAGCCTGCAGGGAGAGGGAAAGAAATTTTTCACGCCTTTTTCTTGCCCCATTCAAACCTCCTAGTGATGGAGGGAAGGTGGAAGAAGGAATTTGGAGTGCTCAACAATTAGTACAGAATTTCTACTTTGACTATTGACTACCTTCCCCATAGGGCCTGGCTCTCTATTTCAGTTATTCATTATAACAGCCAATGGTCTATGAGGTGTACCACCTCCACTTATTGAACAACTGATACTTACACTCAGATGACAAATGCCAGGAATTTGCCTCAAGATGTGGGAGGACAGGTCCAACACAATGTCTGCTCCAGCCTGAGGCCTGACTCCAGTCAATAATCAGAGAAACTGAACTCTGCAAGAATGCTCTGAGCCCAAGCTAGCAGAGAGCAGGGCAGATTTACAGAAATAAGTTCAGAAATCTCAACTGCCTTGGTCCTCTTCTCAGATCTACCTTTTGCCTGCCAGACTAGACATCCTTCAAAATGCTTTCCAGCTGGTAGATTCAGGAGGACACTGCAATGTATCTTCCCACAAATGGTGAGTTTTGAATAATTCCAGTCCATCATGGGCTTGGGATTTCACTTTATGATTTCAAGACTCTGAAAACCTGCAACTAACTCCTTTTTTCCTACTGCATTTGGGAGATGTTATTGCTGCATTATCTTTTGTTTATTTAAGTGTTTACTTACTTATTTCTCAAAGGTCACTGATGATTAGCCTGAAATCTCCGAATTCAGCTTGTCCTGAAGTTAAAGAGAGTTTCAGCTTGACAGACTAGCTGGAGGAATGGAAACCAGCTGGAGAAAGATATCTGTGCAAAATTCTTTATTTCTCAAATGATTGTTAGAGCACATTTTATAAAAAGCACAATTTGTGGACTCAAAATCTGATTTTCCCCCCCCCCCAGTTTTGGGGTAATTTTGTTTTCAAAGAAAATAGCTCAAGATTAAGTGTCACTTTTATGGTCATGTAATGACTGTGAAGTTGGCAGTATTTCTCTAACTCATGATCATCTAATGAATACAATAGAGCAGATCTATTTAAAGACCATGACATGAGAGGCAATTTCATTTATATGCAAGTAAAGGTAATTAACAAGACTGGCAATGCAACAAAACACAGGAAAAGGGGAAAGCTAATTATTTTTTTTTTCTCCTGAAAACAGTGTTCACCGTGCACTACAACTAACTTATTGAACACAAAGATATTCTAAAATGTATTGCTTGAAAAAAAAAAAAAAAAGTATTTTGAAACATATCACCTCAGCTCTCCAGACATTTTCTTGCCGTTTTAGAATTTTCAAAGCTCTGAATTGGTGTTGGAGAAACCATATTTTGTATTATGCTCTGATGGAAGGGATACTGCAAAACCAGAATGGGAGAGCTCTAAGAAACAAAAATTTCAGGGAAAGCCAAAGGAATGTGGACCTCTCAACATATCCCTCAGAGTAGTGCATAACATTTCTGCAGCATCTATTTTCCTGATTGATAAGTGGATAAAAACATTTCATCTTGGCAAGGTCTTTTGACCAGAGATTGCTAGCAAAGAAAGTCTCTGTTTTTGAGACATATGTATTGATATGGTACTTATTTGTAGAAATATATGTGCAGTCAGTGGAAATTTTTCTTAGTTCTCCAATGCAACAGCCAATTGGTCTGAAAAGTGAATGGAGTTAAAACGAATAAAAAAGGTATTGGACTGCACTGACTCTCAAGTTGTGAGATGCCTGTCACTCCTGAGGGAGCTATTGCCAGCCCCAGGTTCCTCAAGTCTCTGCTGGATAAGACTGAGAAGTGCTTGGTTTGGAGGTGGACTGCTGAGAAGTCCTTCATGAAACAGAAAACACTCTGATGACAGTGAGGTTTATCAGGGAACAGTTAGCTGACACTATTTTCCTGGTGACAGCTGGGTGCCTGGTTTTCACAATCTACCGAGTAGATTGAGAATTACAATTACTAATTACAATCAGTAATTTGTGTATCATTGTGGAATTTAACTTGTTACTGATGATACCCATGAATGCAGATGAACTACAATTCTACGTTTTATTTACATGGCTATTTAACTTTCAGATATATTTTTAAATTTTATTTTTCTCTCATACAGCAAACTCATTACTTTACCTGCTTTTAAAACAGCAATCCAACCGCTATAATTTGCCTCTTAATTCTTCTGCTACCAGATATACTACTATGAAATTGAACTCTGACTATGGAGTTTCTTTTCTGTTCCATGTAGTTACTACGCTAGGGCAAGCTGGCAAAGTGATGCTTTACATCTTTGATACTTAGTCTGATTCCATTTACTCCCTTTTCTACCAGATTCCTCTGCAGACACTAGTGAAGACCATGGTGATGCAGGCTGTGCTCCCACAGTCCATGGAAGTTAACTGTGTAGGTACTTATCTGCAGCCCATGGGGGAACTCGTGCAGGAGGCTGTGACCCTGTGGAAAGCCTATCATTAAGCAGCTTTGCTGGCAGGATCTGTAGCCCCATATGTGACCCATGATGGAGTAATCTGCTCCTGAAGGACTGCACCCCATGGAAAGGATCCACTCCAGAGAACTGTCTCCTGTCTGAAGGACCCAACATTAAACCAGGGGAAGAGAGCAAGGAGGAAGGAGCAGCACAGACAATGTGTGATTAACTACCTACAACCTCCTTTCCGCCATTCCTCTGAGTCACTCAGTGGGAGAAGCTAGAGAACTCAGGAGTGAAGAATGGAGGGGTGGGGCAAAGATGTGAGTTTATTTCTCATCATCTTACTCCGACTTTAAATTGGCAAAAAAAATAATTTCTACAAGTCAAGTCTGTTCTGCCTGTGATGGTAATTGCTCAGTGACCTCCCTGTCCTTACCTTGATTCACGAGTCTTTTGTTGCATTTTCTCTTCCCTGTTCAAATGAGGAGGAGGAGTGATAGAGTAGCTTTGGTGGGCACTCGGTGTTCAGCCAAGGTCAATCCACCACACAGCTGCACAGGCCTAGTGTCTAATAAAACAAGTTTTTAGATAGAAAGACACTGATTAAACATTACTCAAACATTAGCATTTCCTGGCCTTCAAAATAAAGCAGAAATGTCTGAAAGCGGGTATTGGCAGCTAGATTCCAATTTTATTACAGTGAAGAAAAACTGGATATACAGTGAATTCAGACTGAAAAATCAAGAATGTTTCACAGAATGACAAAGCAAGAAAACATGAAAGTAGATGGGTACAACAGAGCAGGGCCTTGAGGGCAAGTATGAGAAGCTTGTGACACGAAAGATGAAAGAAGAGGAAGAAGCAAGCTGTAAATAAGATGGAAGAGAATACAAGCTCCAAATGAGAAGACTGTTTAATAACCAGGTAGCCAAGGATTAAGGTGTCAAAGACTAACATAAGGGATTGCCTTTTTCTTTATATCTACACCCCACCCCCCCTTTATCTTTTAAGATGCTGGAACTCCCTTTCTTATTAGGTGTAACTTGCAGATGCAAAACATCACCAACACTTTGCTTAACTGTGGACAGAGTGGAACAAAATTTGCATATAGAACTACAAAATACTTTGTCAAAACAGGACATGGTAATTTGTGGTCATGTCTTCAGGAGGTGACTATCAGATGCCATTAATTTTAGGTCACTGAGTTAAAACATCAGTAGTTCCTTGCTGAGCATAACTATTTTGATGAATGTCTTGTAGCTGTCAGCATGCTGAACCCGCTTGTTGATTGCTTCCAAAGGACTGGTTTAATGATTGTACAAATGATGCAAGAGGTAAACTTGAAAAGAAAACGTCATTGGAATAGAAAGAAGGAATATTTCCTCCCTAGATAAGTATATTTTCACATATATCTAACAATTCAGAAAATGGAAAAGTAAAAAAAAGAAAAACCAAACAAAAAAGTTTCCTGTCATTCTCAATACTGAGGCAACTGGACAAACTGCCACTAGCAGGCTGAAACATGCTGGTAGATTGGTTTAAACAAGATCATAATTTGCACATAGGCATAGATATGTGAACTGGAAAATATTGCCACTTAACTACAGGACTCAGGATGGTTTTCTGCATCTTACTGCCTACTACTTTGAGAGTGAATGACAGTAAACAGCAATTAAACCTTTTCATCATCTTGATATGTGTACTTCATGCTACCAGCCAAGTATGTTTAGATTGTTAGTGGTTCCATATCAACACTGTGCTGTCTGTGTAGCTTGATATTTTAATTTTTTTTTTCCAATTTCCTTTGAAGATTATTTAGCAGAATTGAATTGGTGGGATTTGCAACGGGTTGCATTTCATTTTGGACATAATTTTGAGTATAACTACTACGTTCAAAGGGGTACAGTCCTGATACCAATATGTGGAACAATCACTATGTTTAGAAAAGCGGTATAGTTGGCAGATCAGGTTTTCCTTTTTCCTTGAGGTAAATTTATGTCAACTAGAAGTCTGTTCCAGCATCTCTAACGAATTTGTTGAACACTGTGATGCTTAGGAGTTGTACGAAGCCCTTGGCGCACCTGTGCCTCAAAAGTAGATGATGCAAGAGGGCCAGAAGGAGAGGCAGCTGTTTCCCCACACTAACCACACAATGCCAGCAACACAGATGACACTGGAGCCACTTTGGTCTATTTTCTCCTTGGCATGCACTTTGCATATATGGTAGAAAGGTTCTCTTTCATTTGACTTGACATGTGATGGGCAGTAAGTTTAAATCTTATTGCCCACTTCCCTTCTCCCTCTCCCCCCCCAAATGATGCTGGCATCCTTTACAAGTATTGCTGTGGGGTTCTGTGCTACCAATTTGTCCTTCTCTTCATGAACTCCCCAACTAATCTCACCTTCCCTAATTTTTTCCCTCTTTTGTTCCTCACAGTTCTTTACTCTTTACAATAGCTTCATGCCACCTTTTTGCATGTCCACTTCTTTTTATTGTGAGGCATAGCTCACTGGTTTATGGCATATTTTCCTGGGAGGTGGTATGGAGCACCCTGTCCCAACTACCATGTGCTAGCAATAGTAAACTGCTCTGAGCAGCTTCTCCTCCCAAATTGTCAATTCAGTCGTTGGACCTTCTAAGCTCTATTCAGAGCTCTGTGAAGCGTACTGGATTCCCCAGGGGAGTGTTAAAACACTTCCTAGACATTAATATGCATATGACAGCAGATGGTCACTGGTTGGTAACAAGTTACAGAGCTACTGAGAGCTTAGCTAAGTCTCTACCTTCTACGCTTAGAATCAGTAGAAATAGTTCACAGGGAATCTGAGACTAGAGAACCTCTGTTTATTGTGATTTTTATTATGAGGAACATGTAGCTGGAAGCAGGAGTTGGCTGAATGCAGTTGCCAGGGAATCAGGAAAGGCAGTGCTGGTGGAGAAACAGTGATGTGGTACTGGGAATAGCTCAGCTGTTCCAGGTAGCATCTTGTCTGAAGTGAGAAACATGCAATGTCTCTTGGTGAATACAAGTTCTTGAAGAGGACAAAAGGGCTTGACAATAATTTGAAGAGTGGCTACTGTTTTCCCTGGTACTTCTGCAAATTAGATTTTAATGCATTTGCTATGCAGAAGCTTTTAGTGCAGAAAGGGCTGTTTGTTCTTGATAAGCTTAATAAGGCTTATGTCTTCAGTATGTATTTTAACAACATACATAAAGAATATTTGGGTTGGAATTTTAGGCTTTAATTAAGGCTGTCTACTTCTCTTCAGGACTGTAAGTGTAGATTTAGTATTTCTACAGAGAATGATGACTCCAGGAAGAAGACAGGTGTGAAAAAGGAAAACAACCAATGCAGGCTGTATATTTATACACTAAGAAATCAGTATAAAATGTCTGTAAATCAGATACATTTAAAACTTGAGAAATAATACTGTTGCTTTTTTAAAAATTAATATTATGTCCTTGAACAGAAAATAGTATTTTTAAACAAACATGCATTATGATAAGTGCTTAGATAAATTTAATTAACATTGGCTTATGAAACATCTTTTTCTCACACAGATTTAATTCTATAATATAAAAGATTTGAAGAAAATCTATTCAGTGAAGGAGGTAAAATGAGTGAATTGATTATGGGCAATTAACAAGGAAGGAATTATAAGATACATAGTTATTTTATTTCCAAATTATTGCCCACAATCTGTGTGCAAACTAGTTAAATTTAGGTTCTAATTTGGTTGGGAAAAATCTTCACAAGGGTGCTTACAGGCAATTTAGTAATTCAGGAAAACCAGAATATTGGAAAAGTTTAGTGACAAAATGGCTTTGCCCCACTTATAATAAATAGGCAGCCTGGAGCCCTAGTAGGGAAAGTCTGTTTAACTCAGAGCAGTGGAGTAAAATTCAGAGATAGTCCCTGGCTCCTTTGTGGCAATGTTGGAACTGCTCAGCATCTTGATAGCTGTTGAGAGGCTTCTGGATCTTCCCTGACTCTAGCAGGGTGCTGGCAAAGAGGCAGATGAGCTCTGACCTGATCCTGGTTCCTCTTGGCATGAAGGTTTGCAGAGGTGCAGACAGGATCTCTTGTAGATGTGCAGAGAGCACAGTGTTGGTGGCACTTCTCACCATGGTGTGAGGCACTTGATGCCTTCTCCTGGGAAACTTCAAGCACTTAAATTTCCAGGTTGTCCAAGCCCAAACATCAGGGCTAAGCTGGTCTGGATCATGAAGGAGAGCAGAGCACATTGTCCAAGCTGAGCAGTCTGTAGAGCAGAATGTAGAGCAGAGAAGCACACACTGAGGCAGAGCAGTGAAGCAGAGGCGGCAGAAGCAGCACAGAGCAGCATTACTGCTTGCAACTTTGCTCAATTTATATTATTTGACTAAATACAATGGCTCCTTGGGCCACAGAGATTCACCAATCAGAATGGCATTTGCAAAGCTGACCATATGAGGTGAACCCAGGGCTTGCTTACCCTTATTCGGGCAAGACACTAACAAGTACCTGAATACCCATGAGTACCTGTTTATCACTTTGGGAGGGCACATAATGGCCCAAGCCTTTGTTTTCCTCCTGTCCTTGCTTCTCCCATCAGCAAAAGGATGGGGCAAGCCAGGACATCTAATAGGCCTATTCACCTTCCACCACAATGAGGTACTGTGAAGACATAACTTTAACAGTATTTTCTCTAATTTTTAATTTTATTTTTTTTTTAACTTAAGTGCCACTGAATACTATGACAGGCTTTGGAAAGTGATGTGGACATTTGAGGTTCTTGTTTTAGACTGATATTCTTACTGTCCAGATCTGGGACCTTTTGGAAATCTCCACAGCTTTTCCCTGGATTCCCTTCCCAGGCTTTCTTCATGTAGCAACCAGAATATGAGGGCAAGCTGTACAACTAGACCTTGTTGTAGTGGGAAGCCAGGACCTGTAAGGAGTGTGTATCTATGTGTAACACCTGAGAAGCACAAACAGTGTTTGGAGGGACTAGAGCAACCTGGCAGCTGGTGCAAGCCTGGTTGCAAGTGCCCCTATTAGTGCTTTCAGGGCACTGTTCAGAATTCTGATTGGGCAACCCATCAGGAAAGAAAGGGAAAACCTGTGCTTTTCATCTGCTTTCTTGCCTTCCCAGGCTTTTCTGTTCTGATCCCCAAAAGACCCGTTACTCTGAAGACTGATGTGATGGCTGTGAGAGAAAAAGACCTTGAGTTCCTGATGAGGCTTTGAGAGCTTTAGATATGGCCTTTTCCTCTCCTTTGTGCTTGCCGTGTGATGTGGTTCATCTTTCTTGCGAAAATTAATTGTCAGTGAGGGGAGAACAGTGAGTAATTCTGCCTCTCCATAAACCCGAGCACTTAAAATGCATTTCTAGTGTCATGTTGTGTTCAATCTAGCTGAACTGACACCGTGCAGCAAAGCACAACAGCCAGCTAGGAATGACGTGTCCTTTGGCCATCCTTTTTCAAGCTGAAGAATAATTTTGTGCAGTTTTCATACACGGTCTTTATTTATAGTTTTTTCTGTGAAAACGGATAATCTGCACTGAACAGGAGACATTCATGGGAGTGCAGACCCTTCGGGGAGCTTCAGTACAAGAAGATGAGGGAGGCATTCTGCCTGGCGCAGGCTGAGTGTCGGAGCGGTCAGGTCTCTCCGGGAGCGCAGGGAGAGAGGGTTCGAAGACCCTTAGGATCATCGAATAAGAACCTTGTTCAGTGCAACATCGAACAGAAACGCCTCCTCATCGAGGAGAAGGTGCCGGCCTCAACGGTAGTGCTGTGGCGGGCTGGTGCGTGGGATATTATCTCCTGACCATACTCCCTCAGACAACAGACGGAGGGGCAGAGGCCAGCCACCCTCCGCTCCCTGATGGCTGACGAGGTGTTACCGGCGAAGTCCAGCTCCCCACCTGCTCAAACCCCCTCTCGCCAGCCCCGCCGCAGCCCTGCTGTCCCTAAAGGACGGCTCCGCATGTGGCGGAGGCCGGGGGTGGGTGGCCGGCATCCCGGCTCCTCTGCGCAGGGGCGGTGTGTGCGAGGACGCGGTGGCAGGGAAGGTTGCGGGGAGTCAGCTTCCTCTGGCGGTCCAGACCTCGCTTCTCGAGCAGTGACCGGCCCCTCTGGGGACGCCGCGGAGCCTCCCCGCTCCGTCTGGCCTCTTCCCGCATCATGGACCAGGGGGCGGTGGCTGAGGAGGCGTCAGCAGGAGCAGTGAGCGCGACCGGGAGGCGGTTTGAGCCGGCGACGACAGCCTGCCTGGCCGAGAAGGACTGAGGCTCAAGCGACTTGACGCACCGCGTCCAAGCCCTACCACCCCCCGCAGGGAGGAGGGGATGAGCGCCCGCCCGCAGGCAGCTCCGCCCCGCAGGTACTGAGCGCCTCGGGGACCGGGCTGTGTGTCGCTGCCCGAAGGGGAGCTGCGGGGTTTGGGGTAGCCGCCTGGCAGGGTCACGTCTCTTTCCGTGTGGGGGCTGCGCCGCCGCCCGGGGCTGCAGGTCCTCGCTCTGCCGGCGGCCCCGGGGCGGCCTTGCCCTGCTCTGCCCGCGGGGGACTCTCAACTTTACACGGCGTGGCAAACAATGTGCCGCGGAGCCGCCGAGCTGCTTTGACGTCTTGATCCTCTCCGAGAACTTAACAGGATCTCAAAGCCCTTCGAGCAGCTTTTCCCGGTGAGCCGGGTTTAGGCGTGCGGGCTTCGACTATAATCCGCCGGGCGGAGGGGCGGCCGCGGCGGGCTCTGCCCCGCCGCCCCCGCCGGGCCTGGCCGGGCCGCCCCGCCGGGGAGAGCTGTCGCTACCGGGGCTTCCTGGCGCCGCGGGCCGTAAGCAGGGTCTGGGTTGAAGCCCCGACGGGGAAGGGCAGCGCTGCCTCTCCGTGTGGCTGAAGGATAACGATCCCGAAACATCTGCATGAGGCAGACACAGACGGAGTTTCTGTTGGGAAGGAAAGCGTGGACAGGTGAGTCTGAAGGAAGAGGCACTAAGTCTTCAGTCCTCAACCTTAATTTCTTTTTCCCCACCACCCCTACCTCCAAACCCCCGAAGAAAAGTGTTAGTTTGCTTCATCGACACAGAGATCCATCTGTTCACAATTAAATTAGATTCAGGACATAAACCCATACGGAAGTGTGGAGTTGCCCCACTTTTGTTGATGAAGGCTTTGCTTTATCAGTTTGATCCATGTGTCTCTAACTTCCCTGCTGTCTGGAGCCTTGTAGTATAAGCATGAGGTTGTCATACCCTGCATAAAGAAAATGCTAGGAAATGCTGCAAGCTCAGTGAAAGGAAATCACCTTCCTGATGCTCCTGCTAAATCGACTTTGTTTTTAGCAATCTTTTGCAAAACGTGTGTAGTGTAAACTGGGCCATAGTGTGCCTAAGAACGTGCAAGATAAAATAATGGCTATAATCAGTGTTCTTAATGCAAAATCCACTCTCTTGGTCAGAGGAAAAAGCCAAAAGAAGACAAGAAAAAAATAACATGCTTATTACTTTAAGTCTCTGCAGAAATGATATTAAATGTAAATGTTATTGGTTAGTAGCAGATACTTTTTACTATGTTTTGTTTTCCAGATTCAGCACTGTTACATTAAAAAACAGTATCTGTTTTTTAATCTGAATCTGTAGTTTTCATTGTTACAATAGAGTAAATCATAGTTTCATCTGTTATGGTTTTTAAAATAGTGTAACTTTGACTTCAGTCGGCACAGGTGTTTTGTTTGTTTTTTGTTTTTTTTTTTTTCTGTGATATTTTTCATGTTCTCTTTGAGTGTGCATGCTAAAACCATCTGATTAGAAAAATACATGGTGCATGTGATAATGGGACTGTCAGGATGTGTAATCATCAAGGATAACCATGGTAAGCAAGCAGTGAATGACTGGAGTGAAGAGCACATCAGCTTAAAAAATATTATACACCGTCCTTCCATGTGAGCATCTCTCAGCATTGCCTTTGGTATACCTCTGCATATCCTAGCCTGTGTTATCCAATTTGCACCCAAGCTCTGTCATTTCAGTTCAGCACGTTATCCTGCAGCCTTATCCCGTGTTGCTATCTCTTTTCATTACCATCTCTTAAATCCTCCTCGGTGGAACGGATTGTTACTGCATGTGAAACGTGACACAGATTACCTCTCATGTTTTCCTTCCCTAGCCAAGTGGGATGGCTGTGGTAGATTAGATGAAGCGGGCAGGGAGTGAATTTAAACGTGCAACATTCAAATATATACATGTGCGTCCCTGTAAGCATGTGTGTATTTTCTAGATGCTTGCTCAGAAATGTAAACTTGCTGTGTATTAGTTGTATTCATGTCCTTGCTTTGGTCACCTTGAAGAGTTACCTTGGCAAATGAATGCCCTGACTGAGACATTGGCAGAAGTGGTAAATTTCAGGCACTGGTTAGAGAAGCTTTTCACGGAGCTTATTCACTGAATAGGGAAGTGGATACCTGCATCATGTTAACCCATACTAGCAGCAGAAACAACATGATGTGACTTGATTGTCCAGTCAACTATAATTTCTAATTTACTGTGTTTTAATGTACAGAGTTATGTTTAAAACCCACAACTAGTTTCTCCTGAATGGTTTCCAGTCTAAAAAAATTCTTTATTCATAGAAAATTATCTGCAAACAATTTAAATAAATATTAGAAAATTGAATTGTATTTATAGTAATTAATAGATTTAGGAGGGAAATTCAGTCCAAATAATTCAATATATTAAAAAGTATTATTTTGTTACTACTGGGTTGCCAGGGACTCAACCATCAAATGGATCGAGGACAATCATAAAAATATATATTATGCATGTAGGAATATGCAGTTTTGTGTGTACTATATGCACATCCTGGAATATGAGTTGAGGTGAGGTGTAGCATATTTGTTAGATGAGTCTTTAGTGTTGAGGTTACTAGGCTATACTTTTAAATGATGTGCACTTTCAGGAAAGACCAGTGCCCACAAAACTATGGGAAATGAGATACGATTTAGCAGAGAGTAATAAAATTTGAGAATAGTACTTTTAAAGGAGGTCATAGTATTTTAAGAATTGCTGATTAAACTGTTATGCATTAGAAAGTAGGTAAGGTGACGTACCTTGCTTATTATTTTTTCAACACTTTGGGCTTGTTCCAGTAGCTTTTACAGAAAGCTAATTTCTGTGAGAGTGTGCCAGAGGAAAAATCTGCAGGTTAGTTTACAAACCTCAAAATCATTGAAGGCTGAAACTTGTCTTCAAATCACGTAGTTGCATAAAAGTTCAGCACAAAGTCTTTGAAGTCCGTTTGTTGTCTGTACTGGCTGATACATTGAGAGTCACATGTAACATACCCAACATACATAAGGTACAGCTGAACTACAACTATTACGAAGTGATGTAACAAGGATCATGTAGGTGGAAGTCAAATCCCAAAATAAATCCCAGAGATTTATCAGAGTTGAACCTGAGAGACTGTGTGAGGATTTGAAACGTGTCTTAACTAAAATGATGTAAGTGATCTATGCAGCTTATCACCGCTTCTGTAGCAAAAAGTAAAACGTCAAAAGCTTCAAGAACAACAGTATACTACCAGCTACAGAAATATGTAAGATCCATTGTAAAATTATGTGTAATCTCACCTTCCACTTTGTGTTGGTGATACAGATCTTACCTTGAAAAGCTGTTCTTTGATTTCTGCCTGATTTTCTGTCTGTGATACTTTCAATCTAAATAAATAAGATTTAATAATATTAAGCGGTGGTATAAACAGCTTGATCTGTCCTGACTACTTTATAAATGACTCCATTTTCTTCATATCAGAAGCATTAATATTAGTTTGCTCAAATTAAATTAGAGTGAGTTAACATACTCTGTCCCAAAGGAAGACTTCTAGAGTAGCCCAATGCTTTTGAGAGGCAGATGATAGTAATTCAAACTTCTTTAACATTTGTTTGACAGGCCACACAGTTAATTTTGCTGCCTTGGTTCATCATAGAATTATTCAACCCTACTCTGCAAGGTTCACTCCTAAACCCTATTCCCAAGCACCACTTCTAAAAGACCTTTAAACATATCTGGGGTTGGTGACTCAACCACATCCCTGGGCAGCACATTCCAATGTCTGACTACTTTTTCTGTGAAAATTTTTTTCCTAACGTCCAGTCTCAACTTACCCTATTGCAGAACGAAGCCATTCCCTCTTCTATTGCTGATTACCTGTGAGAAGTGACCTTCATGTTGTTGTGGAGTGTGATGAGTTTGGGTTTGGGTTTTTTTTTGCTATTGAGCATGGACAAAATTGTCTGGAACCTGGGCTGTGAAGCTTCTTGGAGACCTTCATGGTGTTCAGATTACAGTGGATGATGAAAGCTGTCATTCATGTTGCTGCTCTGATATGTATTCTCAGAGCACCATGAACCCATGAAAAAGTGTGTGTGAAGGTATCCCATAATTATTTGTAGCAGGTTTTGGAGAAAGGAGGAAACCAGGTTTTATCATAGAATCATAAAATGCCTTGGGTTGAAGGGGATCTTTGAAAGTCATCTAAACCAACCCTCCTGCAGATCTTTAACTAGATCGGGTGACTCAGAAATCCAAGCCTGACCTTGAATATGTCAAGGGATGGGGCCTTCACCACCTCCCTGGACAACCTGTTCCAGTGTTTCACCACCCTCATATAAAGAACTTCTTCCTAATATCTGATCTAAATCTGCCCAACTCCAGTTTAAAACCATTGCTCCTTGTCCTATTGCTACATGTCCTTCTAAATAGACCCTCCCCAGCTTTGTTGTAGGGCCCTTTCATGTATTAGAAGGGCACTATAAGGTCTCTCCAGAGTCTTCTCTCCTCCAACCTGGACAATCCCAATTCTCTCACCCTGTCTTTGTAGGAGATGTCCTCCAGTATTCTGATAATTTTTGTGTCCCTCATCTGGCCCCCAGGAGGTCCATAACCTTCTTGTGTTGAGGGCCCCATAGCCAGATGCAGTAATCCAGGTGTGTTGCAATTATTAAAAAGTGGTTATGAATATTAATGTTTTATTATTAATAATCGAGATTTCAGGGAAAATTCCCTGTGATTCTTCGGATGTTTGGTCAGTAAGAGGTTGTTGCACAAAGATTAGTTATAAACACTGAATTAAACAGTTTAAACAGATTAAACAGTCAGAACTTGGAAAACAGGGAACCTGCTAACAGGGGAAATCTTAAACCCACCTATGCTCACAAATGTGATAGGTATAGAATCCCGAGGAGAGGAGGAGAAAGAGTTTGCCTTGCCGCTGCTGTATTGCACGCTGCTAACACGTGGCTGCTGTGAAAGAGGTCCTGTCCCGATGAAAGGCAGCAGGAAAGAGAGAACAATGGCTCTAAGTCACCCTTCCTTAAATACCTATATTGAGGGCTGAAACTGACCAATAGGCACTAGCGTCCGTTGTTTTGGCCAATAGATTCAAAGTCCTGCAACCTAGAGGTCCACCATAACGCTTTGAGGGACAGCACAGATCGCCTGACTTGTTCATGTGCCACAGGGCTTTCTTAATTCAAGCCCTCACTGTCTGCTCGCCTTCAAACTCCTGGACCTTGCAATGGGACAAGGAAAGAGCAGGAGTTTGAACTAATTTGGGCAAGATTTATGCCCTACCAGGACAAAGTGAAGTCTCACCAGAGTAGAGTGGAGTGGAATGGAGTGGAGTGGAGTGAAGTGGCAGAATCACCCCTCTTGTTCTGCTGGCCATGCTTCTTTTGATGTAGTCCAAGATGGGATTTACTTTCTGGGCTGCAAGTGTGCATTGGTGTCTCATGTCCAGCTTTTCATCCACCAGTACACGCGAGTCCTTTTCTGCAGGATTGCCATCTTGGTTTGCTTAATTTGCCTTGGTTTTGACTTGCTTAATTTGAAACAGTCTTGAAAAGTGTCTAATTTTTGAGCTGTAACAACTAAACACAATGCAATTTCCTGCAAATGGATGAATAGACCTTAGAAAGGGAGGAGTTACTGGTGTGAATTAGAGATGCCACCTCCTTTTGGCCTGGAGTTAGATGCCCAGTTACTTTCAGTCTCCTGTTTTGGCTTCAGTCATTTTATTTTGGCTAGCACACGTAGCTACCTTCTCAGTCCCTTATTCCTGGGTACCTTGATTTTTTTGTACACCTTTCCTAGGCAACCCACTTGATGGTAAAGCTCCTGAGTTTTGGATACTGCAGCCTTCATACTTCTAAGTTTTTAATGTAATAATGATAAAGTAGAGCATGATTTTCCAAATCAGGAAATGCATATGAGACTCTGAAGTTTTCCTATGTGATTTGGACTTGTGTTTGTTGGCAGACAACTGTCCATCTTGATAAAATGTGTCTTTTACATGAGACAGTGCATGTAGAATAATAATTTGACACAAAATATCACTTGCTGTTGAATCCAAAAGGAGAAAGATAGAAAAGTACATGGACTAGTTGCATTTAGAATATGGGAAGGTATTACTAACATATGATTTGTCATATTTTTGGTAGTGGTCTTATTTAGCTCGTGTTTCATTCTCAGTTCACTGACAAGGAATGTTTTTGAGTGTGGAATTGTTATTCATGTCTTTCAGATTAGTGTAATTGGTACCAAGGAAAGAAATATTAGGTGAGAAAGCATGATAAAATTCTGCTGAAGTCGTTGATAAAGATGTCAACCTTTCAAGAACTAGGATTTGTTTTAGATAAGTTTCATTTTGCTGTCTGGCACTGGAAAACTCTTCAACCTGAGGCAGTTTTTGTTTTCCATAGTTTTACTTGATGTGCTTAAAGATAAATTACTTAATTCTGGAGAATTAAAATTTACAAGGGTACCTTAAGGATCCAGTTCTCCAATTTGGTTCCCTAAAACTGGATAACTAGATTCAGGCTCAGAGAACTATCTGTCTGTGTGTCTGTATCTCTTGTTAGATGATTTTAATTACCTGTTTTATGTGCCTATCATAGATTTATCATACTTGTCAGCCTTTAGGTAATTAGGGTTTACCCTCAGTGTATTTATTAGCTTAAATTATTCAGCACACAGAGTGTACTTCAGAGGTAACAGAGATTTTATAAAAGGCAGATGCCTACTTGCATTGGGTGCACATACCCCAGGTGATGACAAGGGGACTGCAGGACCTGATGTGAGGAGGGGCCAGGGGCTGCCTGTGCCAGGCATGACCACTTCCAGACAGCTCCAGCAAAACCACCACAAGATGTGGCTGAGTGGAGTCCCTCATCCAAGATGGTGATGCCTCAGGAAAGGCACGTTTAAGAAAAGGTAAAATGCTTCATAGACAGCATGTGAGGAATGTGGGAAAAAACACCACGAGAAACATCTCTGCAGACACTGGGGTCAGAGAAGGAGCGGAGGGGAGGTGTTTTTCCAGATGTGACAGGAGAGATTCCCCTGTAGCTCTCTGGAGCAGGTCATGCTGGAGCAGATATCCACTGCTGAGGACTCCACGGTGGAGCAAGTACCTATTTTCTAAAGGAAACTGCAGTTAGTGGATAGGAGTTTATGCAGGAACAGGTCCTTCTGACAGGAACTGTGGCCCACGGAGGACCCATGCTGGAGCAGGTTTACCCTGAAGTACTGCAGCCTGCTGAGTACAGAAGAGTAGCTCATGAAGGACTACATCCTGTGGGAAGGACCTGTACTGAAGCAGGGAACTATGTAAGGAGAAAGGAGCAGCAAAAAGAAAGCATTTCAGGCTAATCACAACCACCCCATTTTTCACACCCTGTGCTGCTGGGTGAGATAGAGATGGTAGAGGGGTTGAGAATGTAGGAATTAAGTGGAATCTGGGAGAAAGAAGAGGCAGCAAGCTGTTTTAGTCTTCATTTCTCATCAGGCAACTCTATTTTAATTGACAATGAATGGATTTTCCTCAATCTGAGTCTGTTTTGCCTGTGAGAGTAACTGGTAAATGATTCTGTTCTAGAAGGATAATTCAACCCATGAACTTTCTCACACTGCTTTCTCCTGCTGGACTGCTGAGGAGGAGTAAAAGAGTGGATGAGTGGGTGTCTGACAGCCAGCCGAGGCCAGCCCATCACACTGTTGCAACAATAATGTTTTTAAATACAAACCTGAGCTCTACTCAATTCTTAAAACTGTTTTACATTCATCGGATTTTAGTGGCAGTTTTAAAGTTGGAGGTCTCAGCTGTCTGGAGTTCTCTGTAGAGAGCCTCTGCAGTGTTTTCCTGCTGGCTGACTCCTGCTGGCTCATTTTAAGCTGCTCCCTAGTTAGTCACTTGCCAGATTTTTTATCCAATTTTTAAATTCTGATCTCCTTAAATTGTTAAACGCATTTGCTGTTAGGAATCTTGGAGGTTTGAAAGGAATAAAAGTTTGTCCTTTATCAGACAGCCAGTAATTTGTCAGAGTCCTAGGTGCTTCATACAGGCCCAACCATGTTGCTTCAGTAGGTCTTGCAGTAGGTCATCACTTGCATTGTACCCAAATCACCATGTTACTGATTTCTTCCAGTCCCGTGTTGTGTCCCTCTCTGTACCATAGCTGGGTGTGCATGACACAATTTACAATGAACCTCCATCCACTCTCCCCACCTCCCTCCAAAAATATTTTAATGTATTTTGTTGCTTAGTAGTAGGGTTGTATTCCTGTGAAATTTTTCCTTTCCTTTGGTCTAGTGCAGAAATAAGAGTTTGGATTTTACAGCTGAAATCATTGTGAAGGCTATGAAATTAGCTCAAATGTTGCCTGCAGATTTTTATTTTATACCTTATTTTTCTTTACTTTTCTAGGATGAGCAAGCCCCATCTCTCTTTCACTTTTTCCCCACCTATGTCCTTAGTCATTCTTGACATGCTTTTATTCTCCTGAATCTCTCTGTTTAAGATAAGGACTGATAGTATACATGGCATTTTTTAGTGGAAGAGTTGCAACTCTTCCCTCCCTCCTCCAATGTGATAAAGAATCTTAACAGGATTTTAAAAAAAACAATGCCATTATTTGGCTGAACTTTGAAGGAAAGCAGGGTCTGTACAGAGCAGTAAAATCCAAAGAGCTCATGCCACTTTCCTCTTAAAAGTGATCTTCCGTGAGACTTAGTATAGCTGAAAGCGGTGGAAACTAAATAGGTAGCTTGAGCAGCTTTTAGCAGGAAGAAACACTATGCTACTGTGCCTTTCTGTGTGTACTTAAGTTCTCATCAGGAAGCATTCTGCTCTGTTTTTAAGTCAAGTGGTTGTGACATCCTACTTACTGTCTCATAGCCTCCTGTTCTGACTTCAAGTCTTGGGATCTGGGCAGTGAGACAGTGTAGTTTGTGGGCTACTTTTGCAGATTTTGGCTCAATGAAATCTTGAGGAAAACAGTAACAGTAGAATCTGAGTTGTGTTCAAATATATGAGAGATGGGAGTTAACTTAATACTGCTACAGCAAAGTAGATGTTCTAATCACCAAAGCACTATTTTGTGTCATCTAATTCTGTGTTTCAAAAGTGTGTAGTAGCACAGCAATAGTAACATTAAAACTATGAAAAATCTTCCTAGAATTGAAATATTTTTTGGCATCATACCTATTTTGAAATCTATTAATTTGACTAGCTGATTTATTAATAACAATGTTTGTCTATCAAAGGTTGCATAAGTTAAAAATAAATATTATTTTATATTTAAAATGGTATACATTAATGTAATCTTAAACAGTTTGGTGATGTTTTTTGAGTAGACAAAATTGATTCATTTTTGAGACTGTTCCCATTAACATTTTTATATGCAGCTCTGCTTTTAGCATAAATTATTTGTACTTTGGGAAATAATTCTTCTCAGTGAACATTCACATCTAAGAGTGGGTTGAAAGACCTTTTTTTTTTTTTTTTAATTTCAACGTGTGGTGGAAATACTTTTTTTTTTTTTTTTTTTGTTAATAAAACTTAAACTAGATTT
>VWZI01012877.1:0-73987 GCA_013396835.1 Psilopogon haemacephalus | reverse complement strand
TTTTTTTTTTGGTCAGTAAAACTTAAATCAGACTGTATGTATAGAGCTCATTTTAAGGAGAGATGCAGTTACACATCAGTTGACCCATGTTGAGACAAAATTAGTAATGGGAAATACCAATTAGATTTTCAGGTGCTAAATAATGGCCAAGGACTATTTCTAGACTTAACTTCATTATTTCTTCATGAAAGAATTGAGTTAATATATTTTGTATTTTGAAATATATTGCATAATTTTGGAAGTTGTATATGATTAATGTTCTGAGAGTTGAATGAAGGGTAAGTCAGGACTATTTTTTTTAAGGAGCTGGGTCCATAACACAGATCTAATTGTGGATTGTGAGCTTTGCTTCAGGAAAAATGAAAGGCAGAATGTTAGTTTCTGTAAGATCTGTATTCCATTTGATGCTGAAGGTGAATGTTACATGGTCAAAGAGACAGAGGATTGCAGATGGAAAAGGTCTGAGGTAGTTGAATGATCTTGAAAGAATTTAATTCTAGTCATATTTCAAACAAAAAAAAACCTTTCTGAATGTAGCCTCAGAATTAAAAATAAAATAAATTTTAAAATCCAGAGGTTTAACTGAAAGGCTTTCATTTGCTCCTTTTAAAGACAGTTGTCTTAAGTTTTAGAACATGTTCTGCAGGTGATAGATGTGATATGAATCTGATCAGGCATTAAAGGCCACATCTGGAAAGAAGTTTAGGTAATTTAAAAAAATCTCGTAGGAACTAGACTGTCCTAAATATCAAGACAGGGCTTGTCTTGAGGCAGTATAATAAAAATTACAGATAATAGGTATGAAACTGTAGGTATCCAGGAAGCCCAAAGACTTAAAAATAATATTGTGCCATGTAGCTTGTTTCATCGGTCATGATGAATTTTCTTTGTTAAACTTTTAATAGCTTAATAAATCAAATAGATCAAGAAACCAACCTCATATTGTGTGTGTAAATATCCACTGGCTGTTCTTCGAATGGTTGAATTTGCTTTTTGCTCTTATATTGCTTTTTAAAAAATCACTCTTTAAGTAATGAGCACATTTGTTTTGTGTGATTCACAATTTTTTTCCCCCCTCCTGTTTCAGCTGTCATTTAGATGTTGATATGTAAAGCAAAATGGCAAAAATCAACACCCAGCACTCCTACCCTAGTATGCACAGATCATCTGTCAGAACTACTGATGAAGATATTGAAAGGATTGAAAATGGCTATATCAGGTAATGTATTCCTTGGATTGTAATCAGGAGGACAGACTGCAGAGTTCTCTAGCTCTTTGTTATCTGAGTGTTACATGGTGATGTTATAATAGAATTATAAAATTGTCACAGTTGGAAGGACCTCATGGATCAACTACTTCCAGCTCCCCTGCTATGAGCAGAGGCACCTCACACTAGATCAGGCTGCTCAGAGCCACATCCAGCCTGACCCTAAAAACTTCCAGGATTGTGGCTTCTACCACCTCCCTGGGCAACACATTCCAATGTCACACCACCCTTATGGCGAAGAACTTCTTCCTTACATCCAATCTGAATCTACACAGTTCTAGTTTTGCTCTATTCCCACTAGTCCTATCATTACCTGACACCCCAAAAAGTCTCTCACCAGTTTTCTTGTAGGCCCCATTCAGATACTGGAAGGCCACAATAAGGTCTCCTTGGACCTTTCTCCTTTCTCCGGACTGGATAGTCCCAACTCTCTCAGTCTGTCTCCATAGGAGAGGTGCTCCAGGACTCTGATCATCCTTGTGGCCCTTCTCTGGACACGTTCCAGCCTGTCCATATCCTTCTTGTAATAGGAGCTCCAGAACTGGACACAGTACTTCAGGTGGGGTCTCACAAGAGTGGAGTAGAAGGGGAGAATTACCTCTCTTGACCTGCTGTCCACAATTCTTTTGATGGAGCCCAGGATCTGGTTGGCTTTCTGGGCTGCAAGTGCACACTGACTGCTCATGTTGCGCTTCTCATCCACCAGCACCCCCAAGTCCTTTTCTTCTGGGCTGCTCTCAGGCCAGGCATTGCCCAGCCTCTTTTGGCCCAGTGCACATAACTGACACAACTTACTTAACAATATCTACCTAAAGTATAGAAGAGAGCAGTAGGAAGGTTGCCATTACTCGCTGTTTTGGAACCATAACTTGTACTACTTTATGAATAAAGCTCATTTTTACATCAGTGGGAATTACACCAACTCATTAAGGAGAAACCTCTTTCTCAAGTCACCACTTGGATAACGGGGTCTATGCTTCCCATTGTGGGATTTGAAGAAAAAGGAGTCCTTCTGGTGTCATGCTGTGAAAAGTCTCAGTAAGTTTATTTTAAAATGTAGTCTCTGCAGATTGCCGAGTTCCTCTAATAAGGAACATTTGTGGTGCATAAAGAATATCGGCATTTTCAAACTGGATTTTCAGAATTTCTCATTGTGTGGTGGCCCTGTAACTTTTCTATATATTCACCTTTCTCTGTTTTGATAGTTTTGAAGTGGCTATTTAAAATGTGCCAATAAACTTGCACTTGCATTTTACACAGTAGCAGACATTTGTCTAGTCTGGGCAAGCCCTGCTGGGCATGCAGGAAAGTGACTGATGATCCACAGCACCTGTACAGGCTGGGAAAAATGTTTTGCTTTTGGCTTCTCAGTGGTTAATGCTTCCTACTATGTGGACCTTGTCAAACTGTATCTTGCTGTTTAAGTATGTACCCAGGCTCAAAAATCCTGCTAGGCTGATAGGACTACCTGCATTATGATACTTTCGGGATTGCATGCCGCTAGCATCTAGCATGATTCTGATCCCTCTCCTGATTGAATTGCTCCTTTTTTTTTTTTTTTTCTTTTTCTTTTTCCCCTTCTGATTTGTTTATATGATACTTCCTGTCATGTAGGTGTACCTACAATCCCGAAAATGGAGCTGCTTTCATTATGCACAGCATGGCTTGCTTGTCTTAGTTATGCTATCCCATGGTCTCCTTAAGGAGAATTGCAAAAGCTGTGTCCCTTTGTCTCCATTTATGGTGGTGTCTCAGAAACAGGGAAAACAGAAATTAGTCTCTTTCTTTGCTTTTGTTGATGTTCTCCTTGTAGAGGATATCAGTGATTGGCAGTTTACAGAATGGAGTTGCTGGCCTGGATGTGAAAGTGTGATTATAAAGGTTTAAATGTAGAATAATCACTGCAATTGTCTGCAGTTTCGGAGGGCAGTGGCTTGATTATGACAGATATAGGGGCTGAAATATCAATGGCATTTATCTTTGTGGTCTTGAAGAGGCCTTTATTTAAAAGAAAGTTTGTTATTATTAGCATGAAATAGAGGTGTTCATAGATGACTAGAAAGATACAATCTCGCTCTGTAAAAGAGGTCTTATATTTAATGTTTCTGGATTGCTGAAGTGATCGCTAATAAGTGTATACAATACCTTTTTATACCATTCAAAACATTCTGATACACATTTTTTTCAAATTCAGGTTTGTTTTAAAATATGTCTGTACCAAAAAATAGATCCTGTCCAAAATTTTAGCTCTTGTAGCAAAATACACAACTATAGACATTGGAAAAAACATAAATACAGGTTTTCTAGAGTAGCAGCATTTCCTCTTTGCCTTTATCTTCCTTCAGCTCCTGTTGGCTGTAGTTCAACAAAGCAAGTAAGCACATTACTTAGTTCTTATTAAAGTCAGTGGGTGTTAAATTTATGCTTGGTGCTAAGGATGTGCTTAAGTGCTTTTCTGCTGTGGAGTAAAGTATTATCAACGAAAAGCATTCACTGCAACAGTAAACAGAAAGCTGCTATGCTTTAAACTGCCATTCTCAGCTGTGCTCTAGTAAGAGATTCATGTGCCCATATTCTTACAGTGTAGCGTACTATAAACTTGGTCTATTTTGTTAAAACAAAAATCAACAAAACAAAAAATAACAAATAAGTCTTCGTTTTCAAGATCCAAGCTCTATAGAGAAAGAGGTCAAACAAGCAACACATTAGCTTATAGACACAGGCTGGTTATCTGAAAGTTTGAAGTGGGATTCAGTTGTGCCTCGTAGACATCTGGATTTCACTGTCTTTATGCAAGTAGGTATCTTAAGTTCCTGCTGTCATCAGTGGAGATGTAATCAGTACCAACAGTTGAGCCTAGGGAACTGTTCAGTTTACACCGAAGTTGAATAGCACTTCAGGCTGTGTTGATTATGAGAGGTATTTATCTGCATAAAATAGGCATTTCAAGTTATTTGAGATACCATAGAGCATCTGAACCATTTAGCTAGGGCTAGTGATAATGACTTGAGACCTCTGTGTTTTGAAGAGGTTAGAGAAAGGATTTTGAATTATTCCCAAGTGTTATTAGACCACTACTGATGGAGCTGAATCAAGCTCTAAGATGATAATTGACTATAATGGGAAATTAGATATTCAGCCTATATTAAAAGCAGGTCACTACTTCCACTTTTGAAGTCTGGCTCACAGACATTATTCAGAAGGGCTTCAGTTTAAATTATCATAAATTCAAACTAATTACTACTAAATGAAAATTCTGAATTATTTGCATGTATTTTGGGTGAAAATGGTCTTTCAGAGTTTGCTCAAAGATCTTTGTGCAAAGTTAGAGCCATATTAAATCAAGGCAAGGGACAAGTACAGAGCTGGTGCTGATGTAAATATCCTTCTCAGACCTTACTCTGTTAGGTACCATGGGAATAAATTGGCTTTTAGAGAGCTGAAGAGGCATGGAGAAATGTCAGCATCAGTGAGTTTTCTCTAAGATATGGATATAAAACATTTTTCACCAGAAGTCAAGGAAGCACAACAATCTGCTGATGCTTCTGCTTTGTAACCTGCTCTTTATGCGTTGGCATACTCTGCATTCTGGTGTAAGACCCTTGGATAGTAATGGTGGTGGTTACTGTTTTGCTTCAGATACCAAAAGAAGCTTACAGAATTCAGACAAAATGAATCCCTCTTTGTGAAAATAAAGTAGAATCTATTCCACATGCATTGAAGATACCACATCAAAAGCTCTGCCTGGAACTGTTTCCCTGCATCGATATAAAGCCACCTGACAAATATTGTCTCTTGTATTATCTGAGCAGGGTTGAAGAAAGCTGAGAATGGGTATAGGAATTTTATTATAGGGAGTTATAATAATGAAAGGAAGAGTTTGTTTAAGATTTATGTTTTGATTTGCATGTCTGCGAGTTAAAGTTGAATGTATTTATGATTTCTGTGTAATATTGGACAAATGCTTTCATAAGAGTTGCCTGGCAGAGTCTTTTATGTATTGTTTTCTGGTCCTGTTGCAGATATATACAAGGTGTATTTGTAAAAATGAAATGCAAGCACTTCCGTACTGTTTCCACAAAATTATTTTGATTTTCCTGAATTGATATAATTTTTTTGTAAGGTAAACTTGGATTTATTTATGAATTGTTACCTATAGTTATGACATCAACCTAGTTGTAGAAATCCTTGATGCACATGTAAACTAATTAAAGATTGCCTTTTAAAAACAAAGCAATCAAAGCAAAGGTACAGGTGTCAATATTTCACCAGTTGAGTTCATAATCCATTCAGATTGATTCCAGCAGTTTTTTCTGAGAGTTTTGCCTATTTTTTTCCCTACATTTTTTTTCACTGAATGTGTCTGGTCACTTATTGGTAACAGTCTGACCAGAGAGTAATTTAAATAATTTGAAAATTTAAATTGGTTTTATGGGACTCTGGATCAGACTGGAAGGTGTTTGAATCAGGTCACGTTAAGCAAGCCATTTTCTTTCACCTGGATTACAACATTTCTTCAACATACTTCTGATTTAAGACACCAAAAACTATACCCTGGATTGAAAACATTGGTTTTTACATAGTGCCATAGTGCTTTGTAGATACTGTTGGCAAGAGGACAGACAATTGGTAACATTTTTAATGTTAAAGATGCACAACATATGAGGAGCCTGTACAGGGACACAGGAGCACAGCTTTCTGCAGGGCTGAGAAATGTGGAAGTAGTGATTATACATATCAAGTCTTAGCAAGATGATGTACTTAGCAAGTATGACTCTGTCCTAAGAGGTGGAGCTAGCAGGGCAGTGTTGCTTTTGGTACGTCAGCTAACACATTTGAAGCTCTCTGCACTATTCTGCATGGCTTTCCTAGGCATTTAATCAAAATATAGCTGAGCTGTTCATTCTTAGCCTTTTGTTTATTGTCAGCACAGCAGTGTCAGTAATAAAGGAACATGGAGTAAAAAAGGTTTGCAAAACAAGTATGTAGCTGAGCTCTTCATTCTTAGCCTTTTGTTTATTGTCAGCACAGCAACGCCAGTAATAAATGAGCATGGAGTAAAAAAGGTTTGCAAAACAAGTAAGAAGGATAGTTAGTGCCTTTTGCATAGCAATTTTCAACTCCTACTTGGAACTCATTCTCGCTGAATAACCTGCATTATCGAAGTACAGTACCACATGGTGTTCGCTATGTTTTACTTTGTCTATACAGGCTAATAAAATTGCAATACTTATCCCTCTGAGACTTCAGAGGAAGTCTCATTGGCCTGATTTGCTGAGGCTGGCCTCTGCGTAGAGTTTTCATAGACTGACAAAGAATGCATTCTGGAAATATTTTGTTTTTTAAAATTCTACCTAGAGTATTTTAATCCATATATGCTTTACTTTCTGTGTTATTATTCACTACTTTATTTAGTGACCCTTATATTTAATTACCTATATTTAGAGCAAGTATAACAGTTTAATTCAGTCACTAAAAAGAGTTGAGCGAGATACTTCTCATTGCCTGAGCCACTGACTGAACACAAACTTCTAAACCATCCAGATCTTAAACAAAAGTCACCTAGCTTAGAAGTGTCAACAAGGCTAAGACAGACTACACCTTACATTAAAACATCTTCAGTAAAGGAAGAAAGATGGATCCTTGTCATAGAGAATCCAATTTTTAAGGGAACAGAAGCCCCAATATGCTGACCTGACCTGCTATGCAAGGAAGTCTGCTGCCTCTCTGGGGTTCAGGTTGTAAAGACAAAGCTTCCTTCTGGCCCTCAGATTATTGTCCCCTTTTGATCTTTCAAGGAGGCAGTGATGACATGGTGAGACGAAGTTCAGGGGTAATGAAGAAAGATTTCAGGGCCTTGGAATAACTGCTTCAAGGGAGTGGGAGCAAAAGATATATTCTCCTCTATCCTTCCAATTTTGAGGAATGTTAAGGTGGTAAATAGGAAGAGCCATCAGACTAATACCTGTCTCTGAGCACCATTCTGCTTGCAGGGCTTTGGATTCTTTGGCCATGGATTGATTTACAAGACACCAGACCTGCTGGTAACGGAAGGGAAAAGCTAATCTTGCAGGGGGAAAGCTGAGAGCTGAAAGCAGCCTCACAATAACAGGTCTTGGTTCTCATGGGGGACTTTAATTCCCTAATACCTTCTGGGAAGGTCACAGAGTCAGGCATGTACAGTACAGAAGGTTTCTCCAGTGTATGGATGATAACTTTTTGACTTGGGTGATGGAGAAGCCAAAAAGGGGAGGTGTACTACTGGGCTTAGTACTGACAAAGAAAGAGGGACGGAGGTTGGGGGCAGCGTTGGCAGTATCAGTGTGTCCCTAAGAGCAAGAAATCAAGCAAGGGAAACAAAAGACCTTCATGGTTGAGCAGGGAGCTTCTGAAAAGTGGAAGAAGGAATTTTACAGTGCCTGGCAGAAGGAACTAACCACTTGGGAAGGTTACAATAATGTTGTCAGAATATGCAGGGATGAAAGGAGGAAAGTCAAGGCCTTCTTGGAACTGAACCTGGATAGGTCAGCAGGAAGGGTTTCTTCAAGTATATCAGAGGCAAAAAAAACCTAGGGAAAATGTTGGACCGCTGCTGGATGAGGCAGATGCCTTGGTGACAGAAGATGTGGAGAAGGTAGAGTTACTGAATGCCTTTTTTGCTTCAGTCTTTGCTGCTCAGTTCAGCCCTCAGGAATCCCTGACTTTAGAGATAATAGAAGAAGCCTGGAGGAAGGAAGACTTTCTCTTGATGGAGGAGGGTCGAGCTGGAGATCAGTTAAATAAACTCAATATCCATAATTCTGTGGGTCCTGATGGGATGTACCCGTGAGTGCCAAGGGAGCTGACAGAAGTAATTTGAGACTGCTCTCCATCATCTTTGAAAGGTCCTTGAGAACAGGCAAGGTGCCTGAGGACTGCATGAAAGCCAGTGTTACTCTAGTCTTCAAAAAGGGCAAGAAGGAAGGCCCAGGAAACAACAGGCCAGTCAGCCTTACCTTCATCCCTGGAAAGACGATGGAATAGCTTGTTCTGGGTGTCACATCAAAGCATGTGGAAGAAGTGAAGGTTTTTAGAAGTAGTCAACATGGATTCACCAAGGGGAAGTCATGTCTGACTTATCTGATAGCCTTTTTCGAGGGCATGACTGGATGGATAGGTATGGGGAGGGCAGTGGATGCTGTCTACCTTGACTTCATTGAGGTTTTTGACACTGTCTTCCATGGCATCCTCATAGGCAGGCTTAGGAATTGTGGCTTAGTGGGGTGGATTGGAAACTGACCGAAAGAGAGAGCTCAGAGGGTTGTGGCCAGTGGCAGCATCTAGTTGGAGGTCCGTAACAAGTGGCATCCCTTGGTGTTCAGAACTTGGTCCAGCCTTGTTCAGGATATTCATAAAACACTTGGATGAAGGGACAGAGTGTACCCTCAGCAAGTTTGCTGGTGACACAAAACTAGCAGGGGTGGCTGACACACGAGAATGCTGCACTGCCATCTAGCATGACCTAGACAGGCTGGAGAGTTGGGCAGAGAATAATCTTATGAAGTTCAACAAGTGCAAGTGTAGGTACTGCACCTAGGGAGCAATAATTCCATGCATCAGTACAAGCTGGGGGCTGACCTGCTGAAGAGTGACTCTGTGGAAAAAGATCTAGGAGGTGTGGCAGACAGCAGGGTGACCATGAGGCAGCAATTTGCCCCTGTGGCCAGAAGGCCAGTGGTATCCTGGGATGCATCAAGAAAAGTGTGGCAAGCAGGTTGAGGGAGGTTCTCCTACCCCTCTACTCTGTCCTGGTGAGGTCTCATCTGGAGGACTATGTCCCATTCTGGGCTCCCCAATTCAAGGACAGGGAACTGCTTAAGAAGGTATAGCAAAAGCCAACAAAGATGACTAGGGCACTAGAAAGAAGGCTTGGGCCTTTTTTTTTTTTTTGCCTGGAGAGGAGAAGACTGAGCAGGGATCTTATCAACAATTATGAATACTTGAAGGGTGGGTGTCAGGAGGATGGGTACAGTCTTTTTTCAGCAGTGTCCCACAGCAGGACAAGAGTCATGGTCACAAACTTGAGCATAGTTCCATCCATACATGAGGAGGAACTTTGAGGATGGTAGAGCACTGGGACAGGTTGCTCAGAATGGTGATGGAGTATCCATCTCTTGAGTTATTTCAAGCCAACCTGGACGCTATTTTGTGCAACCTGTTCTAGGTGAACCTGCTCTGGCAGGGAGATTGGACCAGATGATGTCCAGAGGTGTCTTGCAATTCCTGTCATTCTGTGGTTCTGCCTTAAGCCTCCATGGAAGGCTATTTCTGCAAATACAGTATTATTTTTTTCCATGTCTGAATTGTAAGAATTGAATTTATTTTCTAAGCACTCCCACTATCTCCTTTTAAAAATGTATTTTTAGGACTCAAAACCAGTACTAATGGGGAAGTAAGAACAGAAGAAGTAGCATTAGAATTTATTGCTGTCTAAGATAACACACAACATATGTTTTTCTCTAAAAAGGAATAAAAGGACTTAAAAACAAACCATAGCAGTGCAGTCTAGAAGACTGACAAGTCCAGTATCCTTTCTCCAGCATGTCTGTGGGCAGATGCTCCAGGACAAAGGGGGCAAAAAGAAGGCAAACTGCAAGTATCTGTAACATACTTCCTTCTGGTACTGTCCCAGCGCTGAGCTCTGGAGACATCTTGAGCTGAATGTGGGCTCTCTGTAGCTGGTAATCTATAATGGATTTCTGTTTGTTCACTCTCCCCTAAAAGCCATGTTACATGGCTTCATGTCTACAATATTCTTAGCACCCACGACACAAACTAAGTAATGAAAGTTTTCCAATACTAAGCTGTGTCTATTAGTGTCTACTGATCTTCTCTCATTAGAAGAGAACAAAACAGTTAATGAGTTGAGAATTCTGCGACTATCAGGATCTGTATCTGTCATGAATTGTTGGGTAGAAATAATAAAATTTTAACCTTCTGTTAGTAATTTTCTCATCTGTGAGAACACACTAAATTGAGCTGCTAATTGCTGTTGCCCTCTCTTGTAAAGATACTCCAAGTATTAGTGTTTTCTAGCAATCAGGATTAACACTAATGTGAGAGTTCACATTTGCATTAAAAAAGGGGAAAAAAGTAATCCTTAATCAATGTGACACAGTCTTGTAGAAGTGAATAGCAAGAATGAAAAACATAGAAAAAAACCTAGGAGTCTGGTAAAAGAATTGACAGTGAGTTTAATCCTGTAATCCCTGTCTGCAGTTGTATGCACCTGGTGGTTCTGGTGTTTTCCGTGCATGGCAGTAGTCTGAGGTACCTGATCTCATTGCTACCAGAGCAGCCCTGAAGGTCTGTAGCCTGTTTTTCAATGCAGCAGATGAAGATTCAGTTACAAAGTGAGCAGTATTAGGCCTGCGGTAATGAAGCTAGGGGCAACCGGCTGGTAAGAACAGCAGTGGTGCTGCTCAGGGCTAACAGCTGTAAAATTACTGTTTTCCATTCCAGGTCAACCAAGAGTGAGGGCAAAATGAGATGTGTATTTGTTTTGAGTCATAAATAGGAACCACACTGGTAGAAAATTGACTGTTAAAGCCAAACAATGTCTAGAAGAACAGTACTGAAAAAAATCAGTGGGCAGTCAGTTTAAAGGCCCCTGTGGATGAGTTCCATTTTGAAGGAAAGCTGATGATGCCTTACTGGAAGTGTTAAAGTATAAACATGCTTCCCATAACTGTGTATTTGCACACCAGTGTAGTACTGACCAGTATGGGATCAACTTCTGAGCTTGCAGATATAGATGACAGAGAATTCACTGACTTTGTGTTGTATTGGATGGCTTCAGAAATGTAGAAATGTGGGCTTAGCTCTGTGTTTTATTACAAAACATATGCCACATTAGTAGGAAGAGGACAATTTACTGTGTTGTGTTCTGATGTCGTGGTGGGGAAAAGTCAGATGAGGAGAGGTCTGCTGGAGGCTGTGTGGAATTCTTAAAAATTACTTGCTTTTGCAGAACCCATTCACTGTGTGAGGATGCATCTTCAGAACTGCAGAGAGTCATCTCTGTGGAGGGAAGACATGTATCTGAATCCCAGATGGGCTCATTCACGGGCCAGGGAGCAATGGCAAGGTAACATGCTAACTGATATTATTTCCAGTCTTAAGCTTAACTTTCTGAAGGATATTGATCACAATTAATAGGCAAAGTAAGAAGAACCATGGCTTTCCAAAGAAAATCAGTGGAGCCTAGGAGAAGACAGTCTGTAAAAACTAACAGAAGTTGCTTTTGATCTTGATTTGCAATTCATTGCTTACAAAACCCTTAGAATCCTAGAGATGCTGAAAGAACTTGCACAAATTAATCTGAATACAAAAATGTAAACAATTTTTACATTATTTGATCTGAAAATATATTGATTGTTGAGGAAATGCACGATGAGAGGTGAGTTTTTAGAATCCCCATGATGTTTGTTTACAATGTGTTGGGAGCCTTACTCAGTAAAACTGAAGTCAACCATTTGCTTAAGTCATTTACTTTAGCAGGATTTAATCATAAACTTGAATTTATGATTAAAGCTTGAGAACTTAATCAACAAACAAAATCTCACTGTGTCTGCTTCAAATAATTCCAGTTGATGTTAGGGAGCTCTGTCTTAAAACACCATTGTTGCACACAATGCAGACCATACTCAATTTAAGAACAGTGTATTTCAAAGAGCAAAATAAACCTCATTATAAACCCAGAGTAATTTAAAGAGTGTCGTTTGCACTTCAGCCTTTTGAGTGGTGGGGAATAAGCTTATATTTTTTGTGTCTGGTTTGTCAGTCAGCTACACTACTCTTTGATTTAGGTAGAAAACATTTATAGGTGTGTGTTTTGTGTAAACATAAAGCACATGAATTTAGAAACTCATACTGAGAACTTCCTTTTTAATAATGTTTAAATTGGTTTTAACCCTTTTTCGGGGTAGTTTGAATTACATGTGTGGGTAGCTACTGTTTTTTGTGCTCTGATTATACATGGAATCCTGTGATGAAATGCTTAGCAATTTAAATATGGTAACAGAACATGGCTCTTGCATGCACAATTCTCACGGATCTAAGACAACAACATTTGATGGAGTTCGCTCAGTATCTTACTTGTAGATGTAAAGGACAAAAAAGAGTGCATGGCAGAAATAAGAAAATTCTATTTCCTTGCTCAAATAGAGAGGCTCTCACTTGGTAAAATCTGTTTGCTGTTTAACTAACAGGCCTCATCAAAATGCTTTGTTTTCTAACAGAAGCAAGGACATCCACATTAGTAGCTATCCATACTACTCCTTATGTGAAAGCTGAGTTCTGCTCAGGCAAGAAGAAAAATTCTGTAGTTTAATTTTATGTGATCTGTTAAAAGAGTCTCAGACTTTTATTTTGCATTCTTGTCAAGCTTTCAGTTTTCCTAATTATTGGCAATTGTAGGTGATTTATATGTTGCTAACTAGAAATAACTAAAGAACTTGAAATATCTTTTTCTGATTTCTGATATGTGATATTATTGCTGCCTTTTTTGTCCTTTATATTTTAGCGTAAGGGAATCTGAGGAAGATCTATGAGGTAGTGCAGTTAGGTCTTTGAGAACTGCAGTCAAAGGCAGATGTACTTTACTATAAGACTTAAATTGTTCATGTCAACGTCTTTGTGGATTCTGAGTGTGTGTAATAGTAGCTGATGCAGAGAGAATGTAAAGAGCTTTCCTTGAGTAGCCCAATGTCTGCATAAGAAGTGTCATTCAGGATCTCATTGTGCTGTTTTCAAGGTCAAGTTTGGGAAACCTGAGTTAACACTACTTTTGTCCGGACTAGACTGCTAATATGAAACAATGTAATATATTTTATGGGCAATAAAGATATATCAATTTCCTTTCGAACTTTGACTGAAAACATTGTGCAGATTTGTAATGTGAATCAGTGGGTAAAGAGTAATACATTAATTACATTGTAATGATTTTTTGCTTATCTCATTTCAGTGTCCTGAGAGAATTTTAGGATCAG
Organism: Psilopogon haemacephalus; assembly: GCA_013396835.1. Lineage (NCBI taxonomy): Eukaryota > Metazoa > Chordata > Aves > Piciformes > Megalaimidae > Psilopogon > Psilopogon haemacephalus. The sequence goes on along the minus strand of VWZI01012877.1, from coordinate 60,691 downwards.
GCTTATACATGACAGGCAAATAATATGTCTGCAGATCGACACTTTAAAATCACAGAAATGGGTCTCTGTGCAACCTGATGTAGTCAAAGAGGTCTCTGCTCACTGCAAGTGGGTTAGACTATATGACCTTTAAAGGTCTCTTTTACTAACCCAAATCATTCCTTCAGTCTATGATTTTTTATCATTCCATATTTCAAAGTCCATGCTCCCTCACCAACTATTCACTTCTGTTTCAACTCTGAGTCCCAGCCCTTGAACATGTAATCCTGTGTGAGTATTCTATATCTCCTGATTTTGTCAGACCAGGATTCACCAATTATCACAAAATGTCAGAAGTTTGTCAGAAGTCCACTGCCCCACACCAACCACTTGTTTTGCCTCCACTTGGCCAGAATATTCTTCTGTTGCTCCTGTGGTGCTGGTCCAATGGACTTAGGAACTAATGTGTAAAATACTTTCATGATCCACTAAAAAAGCTCATGCATTAAATTGTGGGAAGTCACTGGGTTCACACAGTTAGTCCAAGTTTAGTTTTATGGCAGGTAGAGAAGTGGAGAAAAGGTCTTTGTAAGGATGACTTAAGCTATCCGATATTCTTGTCTGGTCCAGTCAGTGTTGTATCTCTGTTCCATGCAGGCTATCACGATTTGTTGTCTCTGTGAGGTCATGGGCCACAAGACATTTGCACCGTGAAGACCAAAGACCTGATTCTTTCCTAGAACGTATCCGAGGGCCAGAGCTGGTAGAGGTGTCCAGCAGGCAAACGCATATCCGCTCCTTTCTGGGTATCCGAGAGCGCCCTGGAGGAGTAAACAGGTAAGAAGATGTGTTTATACTTTAAATGAAGATGACTAAGGTTATGATACTTTCTTGGTGATTAGGATGTAAGCTTTATTTTAAGCAGAGAGTAAGGAGCTTAGAATGGGAGATGAACAGAGTGTCTAATGCTGACCAGGAATCTTCACATAATTGAATATGGCTTTCAGCAGACTTTCTCTTCCCTCACAAACTTACTTGGGCAAAGATTGTGAAGTAAAGGCTTTGTACCATGCTGCTTCAGGCAGAATGGTTTGTGAAAACTGGAATTTTATCATATGCTACCTGTGCAACTTGATGTTGTTAAACTCTGCTTTGCTGAGGATGAATGCAGTTTCTATTTCAAGAATCAAGGATATTGCTAATTGTGGATTTTCAGGGCATTAATTTAATTCACATTATCTGTGAGTGTTAGCAAGCCCAAAACATGCAGTTGTGCAAAATATGTTGATTTTTTTTACTCCTTCTCAGGAGTCCAGCTGCTAACATCGCAGAAGGTTCTGATGCAGAAATGAGAAAATCTTTTGGCTGCTAACTTAACTTACCAGCACACAGAGTCTTTGGTATTGAAGACAGATTAAGTCTTATCTTAACATTTTCCCAATAAACCAACAGACGTTTTTCAGACAAACCTTTGGGTGTTTACAGTCTTTTGACTTGATTAGTTATTGCTCTGTAAATGCATGATCCAGTGCTTCAAATTTAACTCCAGATAAAAGTGGAAAATTAAATCTCAAGACAAAGGTTGACTTTCTGTTTGGCATTATGCTTTGAGGCATAGATTGCCATGTTTTTTTTTTCCCAGTTCAAGTTTGGTAGGTAAGCAAGTAGTAAATTGATTTGTTTCAAAATCTCAGCCAGTAATTCACATCAAAGCAACAACTTTAATAGGGCTTTGCATGATACAAATTACCTTGATTTGTTGTAGTCCAGCACAACCTTAACATCTTCGCTTAATCTATTCCTTAGAAATTCAGCTCAAAAGCATGTTTTGTTGAATTTGCCAGACTGCTGCCTGAATTTTCAGATGTTTGGATCTGTAGCAACTGCAGATTCGAATAACTGATCCTGGGCCGACAAACCTCTATATAAGGCTATTACAAGAAGTGCATTTGGGACAGTTCATCCTTGCCTTCTCAGTTCTATACTGCTGCCATGCAACAGTAACTCCTAGTTATTCTATCATGAAGGCTTAATTGTGCAGTGATGGTAGGTATGCTTGTTGCTTAACTACAAGCTTTGACACTGCATCTGTGAAGGCTTGAAAGGATCAAAGAAGGCTTAAAATAGTAGCCAAATGAGTACAGGGCTAAAAATAGTAAGATACATGTTGCCAGGCAGTAATGCGCCTGAGAACAAGCTTTGAACATCAGATGTGGTCACAAGCCTGTGTGCCAAGTGCCTGTGTGGTAAAAAGAAACCAGTGCCTTGAAATAGTTACGCAAAGAGGCTTATCACTGCAGTCAAAGTTGACCTTTCTAATCTCATGAGTGCATATGTGAAAAGCTTAGTAAGTCAGTCTGTCATGCCTGTAAACACGTGTATGAAATACCAACAATCTTTACACTCTTTAATGTGTTTTATTTGACTTGATGCAGTCACTGGCCCTTAGCCAGGTTTAACGTCAACTATAGCAACAACACCAATGAAGAGTAAGTACTGGTAACTCCCAAACACCTGTCTGCTACTAGATCCTCTCTTTTTCCCTTTCCATCCTAGTAACATTCGTAGTATAAACTCCCTATACTCTTCCTAAGCCCTTCCTAAAGAATATAGCTTAAATATAAAGAAAGATCTAGTTTTCTTAGTCTTCTCCCTGTGAACTTTTTGTCTCAAGTTACCCTTATCTCTCAAGGAGTGAGTTTGATTAAACACTTAGTTCCTACCTTCTATAGTTCAGCTGGTTGATTTTACTGCATTGCCAATCAACTCATTAATTCTTCAGTTTTAAAGTGAGATTCGTATATTCATTTTCTAATAATAATTTTCCTCTTTTAACATACCAGTTCCTTTTTGCCAATCAGGTGCCCCCAAAATTTCAGATTGTCAAAAAAGAAGAGGGTACTGTTTCAGGGTACCAAGAAAACACTCATGTAGCAGTCTAAATAAAACAAACTTTCAAAAATATGTTCTTCAGTTCATCAGATATTGATGTTGTAGATGTAGAAAGAGAGACAGGCAACATAGTGAAGCTTGCATTACTACAGAAAGAAGTCTTGGAGTTTGGAGTCTATCATATATTTGACAAGATATTTCACAGTGTTAAATCAAAGAGAAATCCCTTGGTAAGGTGGAGAGCTCCAGTAGTTTAAGGTCATCCAATACCAGTATTTGTTCCATCTATTAGACCACAGCTATCTGAGGATGTATCTGCCCTGTAGCATCTGGCAGCAGATCTGTTCTCATGTGTGCTAATAATTTTTTTTTCATTACTTTCCAGATGAAAACAAAAATTAAAATTTAGTCAGGACAGTTTCTGATCATGCCAGGAAACTATTAGGAAACTTTCTGTTCCATCAAGAGCTAGCTCAAACTGTACGTTTTACATGATGCTGCAAAACATTTGAGTACATACCTGAACAAGAGGTGTTCCTGCTCCTGAAGCAACTTTGTGGTTTGATTTGCATAACTTTTATTAAAAAGGAAAATCAGTGCGTGCTGAACAGTGACTGAAATGTGCAGAACTGGTGTAAGAAAAAGAGCTAAAATCCTGGAGTCTAGCCTGTTAGTCAAGACCCAAAGGCATGACTAGGGTGGAAATCCTGCTTTCTTACTCTGTTTCTGACAGTGACTCATGTACCTTGGGCAAAAATGTCACCCTTCCAACATTCCATTATTTTTAAACGAAGACAACAGCTTTCTGTCTGTTTGCTTGAAACATACTTGATTTGCAAAGTACTTGACAGGTGAGAAATGCAGATATTTGAGTCATTCAAATACTGTGACAGTGTTGTCGTAGGGGCTGATGAAGACATGTTTTTGAGGTCTGAAGAAATGTGCTCCCTTTAATGTGTGCTGGAAACACAGCATGGATGCCATTGCCTTGCTGTGGAACAGCACAGACACAAACTGTTTTATTAGTTACTGGATTACTCAATAGCACCAATGAAGGAAAAAAAAATAACATCTTTTTGAAGCTTTGGGTTTTTCATTAGGTTTAAAGATCTAAAAATGCCTGCCCGTGGAGAACCGTGGGCTTTCAAGTGATGATGCTTTCAAGTCTTTGATTGTGATCAACCTTTTCCTCTGAGTGACTTCCACTGTCAGTCTACAAGTAGATGGGAGTTTGCTATGTTGGGAATTACCACAACAGAAAGGTCAACAGAGGCCACAGAAATGGCAGAATCAAACCTAGGAAAGACACCTGTAGTTGAGAGATGAGTCTGTAGGAGATATCAGGACAAATTTTTTAACATTGTGTTAGATGCTGTGCGAAATAATGTTTGAGTTTGGGTTTTTTTGTTTTGTTTTTTTTTTTAATAAAGTCTAAAATTTGAAAATGTAGGAGTAAGTTAGAACTGACAAAATATTCTATCTAAAGTTCACCATCACTGAAACTTTTTGATTGATTTTTCTATCTCAAACTGTTTTTTCTTGCATAACAACATCCAGGCCCTATTCTTAGAAAGCTAGGTTTAGTCATCACAGGATGACAGGATGTCAGGGGTTGGAAGGGACCCAAATAGATTGAGTCCAACCCCCTGCCAGAGCAGGGCCGTACAATCTATCACAGATCACAGAAGAATGCATCCAGATGGGCTTTGAAAGTCTCCAGAGAAGCAAACTCCACAACCTCTCTGGGGAACCTGTTTCAGTGCTCTGGGACCCTTACAGTCAAGAAGTTCCCCACTGTGTTGAGGTGTAACCTCCTGTGCTGCAGCTTCCATCTATTGCTCCTGGTCCTATCCCAGGGTGCAAGTGAGAAGAGAGTAATTTGTGGTAAGCATGCCAGACATTTTAATTACTGAGAAGTGATGTTGATGTTAATGCAACTGTGAACTGCCCTTTAGATCAGGCTCCATGCGTGATAACATTTAGTAAAATATTGAGGTTTTTTTAAATGGGAAGGAGTTTTCAATGTAGATTTGAAAAAGAAGCCATAAAGTTCAGGGGGGTTAGTGGCAGAAAATAACAGAAGCATTCAGGTTGGAAAAAACCCTTGGGATCATCAAGTCCAACCATTAACACTACTCTACAAAGTTCACCCCTAACCCCTATCCCCAGGCACCACATCTAAATGACCTTTAAACACACCCAGGGTTGGTGACTCAGGTACCCAGGGCAGCTTATTCCAATGTCTGACTACTCTGTGAATTATTTTTTTCCTAACGTCCAGTCTAAACCTACCCAGTTGCAGCTTGAGGCTGTTCCCTCTTGTTCTATCACTAACTACCTCTGAGAAGAGACCAGAACCAGCCTCTCCACAACACCCTTCCAGGGAGCTGTAGAAAGTGATGAGGTCTCCCCTTAGACTCTTCTTCTTGAAACTGTACTGCCCCAGCTGCATCAGCTGCTCTTCATAAGACTTATTCTCCAGGCCCTTCACCAGCTTTATTGCTCTGCACTTGCTCCAGTAAGCTACATATCTCTCTTATATTGAACTGCCCAAAACTGGACACAGCACTTGAGGTGTGGCCTCAACAGTGTAGAGTAAAGGGGGACAATCACTTCCCAGAAACAATGTTTCTAATACAATCCAGGGTGCCATTGGCTTTCTTTGCCACCTGGGCATGCTGCCAGCTCATATTCAGCTGCTTATCAATTAGAACCCTCAGGTCCCTTTCTGCTAGACATCTTTCCAGACACGCTTCCAAAAGACTGTAGCTTTCCATGGGGTTGTTGTGGCCTAAGCACAGGACCTGGCACTTAGCCTTGTTCAAGTTCATACGATTAACACTGGCCCATGGATCCAATCTACCCAAGAACAGCTAGTTCCACTGCTGAAGACTGAGGCAAAGTAGGCATTGAGCCACATCCTTTGTCACTGTGTTTCCCTCTGGATCCAATAAAGGATGAAGAGTCTCTCTAGTCCTCCTTTTTTGTTAATGAATTTATAGAAAGGAGGCCCCAGCGAGGAAATAAATACTCCAGTGGCTGTTCCCTCTGCACGTGGCACGTGAAAAACTGTTTCTTTGAGTCGAGATGCATGTATAAATAGATCAGTCAACCCAAAGGTTGCTTCTCCTCCAGTTATGCTTCGTTGCAGTGTGTAATTTTAAAGGTGTTAGCACATTCATAGAGAGGACTGCCATTCACTGCATACACTTTTCCTGGTCTGAGTAATATGAGCAAGTATACATGAAAAGCACAAGTGAAATGACTAAACTTTTAACCTGATGGTTCTTGTGAGCAGCACGTCTTCAGCTGTTATTACATACTCTGTCTACTGTAGAGTGTTGCTGTCACTGAACTAATTTGTGCTTTATTGACCGCAGTGGAAGGGGAGAATCAGAGCCAGTCTTGGCAGTTCAAAGGAGAACATGTAGCCACTATTGGAAATAGGAGTCCATGGCTGTCATCCAAACCAGACCTTACATCTAGACAGTTGTTTTTATATAGGTGTTTTCCACATACACTTGTGATGTCCAGAACTTCTAGGCACAGGACCACTTTCTGCTTCAAGGAATAAAGAAATTTCAAATACAAAAGAAGATCTCAGATAAGAAATTTTCTGCTTGAGCAAATGAGTGCACTTTATTAGCCAATTCACTGGCCAATGCAGGCAGCAAATTTTAGCTTTAAGTGTTGACAGAATCTTAGGAAATATGTTAACTTTCTGAAGTTTTGAAGAGGATGCGTGAACCTAACAGAATAAGTTATCATAGCTTGAGACTCTTCTGTTCAGGTAGACCTAACAATGAAAGAAGTCAGATCCTTCTTTATATCTGGCTTATCGTATTCTAATTCTAAAGGCTGTATACACTTGAACAGTGTGAAAATCCATATCTGGAATTAAATCTTGCATCTCGAGTGCACCCTCAGCAAGTTTGCAGATGACACCAAGCTGTGTGGCAAAGTTGACTTGCTGGAGGGCAGGGATGCCATCCACAGGGACCTGGACAGGCTGGAGAGGTGGGCCCAGGCTAACCTCATGAAATTCAACAAGGCCAAGTGTAAGGTCCTGCACCTGGGTCGCTGCAATCCCAAGCACAAATCCAGGCTGGGTGGTGAGTGGCTGGAGAGCAGCTCTGAGGAAAAGGACCTGGGGGTCTGGGTGGATGAGAAGCTCAAGATGAGCCAATAGTGTGCACACACGGCTCAGACAGCAACTGTGTCCTGGGCTANGGACAGGCTGAAAGAGTTGGGGCTTTTCAGCCTGGAGAAGAGAAGGCTTCAAGGAGACCTTATAGTAACCTTCCAGTATCTGAAGGAGGCCTACAGGAGGGCTGGGGAGGGACTATTCACAAGGTCTTGTAATGACAGGACGAGGGGGAATGGGTTCAAATTGGCGGAGGGGAGATTTGAACGGGATGTTAGGAAGAAATTCTTCACAGTGAGGGTGGTGAGAGACTGGAATGGGTTGCCCAGGGAGGTTGTGTCTGCTCCCTCCCTGGATGTGTTCAAGGCCAGGCTGGATGAGGTCTTGAGCGACCTGATCTAGTGGGAGGTGTCCCTGCCTATGGCGGGGGGTTGGAACTGGATGATCTTTGAGGTCTCTTCCAACCTAAACCATTCTATGATTCTATGATCTTCAGTCTGTGTGGAATACTATGAAATTATAGGATATAATGAAGTTAAGTGCTCCATATTTTGCTTTGTTGCATGCAAACCAAATAATAAACATGAGGACAATCATGATGTCATTAAGTCTACATAAAATTTCCATTTGTTTTATTAAGGATGAAACTTCATGATTAATGTTCAGCCTTTGAACATGATGGCAATCAAGTACTTGGCAGAGCAACTTGGGCAAGGCTTCTCTGACCAGATATGGACACCTACATCTGAACTAGACAGACCATTCCTACTTTACAGTTGATGGAAAGAAAAATAAGCTTTCAGGGCACAAGTCATCTTGTAGATATGGCCTGTGAGGTATGGACTAACTCATAGGTACAGTAGGTCTCTACTATAGAGACCCAAAATAGGTTGGCTCAATCATGTTGACTATAAAACATTTATAAAATGATTACTGTACACTTAAATGAGGTACACCTCTTTTCTCTATATTTAGACATTGACTGATTCTTCTCCAGGGCAATTTCTGAAGCCAGAGGTGATTAATTAATTATAGCAGTGTTGTTTTTTTAAAAAAAACAACTGTGAGAGGAGATTCACCATAATTTCTTTTAATTGCCATTAAAGCTTCAGAGAGTCACTGTGATGTTTTGGATATGCGAAGAATGTTGACAGCTTGTTAAAGCTGTTTCAGGTTCTACTATTATTTGACAGATTAGTTTTAAAATACCTGAGTTCTAAAGAACGAAACAAACTGGGAGCATTTAGTTAAAACCAGCCTGGTACACTGTTGTCAATGTTGTCACTGGAAAGGTCAAAAAACTGTGACTAATGCATGGAATCAGCCAGCTCATTACCCAATGTGATAGTGATGGACTCAGTCTCTAAAGCTGTTTTTACCATTTAGATGCCTGTCCTACCCTGCCCTCAGTCTAGTCTAGTTTCCTATACCTTAACACCCACTGTCTCCCTTAACTGCTAGAATATTGGTAATATTGCTAAGCCTTATATTGTGTTGTGCAGCAAAAAGGATGAAAAGAAAGAGGTTAAAGAGGAAAAGAAGGAGGAAAAGAAGGAGGAAAAGAAAGAGGAAAAAAAGGAGGAAAAGAAAGATGACAAGAAAGATGACAAAAAAGATGACAAAAAAGATGATAAAAAAAAAGATGAGTAAGTATAACAAATGAACATGTGCTTGTAACCCACCTCCTACACTACAAAGAAGGATAGGGCATCTCACTGTAACACCTTCAGAACAATTATTGTTCTGTGGGCTGCAGAATGTTAGCCTGTCCAATCTTTACTATGTTTTCCCCTTTGGAAAGGTTCTACTGCTCAACATAGTTGTTGGACCTATAAGACCTGTCATGAACAGCTTCATAGGTCAGCAAGAGGGAGTTCACATAGATTTGCTGTTGAAGGTCACCTTTTGGGGACATTTGCAGGATAGCAGCCTGCTTTGCAGGTTTGTACACACTTTCATTGTTCCAGAATGTCCATCATGATTCAGAGCTGATGAACCAAAAGTCTGAGTTGGACAAAGAGCAAAAATGTAGAAAATGTCAAATCTACTAGTAAACTTAGTCATCAGAATGACTAACATATTTAATTACTTAGTATGGTGTAGTTCATTACTAGTGATCACTAAAATTTGCTTCTTCTAATTAGGGGATGTTTTTCAGAAGCAAAATGAGATAATTTGAATGCTTTTGGCAGAGGTGGATCCTGCTCGTTTTGTTCCATCTAAGCTGGTTCAACCATAGTACAGTTTAACATTACCTATCATTTAAAAAAAATAACAGTGACAGCAGATAAAAAGAGAATGTGTTTGAGTGGACTTCACAGTTAAACAGAATAGACTGGAGTGGAGAAGAGAGAGCAGAGCAGAGCAATCCACTGCGAGTTTCTATGTATGTAGATGGTGGCATGTACTACAGTAGGCACGGGGACATGTAGTTAGGAATTGCTTCCAAATGGAATCTGCTTTATCTCAAGATTTTGACTTTTTAAATCAAAGCTTAGTTTGTTTAGAAAGGCTTTGTTCTAAGGATTCTCTTTTAGCAATCACAACTGAAGTGAGAGCCTGAAGTTGCAGTAGTCAAAATTGTTTAAAAATATTTCAGCAAAGAAAAGAAGTATTTTAATGTAGTGCAGGCTATTTTGTTCTCACCAGTTTTGAGGTGGTGATCAGTTTCTTAGAAAAAAAAAAAAAAAGCTAAAAAAACCTGTTGTGAAGATGGCAAAGTGAGGTTTTTTTTTTAGGTTAAAGTGGCTTCCTCTGCTAACATTACCTGGATCTTCAGCATACATCGGGGATAATGACAGAAATTCACACAAGTGTGAAATAAATTATCATTGTACTTTAATACATTTATATTTTTGGAGAGTAGGAAAAGTCACACAAATACATATGCAAATATTTTCATATTCCCCACACCATCACACAGTTCACCATCTCGCTGTCGTGTTGTACTATTGGTGTAGCAGCTGCAGGCGTGGACCTCACAATTCACTGACACTTTTTTCCTCTGATTACATACAACGTGCCTAATTGGTGTCTACTCCATAACAACTTTTCTCGTGCTGTGGAGGGGCACTTCTGAGGATATTCCTTATGTGTCATTATCCATGCTGTTCTTCAAATCTTTAAATCCCAGACCTGTATACTTTATTTATTAGCTTTTCATTGTTATGAGGCTTACAGAGCCAGGACTGTAAATTTGTGAAATTTGGTTTTAAATAATAATGTGCATTTTAATTTTAGTTGCATATACATGTGGAGTCTTGCTTGTCTAAACGTGTATTTAAAGACATGCATATTTTACTTGTTTTAAAGGTATATTCGTACAGTCATTTCCATAATAGGAATTGCCAAGAATATCCAAATTCATCTGCAGTGGAAGACTTTTTTCTGTAGCAATGGACCATACATAGGCTTCTACCTGGGATGATAAGAAACATTTAACAGATTACTTTCTTTCAGTGGAGGTCCAACGCAAGAAGGCTGTGGTTTTCATCATGTGCAATGTCAATGTCTGTATTTTTCTTTCCAATCTCACCTATTTTTTTCCAAAGTTGGGTCAAGCAAATAAATAGAACACATCAGATGGGGTGAGTCTAATATTTGGTATCTCATCTGGAGCTGTCTGCATGGATGCTCCCTCTTCTAAAGCAGTAGTGAGTTCAACATGACAGGAGCAGCCTCCAGAAGAGGGAGATCCAGCAGGTCGCTTCACTACATTTCCAGTGTAAAATTGTACATTTTACTTTCCAGGAAGAAAAAAGAGATCTTTGTAATAGACCCTTCAAGCAATCTTTACTACAATTGGCTGACTATAATTGCAGCACCTGTGTTCTATAACTGGTGCATGCTAGTGTGCAGGTAGGTATGGATTTAAGTCAGTAACAATTTCAGATTTTTGCGCATAGTGCCTCCTTATGTTTCCGTATGTAAATCATCCACTTCTCGCAGTATTTTTTTTTTTTTTGGGTGGCCCTACCTAGCAGATTTACCGGGTCATTGTTTCTTCTTACCTTTGGGCTTGTAGAGTTTGCCGTGACTCGCAGTGGGCGTCCTCATGAGCGCTGGCCGTGGCCTTTGTGTGCCACCTGCTGGCTGCCTGCAAGGATGTGCCTTGGCCACTGCAGGCTCAGTAACCGCTGCCGGAGATGGGGCTTTCAGTCACCAGTAGAGAGCAGAACGGAGGGGTGAAGGCAGTGTTGGATCATCCTAAATTAGCATAAGGTGTCTATGGATGCTTGAAAGGCAGGAAGGTCGTACTCGAGTGTTTGTTTTCCCTTGTAAAATGTGGAAGTCAGTTTGAGCCAAAGCAATGGAGTGCTGTGGAAGTGGTTCACTTAAACTGTGTCAGCTGGCAGGGGCTGATGAGGATGGTTTGCTACTCTGAAGCAAATCTTTTATTTGGGAATTATCTTAATAGCGATGTGTATCCCATGAAATCTGATGCATGTTTAATTGTAGGGTTATGTGTATCCCTCCATGTGTATCCATCCCTGTATGACATTTACCTGGTTGAGTTTTGCTCCTGGATTAAACACCTTTGAATTCTGAAAGATCCTAGTGTCTATTAAGACATAGCTCTTGTGTGAAGATATCTAGGCATGGAGATATACTGCCCTTAATTCTTCACTGCTAGTAATGTGCATTAATGCACTGCTAGGACACAGGTACTGCAGTTGTAATTTTTATTTTTCTTTTTAACCTTTGTTTCTTTAGAGCCTGCTTTGATGAGCTACAAGTTGACCATATTAAATTATGGCTACTTTTGGATTACAGCTCTGATATCATCTATGTTTTTGACATGTTTGTCAGATTCAGGACAGGTGAGTCTTCCTGTTGCTTTAGCATGTTTTCAGACACAGCATGGATATAAAGGTGGGAAACAGAAATCCCCCTGCAGTGTCTGACCAGCTTGGATTGTTTTAAGGCTGGACATCTCAACACCTATACTTCACTTGTCTCTAATTTCATTTCCATCAAGGCTTGACAGGCATGCCAAACACTGAGTGAACAGCCACTCTAACAGCCTGTGTGTGGAAGGGAAAATAGGGCACTTTGCATGTCATGATTGTTGTGTGCATGATGTATTGCTTGTGCTCATTAGATTGGGTAAGAAATCAACTGCACTCTAAAAATGCTTTCTTAGCCAAGTTGAGCTACACCCTGCTCAGGAGAGATTTTTGAGTTGGTCAAGTGGAAGACCTGGCACTTAGGTCCTGCTTTCCTCAAGCAATTATAAACCTAAAAAATCTGTTGAGACCATGCCAAGTCATGTGTGAAGCACTTCTCTTCAGCTTCCCATCCCTGTTTCTGTAGTCCTGACAGGCGGAGAAAATTTCATATTTGAATTTGATACTAAGTCTGGCCTTAAAGGCATATCTGTTTTAAACTAAACAAGGTCATAGGCTTAAGCAATGACATACAACAAACACAGAATCACAGAATACATTCAATTGGAAGAGACCTCAAAGATCATCCAGTCCAACCCCTGACACAGCACTGAAGGGTCAACACTAAACCATGTCCCTAGGCACCAGGTCCACACACTGCTTAAACACCTTCAGGGACAGTGACTCCACCACTGCCCTGGGCAGATCAGTCCAATGTTTGATAACCCTTTCACTGAAGGAGTATTTCCTAACAGCCAGCCTAAACCTTCCCTGTTGCAGCTTAAAACCACTTCCTCTAGTCCTGTTGATCTATAACATTAAATGGCTAAAATAGTCCTTGATGTACTTTGGTGCATGCACTTTTGTCTGTGACAGTTCACGGTTTCTCAGGCAGTGTCTGGGCACAGCTAGAAGGACAGCAGTGTTGCTGATGGAATCACTTTTGGAGGCTGTTAGGAGAATTTACTTGTGAATATAAGCTGTTATGGGAGCTTCTCTCATGGCCAGAAAGTATTTCCTGGCTTGTTCCATTTACTGGTATAGAAGCATCCCCAAAATGTCGCTTGAAAGAGTCTAAAACCACATTATAAAAATGAGTTAGTTTTAAAATTCATGTTTATTTTTAAAAAATCATGCTGATGACTTGATGTTAATTATGGTTTGTGACAAACTGTAAATGTAATTACAAGATGGAGTCTAAAAATGCTGTCCCATTTGGAAGCACACAACTTAATGGCAAGCCAAATTCTTAAATTTAGCCAAGTAACTTGTTCAGTAGGAAAGTCTGCTTCAGATAGCAGCCTAAATCACATGACTCTATTTGGGGTGAGGGAGCTTCATCTTTGGGTAGCTGTCAACTGTGCCAAATAAATTTATCTTCTGCAGTTACATCTTCTATTATAATGGGAAAGAACAGAACACAAATTTGGCCTGTAGAGGCACTGCAAGTTGTAGAGTTTGCATGGGCTGTCCTGCTAATGACTGTACAGCTGTTAAGGCTTGGTTAGAAGTTTGGCTTTGCAGATCTGAACCGGAACTGCAGAATTACTAAAGAGATCTCTGAAGGCACCAGTTCAGATGCCCGCTACAGTATCAGGCACTCAAATTAGGAAGTTGCTTCACTTAGTTGCCTTCTGCCTTTTTGTCAGTCTGCAATGTCTGTCTGCCCTGGCGACACAGATCCTGGGAGCTGCACGGCCATTTTCGCTGTATTCCACTTATTTGGTGACTGTGAAAAGATTCATGTCTCTCAGCAGTTGCTTGCGTTTAGCATACTCTGTGTTTTGATACTTTCAAAGGGATTTGCCACAGGACTTCAGTTCTGTGAGGGGATGTTATGAATGATGTACTGTTACAGGGGACAAAAAAGAGCTGAAGGTCTTTTATTTCCCTTCAGGAGGAAAGCATTTTCAAAGCTATCTTGTACACTTGTCAGTCAGAAATTCATCTGCCTTGCTAATTTTTCTATTTTATAGTGTAACTCTGTTAATAAGGACATACTTGACCAGCTCTCTCAGAAATTTTCTGAGGGGCAACACAGTCCTGGCAGAGGAGCTACTTGTGTTTGTACTCATCATCACTTTGCAGATACCTAAGAGTGACACACACACAACACACACACAAGGCACATGTTCAGATACACAACCACTCCACAAATACAGCTGTGAGGTGTGGGGCACAAAGAAATGCAGCTTGGTCTTCCTCAGCAGATGCTTCCGAGGAAGCTGCTGCTTGTAGATTGCTAAAGGATTAGCAAAATTTGGTGCTCTCTAACACACAGGGAGTGCTTTGCATTTCTCTCAGTGGAATTTTCCTCCCAACTAGAGGACATCCATAGAGTTGGACGTCTTCACTTGCAGTTGCAGAGAATATTTTGCAGTGCATAGGCTGCTCCCTGCAGAACAGTTTCAAGGGCTTGAGCTTTCAGAGGTACGAAAGAGCACTGCAGCTGTACTGCTTACACAGCTTTTCTGTGAGAACTCTTACAGATGCAGAGCATATGAAGGTCTTTTTAAATGACAGTTTAGGTAACATGTTTTTTAAAAATCCTAATACTTACCAAAGTCTTTTGAATGAAGAAATACCAGTGCACAAAATCTGGCTTAGTGGTTCTCTGCCTAGAAACAGACCAAAAGGTGCAAATAATTTTCCCCAAATGAAAAGGAAAATCCTACTAGCTGTAGCATGAGATACAAGGGGAAAATAATTACTTTGATGCCAAGGGGAAAGAGGATTTATTTATCCCGAGGGTATCTACATTGTTTAGAAAATGTTTCTAGCAATCCATCATAGTTACTTATTCTTGGCATTTATTTTACTATATCTCATGCTGATTTTATACACAATTGCTTAACTTCACTTATGACTCATGCCAATGATTCAGGAAAGCTGGCACATTTGAATATCCCTTCTCTTTTTTGCAAAGATATCTAAAAAAATTAGAAAAAAATAGAAAATTATACAGAACAGGGTGGAAAACTGCAGAGAACACTGTGGCAGTAACAGAGTAACTGCATTTTGTCACTATATATCAGCTTTGAAATTTCATTGAAATATTCAAATTTGCAATTAAGTGTTTTGTTTTTTCATGAAATGGACTGATAGTGGATCCGTGTCTGTATGCACAGCAGTACAACCTGCAATGTTGCCAGTTATCCACAGTGCAAGTTACCCAGTACCATTGATGGTGTTTTTATTCTAAGTAAAATATGTATTTTTATTTTTTCAAGGCTTCCTCGAACAAGGCTTGCTAGTTCAGGATGAAAAGAAACTGAGAGCGCACTATACCAAAACTATCCAGTTCAAACTGGATGTGCTGTCTCTTCTGCCAACGGACCTGGCATATCTGAAGTTTGGTTTGAACTACCCTGAACTACGATTTAACCGCCTGCTGAGGATTGCTCGTCTGTTTGAGTTTTTCGACCGTACTGAAACCAGGACAAATTACCCAAACATGTTCCGTATTGGCAATCTTGTCTTATACATCCTTATCATCATCCACTGGAATGCCTGTATCTACTTTGCAATTTCAAAGGTCATTGGATTTGGAACTGACTCTTGGGTCTACCCCAACGTGTCCATTCCAGAGTATGGGCGCCTGTCTAGAAAGTACATTTACAGTCTGTACTGGTCAACACTCACACTGACAACCATCGGAGAAACACCTCCCCCAGTGAAAGACGAAGAGTATCTCTTTGTGGTCATTGACTTCCTGGTGGGCGTGCTCATCTTTGCCACCATTGTCGGTAACGTGGGCTCCATGATTTCCAACATGAACGCCTCCAGGGCAGAGTTCCAGGCCAAAGTGGATTCCATTAAGCAGTACATGCATTTCCGGAAAGTAACTAAGGATTTGGAAGCCAGGGTTATTAAGTGGTTTGATTACCTGTGGACCAACAAGAAAACAGTGGATGAGAAGGAAGTTCTCAAAAATCTGCCCGACAAGTTGAAAGCTGAAATTGCCATCAATGTCCATTTGGACACACTGAAGAAGGTGCGTATATTCCAGGACTGTGAAGCTGGACTGCTCATTGAGCTGGTGCTGAAACTGAAACCTACTGTCTTTAGTCCTGGGGACTACATTTGCAAAAAGGGAGATATTGGGAGAGAAATGTACATTATCAAAGAGGGAAAACTGGCTGTGGTGGCAGATGATGGCATAACCCAATTTGTAGTTCTAAGTGATGGCAGCTACTTTGGTGAAATCAGCATCCTAAATATCAAAGGTAGCAAATCTGGCAACAGGAGGACAGCCAACATAAGGAGCATTGGTTATTCCGATTTGTTCTGCTTATCTAAAGATGATTTAATGGAAGCCCTCACAGAATATCCAGAAGCCAAAAAGGCTCTAGAAGAGAAAGGACGACAAATTCTCATGAAAGACAATTTAATAGATGAGGAAGCAGCAAAAGCAGGAGCTGACCCAAAAGACATGGAAGAAAAAATAGAAAAACTTGAAACAGCTCTGGATACACTGCAGACTAGATTTGCAAGGCTCATGGCAGAGTATACCTCATCTCAACAAAAAGTGAAGCAGAGACTTGCCAGAGTAGAAACTCGAGTGAAAAAATACGGTAGTGGCACCTTATCGGTTGGAGAAGGTGAGGCTGACATACCTGAGGAGAAGAAGCAGTAATGAAGTATTTAGATTTCCTCATTTGCTGGAGAGGGTTGAAGTGTGTGAAAGCCATAAATGTATATAAATATGTGTGTGCATACATAGACATTATTTTTGTATGAACTCAAGAGAATGGTTTTTAGCATTTTTAACTGAAGCAGTATTTTCTTGTAAATAGAACACTGTCACCTTCTTAGGGGGAGATTTGGTCTGGCATTTGGTACTTTTTTTGTACTGGGAGTGGGTTTCTTACAAGTCATGCTCAGAACATCTGTTGTATATGGTACATGTAGGTCTTGACACATTGTCTCTTTCCATGCAAGCTGCATTAAGAAAGCATTGTACTTCAAGTAGAAGGGGCTGGGTCTTTTTTTAGTGGCTTAAAGAAATATTTACAGGGTACATGCTCCACCTTGCAGCCTAAGTAGTTGATTAAATGCATGGACACACATCTGGGTTTCTCAATCTCGTTCTTTCACAGTGAAGTGTTTGTGTAAGCTGTTGGAGTATAGCTAAGAAGCAGAAGGCACCTTGCCTATGCAGCGTAGCCCTGCATGTCTCAAAAAGCCATGCATCTGAACCTTTTAATTTGTTGCAATGACCTGGGCTCTGCCCAAAGGCCCACGCAGAGCGTACCAGTGCTCATTCAAATCCTTTCTGGCATTATCTGCAACTATTTAGTTTGGGAAGCGAGTGGGAGATCCCCTCAATTTTTCTTTAGCTGAGCCCCATCGTCACTGCTAAAACCCTTATTTGGAAAGCGAGTTCCCAAAAATTCACTGGTGGAAGGCAAATGAGGCAATATGAACTGGGTAAGAGAAAAGAGGGTCCTGATGCATGCAGCTCCTACACAGTGTTGAATGAATACCTTCTCAGGAAGTGGGCAGTCCCAGAGGAAGGCTACTGAGAAACTTCAGGAGCTGACTGAACAACTCATCCCTGCTGCAAATCAACGTCCTCCTGCAGGCAGGTTCCTGCGAGGCAGGGAAAACAAGTCCAAGCAGTCATTCCTGCTACTAGATTTGTTCCTCACCTAAGGATGCCTGTTCCCCTTCCCTTTGCTATCAGCTTTTCTCCAAAGTAGCCATCACACTGCCACGTTTCCACCAGTGTAGAGAGAATGAAGGCTCCATCGGCTCAGGTTCTACTACAAGAACCTAGTTATGCTGGTTGCTTTTCTACTTGGTGCATTCTAGTTGTCCCTGCTGATGATCCGGCTCTGAGGTGAGTACTCCTATTCAGTCCATTGAACCTGTCACAACAGTACTGAGAACAGTTCTTGCTCTGTCACATTACAACATCAAGATTTGCATCTTAAATACCTCTCTTGGCCTCCTCCACCCTTCTGCTGTTTCCAGTTTCTTTTCAGGCTCCTCTCACTCCCACTGAAGGGATTTCTGAAATATCCTCCTCCTGGGAAAATGTAATTTTTTTTTTTTTGTGAGGTTTTTTTTGTTTTTGTTTTTGTTTTTGTTTTTTTTGTTTGGTGGGTGGTTTTGGGTTTTTTTCCCCTGTACAGTATTTTACTGTCATGTAGCTTTCCCTATGCTCCTTTTATCTTCTAGCACCTCACTGACTTCAGAAGAATATGACACAGGTGCTGGATCCTCCAGCAGCATTAGATATTACCACATGCCACACTCTGCCTCTTGTTTATCATCAGCTCTAATTTATAAGGCATCACAAGATATGGGAATAAATGGTCTGTTGCAAAACTGATGAGAACCACTTGCAGAAGAGAATGGTTTAATGAGAGGATAGTGGAACAGAGCATGACTGCTCAGAACAAGCACTGGTCTCTGGGCAGGCAGAAATTCCCCTCCTACTCACAATTCTAAACCTGGTGAGAGAGACAAATCTGACAGTATGTAAAGAATGGGGCTTTGCTAGCAACGCTGGCAGGGGGCCTACAGGTAGTAGATGCCCACACACATGCCAATGCTGAACTGTTGGCTTCTAGACTGATGACAATTAGACTTAACTACTGGAAGCTGAGGCTTAACCTCTTGTCATGATTTCCATGATCTACAAGAGCTTTGGGAGGTATCTGAGACCTATAAACAAGCAGCAAATGTCAGGAGTTTTGGTGTCCTTATTCTCTCCCAGGGCTTGAGATAGATGGGGGAAAGCAAGAAAGACTGCTTTTGGCAGAGTTCTTGTGTCCTTGCTCCCACACTGAGGAAGGCAGGGTTGGCGTGGACCTGGATGTGGGCTGACTGCAGCATACCACTGTAAGCACTGCTGAACTTGCAACTCTCATCGTGTAACAGAGGCAGGTCCTGTACGTGTCTGTGGCTGACATTCACTGTCACTCTATCCGGTAGGGGTTTCATGTAGAATATGAAATAAACATCAGTCATAATTCTCTGTAAATATCTCTACTGAATGCACTACAGCGGTTCCAGCCTATGAGGTACACACAAATAGAACTGTTTAAAGTAAATGTATACTGTTAAAAAAGCCCAAAAGCACAAGCAAGCTTCTTTACCTGATGGATCAGAATAGCTTCCTCCCTTTACCATGCCTCTTGGTCCAGTTTTCATGTGCCAGAAAAAGCTATTTTAATGCTATTGGCTTCCGTCACTTCAAAATCTACTGCCTTTGGCATGACAAATCACAGCCTTTGACGTCTTTCATCTCTGTAAGATGTTTTCCCCTCTTCTTTAATGTGCAAACTATAACCACATTAAAATATTTCAAGTAATATTGAAGAAACAGTGTTTTCTCTTCTCCACAGCCCTGTGGAATTTAGTGTTTCATGACAGACTTTAATCATGTCAGTATTACATGTCCAAGGAAATCATTAGCTGGAAGACAGAACTGAAGCAACAGAAAAACAAATGGCAATGGTTTCTCCTCACCATGGGGCAGACGGCACAAAGCTTTGGTCCCATGTCCAGTTTTGACACCATCACTGTTTTCAGATACCACCAACATGAGACCTTGACTACCATCCTGTTTGCCCCCATTGTTGTGGGGCACCAAGCCTGCCAGGCTTCTTATGCCACTGCTACCCATCTCCTGTTCTCCTCTTTCCTATCTTCCTGCAGGGTGGCAGAGTGCAGATAGCACCTAGTCCAGCAGAAATAAAAGTACAGCTTCCTGCTGTACACATCACCCACCACCACTCCCCAAGGTCCTTCAACCACACAAGGAGGAGGAATGAGGACAGCTCCTACAGAGCACATATGCCCTGATGCTGCAAACAGGTTTAATGGCCACAGTACTCACTTCACATAGGTAGAGTGAAATTGTGCCAAAGTAAGCATCCATGGGGTGGCACTGTTGCTCCAAGGGGCTTTTGCTGAGCCAGATAAACAACAGACAAGGCCACGGCTATCTTAGCATATGTAGCAGATTGCAAAAGGAGAGTAAAGCTGGGGTAGCAGCAGCACTACTATACTCCCAAGTGCTGCTTGGAGGGAGCTTTCCCAGGGCAAGAGCCTCAAGCCATAGGCCCTGCTCCCTAGCAGCAAGGGATTCAAGCCTTGCTGCTTTCTGAAGTGCTCTCAACAGCAGCACCCCATCTGTTTCCCCTCATCCTGGCTACTATCTTAAAGTATTGACAGTAGAAAGCTCTACTCTGGAAAATCCTACGAATTGTGCAACAGAGATGGTTGTGACTGTAAAACAGCACCTGTATCTGCACAGACTCCCTTCACATACAGCTGAAGACTGGAGTTAGCCTGATGGTGCAGCTCCTTCTGCACAAAAACACTCTTAATTCTTTTGTCTTAGGCATCCATTTTAATTTTATTCCTGCCAAATATTTATTACTATACAACAAGAGTGGGCTCTGCTTTACATTTAGAAACAAACTGTTCATTTTCCTTTGCCCCATAAAAGTCTTAGTGCTTTCCCTTAGCTGGTCCGTACATTGTTGGTTTAGAAGACATCCATTTCTGCATTGCTGCTGATGGCAAGGATGAGAGAGGGTTTCAACAAGATAATAGAGTGAGGCTTACTAACAGAGAGCTGCTTTTCATCCTGTAGGTGTGAGACGATGGCATTCAATATCTTCTGGCTCTTCTGTTAATGTTTAAATCCTGAAACAGATAGACAGAATCAAGCCCTTGTTTACATAATTAGGCATTCATAAACCCCCTTTGTATGTCCTTGAGAGCAAGATGGATTATGCACTAAAAAGATCTGGCAACTGTACAGGCAGCTGAAGCACAAGCTTTCAGCTGCGGTAGCTTTCCCGAGGGAAGCCATCAATCTGGGAATCCCCCTCTCCCCCTCCCCCTGGCCCCATCCACAGTCCAGAGGCTGAGGAGAATGCTGTCTGGCAGAATGAAGAAACCCTGCTTCCTTCCACTCTTGCCTTGGGCAGATGGGGAGAGAAATGCATGCAAGCCTCCAGAGGCTAAAAATGTCCAGGTTTTATTTCTGAAATTCAGATCTTGTAACTGTTTCCAGCTTGCAAATCAAAGGCCAAGTCTTGCTACTGCCAACTGTCCTCACAGCTTAACTGCGGAAAATCCTAAGAGCAGAGTGAGGAGGAAAGACTCACATTACTTAGGCAATACTGGTTTCTGCAGTCTCAAGAGCAGGACTGCAGGGTGCCCTCAGAGCTTCAAGGATGAAAAAAAACCCATCAGCTTTACTCCAGAAACAGTAGCTGTTTGCACAAAGATCTTTATTTCTTCATCAGCTCTACCTTTTCCTCTTGATTTCTGCAAGGGAGAGTGCAGGACACAGTGCCAGTGGCTACAGCTCCCATGGCAAAGGCTGTCCTCCCAAGAAAGGCTGAGGAGGAAACTGCCCACCTGTAATAGAGTCCTGTCTGAGTTGTGGGTAGGTTACTAAAACCAGAAGTGAAGATATGTGAAAGGAATTTATCAACGGTTGCTATTTAATTTTTCTTCCCTTAACACTTTTGGTGGCTGATACCAATCTTTCTGCCACAGGCCAACTGAAGAACAGTGACATGGAAAACTGAGAAAGCACAACTGGCCTGATGGGCATCTTGATGAACACCTACTAATTTCTTAGCTTTTTCTATTTTGACATGCCACATCTTTAGTCTCCAGACAAGAAAAACTCAAACCCATTGTCTCTACTCCAGTTATTTCCCCTTGCCATAACCCGGGAAGAGAAGCCACCCCAAAACAGTCACTACCCTTGAGCAGCCCCCTCCTGGTGAGCACCACAGTCAGAAACAATGGCCACTACCTGCCTTTTTACAGACGAGATAAAGAAGCATGAAAGGAATTCCCTGCCATTCCCGAGCTGATGCATCAAACTGACTCTGCTGCAAAGATCCAACCTTTTAAAAGATAACAGACAGAGTTCCACATTGAAGTACAAATACTTTACTTGCAGAACAGAGCAGATAATTCATTGGAGAAGCTTCAGTGAGGTTTCCACGATTTTCACATTATTTCCAGGTTTGGGCTGTTTAAAGCAAGTCTCTGGGGCTGTTTTCCCCCGGATACTCATCCAATGAATGTTTGGCACAAGGAAGCTTCTCTTACACCTACGATTTTGGGCATTCTATGGTGAAAGAAACGATCCAGAGGTGGGTTTTTAATGGACTTTGACTATTGAAAGCCCAATGCTTCATCTCCTTTCAAGTAACACAGCTGCCTCTAATCCCACTTGCATGAATGTTAGACAAAACCTTATGTCTAGCAACAAAAAGCTGCAGTGCTTTTCCAGGAAAGCACTTCATGCCTTTCCAAGCACATCAGCTGCCACTACAGCTCATTTATTCTGTCATTCCTGGTCAGACTTCCCTGTGTGTCATTCAGACTACAGTGCTGACAGAAAGGATGAGGCTCCCAGATACCAGTAGACCCACAGAGGTGCTATCCCAAGGAAAATACTTCCAGTTCAGGTTTCAAGGCCTGGTTTAACCTGACTCAGCTGCAAACACTGATAGCTGAAGGAGGACTAGCACAATGATGGAAGAGCAAGGAAAGAGCTATGCAGCAAGTTCAAAACTGCAGCCAAGAGCAGGGGCAACAGAAATGTGAGAGAGAACCACCAAGTGGCTCAGCTTGCTGCCACTGAGAAAGAAAAGCTATTACAGAAGATACTGATCTGGAGCCCTTAAGAAAGGAGATGCGAAAGGCCCTTTCATATTAACCAAGTGGTTTTCTACAACTGATTTACACTTAAATTTGGTGGCCAGATGCAGCCCATGCCAGACTGACAGGTGACAGGGACCTCCCCGGTGGAGCACGCTTCCCATCCCTAACCATCCCCAGTGCTGAGGGTAGGAAAATGATTGTGTAGCAGAGCAGAGCTACCTACTCCATATAAGTTTCAGTCCTACAGGGCTTCACTCTCACTTATGTTAAGTGAGTGAAATTAAAATAAACAAAATGACAGAGGAAACTCACATAATGAGACCAAGTGGTCATGCCATCAACTACCAGGAGATTCTAGAGGCTGCAACCAATCTTGGGAGATTCCCACAGGATAGGTAAAAACAGAATATGGGTGTTAGAGGCTCCCACCTTACATATGCTACAGAGAAACTGCTGAAACACTCCATCTTTACCACCTACAATCCTGCAGCAACAAAAGTTAGAGGCAGCAGGCAGATCACCATTGCTTCTGCACCTGCAACTTCCCCCATTGCAAATGCTGGTCTGTACCTTTGGGAGAAGCCAAGAGCATGTAAGAAAGGGACTACAATCATCCTCTGAATGTGTCAATGACAGCAGTGGGTGATCTCAGAAACAAGACTTTAATCCATTAAAAATTTCTTAGAGCTGGGACACCAAGGCAGCTTCTGTTCTCTAAAAGCGAAGGCAGCAAGGGAAAAGCTTGGATGATAAAGTCAAACTGCTTATCCAAAAAGCTGTGTGTCTGGAGCAGCATTGCCTCTGAGAGGCCTGGGGTCTGCTGTGTGGAACAAATCTTGGCATGAAAGTGATGCTCTCACTGGGACTGGTTGTTACAACCAGGGCAGAAAGAGAAGTCTGGCCAGGGCACAGCCCAGTAGCTGCAGCCCTACGCTAAAGCAACAGTCAAAATTTTGTTAGGAAAGGATGTCTGCTTGGAGAGTTTAGTTTTGGAATAAGAGACTATCTCTGGAGATTCAGGGTAAAAAAAATCACTCCAGGAGCAACCCTTATCAGATGTTCATTTATAAGTAAGTCTCTGATGTGTCCTGAAATCTCCACTTTGGGAAGGCCAGAATTTCCTGGGTTTTTATTGGGGTTTCTTTTGTGCTTTAACTACATTGGATTCTTCATATGCAGATGACAAATAGAATTAAGAAAATAAAGCAGTGCATAGCACACAGGAGATTGTTCATTTGAAAACATGCTTTTATCTAGGAAAATTTCTAGTTCTGAGCTTCCTTTTTGTTAAAATACATTAGGAAATAATAAAACCCCCTTAACTGAATCATATTAGCTCATGTGATTGTTATCCCTTGCTGTTCAAACAGCAAATGTTTGCAGCAAGAAATAATGAAACCAAATGTAGCAACACTTAATGTATGGCAGCTTGGAAACTAGAACAGAAATGTCCAAATGGTTGCCATTTTACTGGCAGCTGCTAGTCAGCATTGTTGCTTGCACTGCTGGACTGTACAGACCTGGAAGCAAAAGGATGAAGCAGAAAGAGTGATTTAAGAGAATTTCACTACCTGAACACACTGGCACATGAGAAATGTAGAGCAGAGCTTCTGGTGTGGCTTCATGACAGCATGCACATATCAGTTCAGCTACAACTCTTCAAGCTGTTGCAGTTTTTATTTTCACTTGACACTGCTCACTAGTAGTTGTCAGCCAAGCCTGAACGAGCTAGAGCATCCCTGCACACGTAGCTGCTCATAGTTGAGCTGTGCTGTGTGGATCATTCTGAAGGCAGGAGTCTGAATCCAGCAATCCCTGGTGGACTTTGAGTCATCTTTGCTGTAAGTCTCAAAACCACATACAGACCTACTCAGGAAGATAACATAGCAGCTCCCAATTCCCTTTTGTTACCTTAAAATAGAATAATGATTCCCACACTCTATTGTAACTCTGATGCCCCCATCTCTTAGAAGTTTCCCCACAAAGAAATCCTGGAGCAGCATACAACACACACCCATGAAGACAAGCATACTAGGTAAATATCAATTACTTATCAGGACTGCTCTCTGGATGTGTTCTACAAGTACTGTAAAGCAGCACAAACCCACACCTGTGCATTGCAAAGCAACACATCCGTAACAGACCCACCTGCCCACTGCCCCTTGTCTTCCCCAGATCCATTACAACCTCCCTGTTACAAAAACATAAAACACCAAAAAAGTCTCTAATTCTTTCATCATCCAGTCTCTTCAATCAATCAAAATCCATTCCCCAATTCTCTTCCCACTTTTTCTGCCAATCCATCCCCTGATGTCCCACCTTAGCCTTTCACTTATACCCCCCATCCCCACTAAGGTGACTTCTCCAAGTACTGCAGAAGGACTGACATTTAGAGCAATAGGGATTTGCATCCTAATGGAAGAAAGGCTTCATTTTTCTGGGAAAAAGAATTTTTAAAATCCTCCAGCTCTCGAAGAGTCACAAGCTTTTTCTACTTGCAGTCTTAAGCCTGCAGAATTCCTTCCTGTTCAAGGAGAATGTGGGACCCCAAGCCAATACTTACCATGTTACATCATCTGCTCTGCAGAAAGTTAAGCTCAGAGGAGGCACAATTCACAATCAAGGCAAAAGTTGCTTTCTGCTCCACATGTTCCGTCCATCAGCTTTCAACAGCCCAGGTAGTCTCTGGTCCATTTGGTCTCCAGTTGCAGTGAATGAGCTGCTGTGTTTCAGGCTTTACCATGATGTCACTTACCAGAAACTCAACCAAGGATGCACTGAAAACTTCTGGGACAACAGGAGGAAGGAAGATTCGTGTGGTCATTGACAAGGTGGTACATTAGGATGTGATGTGCCAGGAAAGCCCTTCAACTGCAGGTCCGCGCTTCATGTCATGACTTAATGACAGCCAGCAAAGTTCTGAAGACAGAAAACTGCTGTGCAGCTGCAGCCAAGGACACCTAGTAAGTACCTTTTAAGTTACTTAGAGAAATCCAACAGTGAGAAACTGACAAAATTGAAAAATCAACAGCTGAGGACACCTTCAGATGAAGCACTGGAGAAAAACACAAGCCATTATTTCATGTGTTCTCCAAACAAGTTCACCTGGGTGAGAAGTGACCTGTCTCGAGGCAAACACCAGCATCAACTCTATTTCCAAATTATCGCTCCTTTTACAATACAGTATTAAACCCACATTTCTTAATTTCAAATTGCTGATAGTCTTACGAATTTGGTGACAACTTCAATCACTTCAGTAATTCTGAAACCTAATTTAGGTTGTGCACAAGTATAATGGGAACTGGAGATGATTTATCACAAACCTGGGATTCTGGGACTAACCATAATAAACTGAGCACTTTTTGGGGAAGACTTAATTGTGCACAGCTAAACTTGGAAAGAAGAAGCTTCTGCTCCATTGTGCATGACAAAATGCTATTTTCTGCACAATAAATAAGGCACTGCTCCAACACTGAGTACAACTGAACTATATTCATCCTGAGAATTCTTAGACAATCAAGAATTTTTTAATCCCCTGGTGAGATTAAAAATGCACCTGGAGGCAATGGGTTGCATAAGTGCCAGGGAAACACCTGAAAGCTGATCCTGTGAGGGCTGTCCTTCTGCTGAAAAAGCAGTGGAATTCTGCCCTCTACTTCCTGCTCCAAAAGCAGAATCCCAGGCAAACATCAGCCAGCTACCTTTTGAGGCTCCCCTTCTGTCTCACTCAAGAGACATTTCAGTCACACCTAAGGTCTACAAATCTTACCTCTAGAACCTTAAGTTTGCTAAATGTTGCTGAAAGATTAAGTGAGGGCGAACGACATTCCGGGTGTGCCTGAAGCCCAGAAAAAACACCAATTTAATGATGTTTTTCTCACTCTGACAAACTTTTCAAGCAATAGAAGGTTGATTGAAACTTCTGCAGGGCAGGAGAGCAGGCTGCAGATAAGACTTGAAGATGTATTTACTTTAAACCTTATCAATTGCTGCTGCTGGACAATTAGCACATTTACAACACCACTAGGAAGGTTAAGGTTTCAATATAACAGCATTTGTGGGCAGGTGGTTTCTATTTAAGGGGGAAACCTATCCAATATGAAGTATTTACATTTTACTTGAAAATGATACCTTGAAAAAGAATTTGTTCTTTTAAAGGCCAATACAATTATGTATAGATTTAATTCTAATCCTAGAAGATGACACAGAAAACATATTTACAACAACACTTCAAGTTGGAGAATTTTATGTTGCCATCCAATTATGCTGTCTGCCCAGCTTTTGGACCTATCTAGAAAATCTCAGAACAAATCTTACATGCTTGTAAGCTGGGCACAGCCATCACCCATAGCTACACCAGAATAAAACAATTAATAGGGATATAGCTTAACAGTATTAGAGTACTGATGTAGTACATACCGCACAGCAGTATCATGATGTGGTTCACACTTGAAATGGAACACCTCAAGGCACTCAGCAAACCTTGTTCTTGCCACCTAGGGTAAAAGATGCCCCAGAGCTGAAGGAATCGACCAGCACTGCTGTCAGCTGCCCTGCTAAGAGGTAGGGTATCTTGTCTTCTCCTCTTCAGGGACAGGCGAGGAGGTGAGCATTCGATAACGTATGCCCGAAGTGTCACGTCAAAAAATCAAAGACCAAGAGACAGCCACCAACTTGTCCAAACAAGTTTCAGTCCACCTGGCATTGGCTTGGACTTGAGAGGGGAGCATCGCTGGACTCTGCATCACTACATTTCACTCCCAGAGAGTTTTTACATACCTTTAACCCTCAAATTATACTGTAGTACAATGTTTTCTCAGCAACCGATTTAACATCCCATTTATCCAAGTAAGGAAGTAACTTGTTTGCTTCTTCATTGAACCATAGTGAAAAAAGGTCACCGTTTTTATTCAGCATCACAGTTACACAGCAGTTGTCTGTTTCTATTACTAGAAAGATTTTTTTAGAGTAGTCCTGAAATAAATCTTTTCTTTTTCCAATGATTTAAAAACTAGGCCTTCTCACACCAATTCCACACAGTCATGGGTTGGATTGATTGTGGTCAGTTATAGCAACTGTCAAGGCACAAGCTCAGCTCTGCACATCTGCTGCAGCTTGCATTGTTAAAGAGATATGCCAGTTAAGGCCTTGCTTAAAAATGCATAATCCCTTTATCATCTATTGCAACAGGAGAAATTAACATTAAACACAGACTACGAAAGGTAAAGGATTTATTTCTGATATGATTTGTAGAGTTAAATTAAAAACCTATGGAATATTTTATGTATTAGATGAACATAACCTTAGTATTTACTTACTAGCAGTTTATTTAATGGTTGGAAGTGTACAACATGAAGTAGGCCTTATATTTAATATTGTTCAATTTTGCTTATTGTTAGATGAGATTAAAATACAGTAGCTGTCCCTTTAGATTATGTTGCAACACTGATCATGTGCCTTGATAAGAAGGAACAACACTTCATTAAATAAATGGTGATGACATAACATGTAGGGAAGACTTTGGATTGTCTATTTAAAAATGTCAACATAATAGGCAATTAAGAATAAAACTTCATTTTAAGTGCACTTCCATATGCTTTGTTTATAATATAGCAAAAACTTCCTATCTTTTTCTTTCCAAACACTTCACTCCCTACTCTAAAGCTGTTCAGTTGAAAATGCACTTTCCCCAGTAAACTTTTTTAAAAAGAAGAATAACTAAAATTTCTACCCTTTCATATGCTAAGAAATGTTTCCTAATTAAAAACACAGTTTATTACAAGACATGTGAAGACAACATATAGTGAAATGAATTTTAATTGTTGTGCTGTGACTAAAGTAAAGTTCTCAAGGCTGCAATTTAACATTCCAAGTTCTCCCTTCCATCTTTATTGATTCTTAAGATTTTGCACAGAAACTCTTTGGGGGCTAGAACAGCAGTAATTGCATCACACTGTTTTTCCAAGACTTCAAGTTTCAAAAGCAAACTCTTTGAAAAGTACAGTTCTTGATTTGATTAGATACAGGGACAAAAATATAGCACATACTTGAAGGTTACATGGTCTACAAATGATGGCAATATTTTCCTTGGGAGAGTACAGTTTGTTTTCTTGTAAATACTCAAAAAGGCTCAACTTCAAGCAGTAATAAACACAAGCAAAAGTGATTTAACCCTTAAAATAAATATTCAGGAAAACCTCTCTGTACATACAAGTGAAAGAATATGTAACACTTTCACGCTAAAAGAAAAAATAAAGATTTTGTTCATATAAGCAGCTGAAATCTGCTGTTCCAGCCCAATGTCCCCAGTAAAGAAGGGAGGCACAAACACAGGTGACTACTGTAGCTCACTATCTTATGGCCTTTTTGGACAGGGACATCACCATAATTTTTTAAATCCCTTTTGTTAAAATTATTACAGCATGCCAAATCCTTTGGCATATGTGATGGCCTTCAATAATCTTTCTTTAAGCTTTTCTTTGCTTGAGTACTCCGGGAGCAAAAGTACATTAAAGCATGTGTGAGATGTAGGTAACCTGTGGGGAAAACAAACAAACAAAAAAAAAAAACAAAAGACAACTCAGATCTGGGAACATGCAGCACAGGCAAAGATACATTGCAATTTCACAAATCCGAAATAACAACAGTAAATAGAAACCACCTTGCTTAAAGGTTCAATTTCCAGATTTATGTAAGTTAAAAAATTAGAAGCACTGAATTTGTTTCTGATTATAAATAAAAAGCAAAAAGTATTTGTAATTCCTCCTTTTACCTTTCTGTATCTGGGCCATTTTTGGCTATGATCATCTTTAACTTTCCAAGTCCTCCCACTGGGGCTCTGTCTGTGCCTGTTGTAAACTGTAAGAACAGTCTTTTCTGTTCATCTGTAAATGAATGGACTATTTCCCAGAATTCCCTATCAAGGAAGAAATCAGAAAGTCAGTAAACAAAGTTTTCTTTGGTTTAAATAAGACTTTCAAAGGTAAGTGAACTTTCAAGGTAATTGTAATCAGTCTTAGCACCAAGTTTATAAGCTGGATTTGCAAACTGAAACTAAAAGTAAGGTATGTACCAAACAGAAATATTACACACTGCAATTTGACTGTTTTTGAATGTTAATTTAGCTGACAAGTCATCTTCAGTGTTCTTCCTTTATTTTATTACTTCTACATCCATAGTGGTTCCACTGCATCATCCTTCCTACTACCTTCTTTACACAGTATAGAATGTATGTGCTGTCAAATATTTTCTAACCCAGCACGAACTGTTTTAAGTTGTTAGCAAAAAGTCTAAAGGACCAAAGATGCACGCTCCTCTAACCCTTGTCCTCAGTGTTCTCTAGTCAAAAGGGACAAGAAGGTAACCTATTCAAACAAGTCAGTGTTTGTGTGTGTTTGGTTTTGTTTTTTTTGTGAAAAACAGCAGAGCAGCAATAATTTACTGAAACAGCCCTGTTTATACCAGAGATTAAATTAACCATACATTTTAAGAGAAAGAAAAAAACCCAGGAAGAAGTATCTCCTCTAAGCTTAACTGAAGATCACTGGAAGTTAAAGAAAATATTTATATTATCTGCTCTTCCCTAGTGACACTACATGAGTCAAGTGAAATTTTATGACACTTGCATCCCCAGTACTTAAAAAAAAACCCCAGTTTTAAATTTGTTATGAAGAAACAGGAGAATAAAGTGCTTCATGTCTTTCAGAAATTAGAAAAAAATTACCTAATAATAAGAGAGTCTCTTGTATAGCCACCATCATATTCTGTAGTTTCTTCTAGTGCTTGAAAATCTAAATTCTGTAAGAAGATGGAATCTTTTTTAATGACCACTAATTATATACTTAGGATCAAAAAGCTTCATTTTCTGGGGTACATTCAAGATTCTTACCCTACTTCCACAAATAAGTAATTCAATTTCCTCTGGTCTAAATAAATATTTCAAAGGAGATTCATTGGTCACCATGTGGAATCCTCTCCGAAAGGCCTTGAACTGCTTTTCTACTGATTTATTGAGTATGTAGTCAGCATACAGATTGACAAATTCCTGTAAGGAAACAATTCCCCACAAAACCTTAGTACTTTGACACTTGCCACTTAAGTATCTGCCAAAAATACAAGACCCCAAAATGCACTAAATTCTGTAATTCTACACGGAGTTTTCTAGGCTTACCTTCTACAGGGCAATAATAAAGGGCAAGTCTCAAACACTTCTCAAAATAGGTGAAATGCCACACCCAGATGCTATGTATGTATGCATCAATGCTTTGTTTAAAACAGAAGCCTTTGCTGCTTACAACTACACCATGCCGTGGCAATTTAAAAAGGGTTTTAAACTTACACTGCAAGCAAGAACAAACTTTAATAAAGTGCTGCATAGAATATCTAAAAACTACACATGAAACAAATTGAGCATACCTTTCTGTTTTCATTTGTAATAGGAATTTTATCACCGTTTTCCTTTAAGTCATGCATCATTGGGTTGCCAAAGAGATCCGTATGAGATATTTGAAAAGTTATCATCATATCATCTTCCACACTTCCTTCATACTCTAGTAAGTCTCTCAAACTCTGGTAAAGAACCTAACAAAATAAGAAAGACATGCCTGTCATATCAGTTTTGACAGATTTAACTGACCAATACCAAAATACATGAAATTACCTGCCTTAGAAAGGGTTATTACACTCTGTGATACATTACCTAATATCTCCCATAACAGTTCAAATTAAGGTATATTAATCTCAGTGCTCACAAAAATCAGTTGCAGATATTAAAGAAAGAAAAAAGAGACAGGGCAGTGAGTGATAACTCCCTTAGAAGAGCCTATCAATACCTAGGAAACTTCCTAAACACAAGGGTCAGACCTGTGGATTAAAAAGCAACTGATTACATCTTTCTCTTGTAGCTCTTTTGAAACTAATTGCTTTTGGAATCCTGAGCATTTTACATTTGGAATTTGAACATATGTATGTTAAAACCAGAGAAAACACTGTACTGAAGAGCTAACTTTGACCTCTTTGGACACCTGCATGGAGGAATCCCATCTAGCTCAGCAGACAATGGGAGAGCAGTGGATTGGTCCACCTCATTTTCAGCAAGGCTTTTGACACTATCTTCCATAACATCCTCACTGGCATGCTTTAGAAGTGTGGATTAGATCAAAGAACAGCGACGCAGATTGAGAACTGGATGAATGACAGCACTCAAAGGGGTGTGGTCATCAGCTGGAGGGTTGTAGTTAGTGGTGTACCTCAGGGATCAGTAATGCTTCCGGTCTTGTTCAGTATCTTCTATTATCTGGATTAAGGGATGGAATGTACCCTCAGCAAATCTGATGATACAAAATTGGGAGGAGTGGCTGACAGACCAGAAGGCTGTGCTGCCTCTGAGAGCTGAACAAACTGCAGAGTTGGGTGCAAAGGAACCTAAGGAAGCTCAACAAAGGTTAAGACTAGAGTTCTCCACCTGGGGAAGAATAAACTCATTCACCAGTACAGATCAGTGATTGACCTGCTGGAAAGCAGATCTACTGAAGTTCTGGTGGACAGCAAGTTCACCATGAGCCAGCAGAGTCTAAGAAGAACTTGGCCAGCAGGTTGAAGTAGGCTCTCCCTGCCACTCTACCCTAATGAGGCCACATCTGGAGTGCTGTACCTAGTTCTGGACTCCCCAGTTCAAGAGGGACAGGGAACTACTAAAGAGAGTCCAGAGAGCTACAAAGATGATTATGAGACTGAAGCATCTGTCTTCTGAGGAAAGTCCGAGAGACTTGCGACTCTTCAGCCTAGAGAAGACTGAGAGGGGATCTTATCAATATCTAATGGGCAGGTTTCAAGAAGATGGGACCAGTCTCTTTTCAGTGGTGCCCAGTGACAGGAAAAAGGTCACTAGACACAATGCAGAATTAAGGGAGCTGAACACAAGGAAAAACATCTTTACAATGAGGGTGCCAGAGCATTGAAACAAGCTGTGCAGAGATTGTGGAGTCTCCTTCTCTGGCGACTTTCAAAACCTGCCTGGATACAACCATGTGCAACCTGGTTTAGAGGAACCTGCTTTATCTGGGGATCATCTAGTACAATCCCTCAGAGATACCTTCCAACTCTTGCCACTCTGTGATTATATAGCAGATAAAATTCAGGTAGCAAGTTTTAAATCAACTACTTTACTTCACAGTTTCTTTAGGTTTTAGGTCATCTTAAAGCAATACAGATAGGGCAGTTAAAAAAGAAAAAAAATTATGCACACCAGCTCATCATCCTCCCTGTCCCATGCCCCGCCCCCCAAAAAAAAGTTACATCAGAATTTGCCAAGTGGAATCTGAAATTACTCAGAAGACTTTGCTCTGTTCAATAACTTGCCTCCCTACCTGCTATGCCTTAGGAAAAGTGCAAGACATGCTTGGAAACCAAAGACTATGCAGAAACAGAAGAATTATTTGGCTGAGAAAGAGGTGCAGGACTCAGGAAAGACAAACAAAAGTAAAAGATGTAAGTGAGCACAACTATTTATAGTGAAATAGAACCGGCAAGTTTTCATTCAATTTTTTAATTATTTCAAGTTTACATGTAAGCCTCATCCTCTTGTTACCTGTATCCTTTTGTTTCTTCCATAGCACCTTTAGAAAAACCTCGCACTGAAAAAATGACTGAACTTGGTACTATTGGTGGTGTCTGTAGGTGTCAGAGAAAAAGCTTAAAGAGTAGGGGAGAAAAATTAAGAAATACCCCAACTGCCTTACTCCACAGAAATAAATCTATTTTTTTCTATCATAAAAAGTTCTGAGTATAATGTAATAAAATTTAGTTCCTCTGTAAAATGACGTTTCCTATAGTGAAAGCTGCCATGCTGTTGTATACAACTATCCAAAGCAGACCGGATAACACATTTTTGATCATACACCTCATTTCCTGATTGAAGCAAAAGCAAGGTATTTTGAAACATTATAATTTACTCTCTCTCTTGAATAACTGAAGATATTGCATAACTCCATATGAAAATGGAAATATCCTGTCTCAAATGAAGCATATTAACTCCTGTTATGAGGAAGAACTGTTAGTTATCTTTGACCAAAGATGGAACAGGACCATGACATCTGGTATACATGCTTCTATGGTCTATCTATTAAAGCATGCCACAGCTTAGCTTTTTAGTATAGCCACTGGCTGAGGAGAGGTGGGGGAAGATGAACACTGATCACAGCTCCCAAACTGTAAGGTTATTCCAGAACTGCCTCATCTGTATTTTTCTCTAGACAAAACCAATAGGAGCATCACACCTTTGCATGTCTACTATCGTTTTCACACTTCGTATGGAAATCTACAAATAGATATAAAACAGATTAATTTTAGATGTCTCTTTGGAAAGATAATATTAATAATAGTTGATGCTTAACAGTGCTTAGTGATTTTAAGCAATTTAGGTAATATGTAAAAAAACACACCTTTAAAACCAAAACAACAACAAAAGAGGACGAAGCTTTATTGACATCTAGTCCTGTTCACTGACTTGACAATTGTGTTTCCTCTATACCAGATGGAATAGGGGAATTCATTTCAACAAATAAAGACTCTTCACACAAGTCACTGGTTATTTTACTTCCACTTTTGACAGTGATCTTTTGCTTAATACAAACTTAGATTAAGTTACTGCATGGAAAATGCATTAATAAACTTAAAGAATATAACGAACTTACAGGATGAGAGTCTGCCAGATCACGGAAAGTTCCTTTTTTGCCCATTAGCTTCCTGTAGACAACCATGGGAAAATGTACATCCAGTATACAGTTATTGTAAATAGCCAGACCAAGCACTATGCCAATCAGTGTAAATTGACCCTCAGTTTCAAAAGAGGACGGATTAAACCAAAACAATTTTGTGGATTCATCATATGTGAACATCCCTGTAAAAAAAAACAATGAACAATTATGGTTACAGTTCAATAAAAATGACAGGTAAAACGTCATATAAATTCCTCTGCATTAGAATGCCTCTAAAACATGCTTAACTTAACACTACTGATTTTAATGGCAAAGAGAAACAACTTACCTTATAGTAACTGCAGCTGCTCAAAATACCCTCTCATGTTACCACTGAAAATATGCAGGAGACCTGTGATACAACATCCTGCAATGCCCACTGCAGTTGTACATACACCACCTTTTATTCCCTTCCACTACTAAGGACTGAGCAGTATACTGTCAACATGCAACAGTGAGAAAAGAACATAGATTAAATAATTATTAAGAATTCAAATCACCATAAAGTGATAGCTTTTATTCACTGGAACTGGCCTGGTAAGGCCATTGAGGAAACAGACTAGACAATGCTCTGTTACTGAACTGGAAGCTGTGACAGCGGAGCAGGGATTAACCACCACGTATAATCTTAGCATTAAATGTTGTGCTGGTTTGAACTAATTGGAGAATTTGAGTGAGAAATTACACTATTGTCTGAGAGAGGAAAACACAGTATGTCACTTCACCCATAGCTTTACTGCGAAAGAAAAAAAAGTTGTTTTTAAAAGTGTAACCCAAACACAGATAGACAGTTTCAGGCCACTTTGGGCTGCAGCTGCTTCTCTTGCATGGTTCCTTTGTCTCTCTGCCTTGGTAGCTAATTCTCAATAACACTACTAATTTCTTTCCTACTGCTAATCCCCCTGGCTGATCTACCTCTGCTTATCTGCAGCATCAACAGGTGGTGAGATAAGACTGGGGAAGGGGGGAAAGGTGGTAGGGGTGGTTGGTTATCCCTCTTGAGGATATTGGTCACTGGGAGGAGTGTGGTGTTTCTGTATTACCGTTTCATTGTATATATCTGTAAATATCTGTTAAACCTTGTAAATATCTGCTTGTATATTGTGCATTGCTGTAAATATAAAGCTTCATTTATCAGCTTCCAGTGTTCTGAGTCCTAGCCAGGGTTTATATCAAAAGGTGGGGGGACAGGTAAATGCTTAAACCGCCACAAATGTCCAACAGACTTTTTTTTTTTTTAACTTAAACATACTTCACAAGGTCTACTCTTGCTGCAGTTATTACATGCATCCTAACTTGAGGGAAAAAATATAAATGGGACTGTTGTTTCACAGGAGAGTTTGCAATTTTAACAGCTTGTCAATGTTGAAACAGAGAGGTTTATGCTTTCTTCCCCTATACATTCACCTGATTCAGCTCATGATTTCAGATGACCAATTTAGAGCTTTAGTAAGCTCTTGTTTATGAAAACAGGCTATAAGCTACTGAGTCCTACAGAAAATCCATGGCTTACCTGACTAGACACTGAATCAAGATAAATGCAAATTCCACAGCCTTAAGGCAAGAGAGAGAGACCACTGTGGACTATACAAGTATAATCCCAGTGACTTTCACAGCTAAGTCTCATGATGTGCAGACAGAACCTAAGGAAAAGTTCCCAGGCTTCTTTTTTTCCAACACACCAGAAGTTAGATGCATATGGTCAAGAACACGAATCACAGATGCCACAACGATTTATCTTCTCAGTTCTTAAAGTTACACTTAGTTTACAACCCATGGAGATGTTAAAATTGATTACAAAGCCACACAAATGGAGCCACAGAATACTGAAAACAGTATTTCAGCTTCAAACAACAGATAAAGCCTGAATTCTCATTCAGTGCAAAGAAGTGAACTGCAAACTCATTCAGAAAATTTGGCTAATCCCCCAAACTTATGATTATTTATCTCACTAAGGTACTAGGACCGGATCAACTAAATGGAGTGCAAAAAAGTAACAGACTAACATCAGATAATGCAAATAGAAATCAGAATTAGGTAAGCAATACAAGCATATCCAGAAGAAACATTAAATACAGTCTTCATTCCATTTTCTGAATTGAGTAAAAACTTCACGATTACTGGTACAATAAAAATTGTAACTGGTGCTTTCTGGAACGTGATAGGAAAATTAAAGTCAAAATCAAACAACTCCAGCAAATACCTAATAATGAAGGAGTAACAGATCTGTATGTGAAGATACTTCAACATAAAATATTTTATTCATAGACCGAAATTAAGGCTACAATACATCATAGAATGGTTTAGGTTGGAAGGGACCTCAAAAATCATGTAGTTCCAACTCCCCACCATAGTCAGTGACACCTCCCACCAGAAAATGAAAATCATTATTATTAAAATCATAACATTGTAAGCATAATAAACACCAGAAGAAACTGAAAGCTGCAATAAGGGGAAAAATAATTGGATATTCTTGGTAGGAATCTTATATCAAGTAACTCTGTCTTCCCTTTTACCATGGTGACTTGTTCATAACTCATAAAATATTTTACTTCCTCCTTTGAGTCAAACTGATGTCACTTAATATGAAAATATGTAAGTGTAATGGCAAAAGGCACTACTACAGCAACAAACATCACTCTACACATTTCTATCAGATCTTTTACATTTCATTTATAGGATTTCTTCAATTTTCTCCAGTAAATTCCATTTTTTACCAGAGTCACACTTACTATACATGGTGCATAAGCTTCCATTACAGTGCACATTAACGAGCACACAAGAAAAGAGTGAACGCAAGCTACATTTTCTGCTTTCATGTATCTATGTCAAAAGCCAACAAATGCTCCTTTTTTTTTTCCACCTGAAGTTGATATGAACACAAAAAGTATATATACTTCTTTGGAACTTGAACACAGAAGTAAAATATAAAACATACATATACATCTAACCTAACACCCATCTTTACACACAGGGAGTGTATATATATTGGCTAGATCTAGCTGAACCAGACTTCAATCTCTAAATGGTGGTATTTCAACATAGACATCCTATACAAATTGTGTTTAGGTAAACTCAGGTCAGCAATGTATTTTGTATTAGAATACAACTTCACCAGTTAACTAACACTTCCTTTTTTACTTGGAATAAATTACAGTATAGCAAACTTCAGATTCCAAATCTCTCTTAACAGCAGTTTTCAGAGTGAGTAAGACTTGTTTACAGCTCACTTGTTACAAGAACTGGCTTGCTTCTTGTATACACTGATGGTCAAGTGCCAAAGTTTGGATGGTGTCACCAGTTCTGGAGACTTCCCTTTTATTAACCTGGTCAAAATTAATTTTGTGTTTCTTTGTCAATTTTCTAAGCTACAAAACCAAGGACAGCTGCTTTTTTTTTTTTTTAAAAAAAAACAGTGCAATGTACCCAAATTAACTAACATCCCCAAGAAGCTGAGTTTCTTTAATGGAAGCCATTACAGGAACTACAACATGATATCCTATTTCACATAAACTATGAAATTTGTACAGAACATGACAGGTCTCATTTCTATTTTAATAAATTATTAGTAAAGTTTTAAAATACTTCAATTATTTTTTTGAGCAGCAGATAAGATGCATATTACAAGCAGCATGCCCTTGCATGTGTAAAGACAGAAGTGTAAAAGCAAGGGAAAAGAGTAAGATGGAAACAATTGCAAAAACAAATCTAAAACTTTGGCTCCAATATATCAACATCTCTCTTAATTTGTAGCTACAATCAAACTTGACACAACTGTCATACTTTAGATTTTTTGAGACTATCAAATTTTAAGCTGGCAGAAGGGGAGGAAATAACTCAAAAACTCACCATAGTCCTACTCTGGTTTTATTGCAGAAGCTCTTCCTCTTTGGTTTGATTACTAATTCTAGAAACTAATCACAAAGCAAAGTGAGGAAACAGGTGAGAGAACAAAGGAACCCTGCAAAGAAACCCTATACTACTGATTCGTATCTAAACAAGCTTTTACTAACTATATACTGTTATTCCTTTCATCATTAATCCTTAGGAGGATGACTGATGATGACGACATATAGTGAGTCTCACTGGGTCAAGTACTCTCATAATCCCAATGAAATCTTAAGAGCTTGAGAAAGAGACAGCAGCAGATGTAGAATGGCACTGCATAAACAGAACAGCCTGGGCTGGAAATGAGCTTGAAAGATTATCTGGTCCAATCTTTAGTGGGGAAAAAAAAAAAAAATCTCATAAATTAACAAGTTATTAGAACACATACCAATATCTGGATTGAAGATTTCTTCCACAACCAGTTGAAAAAATTCTTTGGAAACACCTCCTTCATCTACCCCTTGCTCTCCTTCAAATTCAACATATAATTGCTTCTTCAAGTCTGCAGGATTTTCCATAGCAATCATCTCTAGCTATTGAGTGAATAGAGAGAAGCATTTCATTAGTTAATCTGTTTACTAGAAGAGTCAACTAAGTACCAAATATGAAATCAAAACTACCCTCCATACCTAAGAAGAAAGCAAGTATAAATCACAACAGTAATATCAGATACCAATACTAAATCGGTCTAAGCACATATTAGACTTCTGGAATCAGTTCTTTTAGACAATGAAGTCTGTTAGCCTTCTCCATTCCTAATCTTTTAAGCACTTTTAAAAATAAGTTAGTATTGTGTTGTACAAAATTCACAGAAAACAAGATATATGACTGCGGTAATTAAATTTATCTGACAATGAAAGAAGACTGCAATCTGATCTACATGTTTGACAAGGAATGCTTTTGTTAAGAGATTACACCAGTATGTTTTCAGATTCCTTTATGTGATAATTTACAGTGGAAAAGAGAAGACAAGCCTTTCACTAGTAGTTGCACTTCATAAACAAGCTTAGGGGGGGAATCTTGAAATAAAAACAAACATTAAAGTAGTCAAATTGATCCCCTTTCCTCCTGACCCTAATGAAGAAAGTCTCAGAAGTCTCTTGCTCTTATTTCTTTAGTGCCTTTAGACAGATATACCACATTAACTACAATTTTACTTCCATGGAAGTAATGTCAAACAGACATTGATGTTTCCTAGGGAGGGGTTTCATGTCCATATGAAGGTCATTACAGGTCTTTCTTCCAATAAAAACATATCCTTTCAGAAAAATGAAAATGTTTCACATGTGATAAGAAATATGCTGATCAGAAGTATTAACATATTGGTTAATACTTGTACAGCATGATTGCATTAAGCATACCTACATAGCAAATAGAACTTAACAGCAGTAAAGTAAGGCATAGCTGGACCCAGCTGTTCCTGCACCTTGCTCTAGCAAGACTCACATTGAGATTTGCCTCTAATCTGGGCTACAGCAAGCTGTACTTACCAGCAGCTGTCCTCACCATGCTGAACCATTTGTTTTTATTTTAGTGTTCTACCTTATCCACACACACATGCCAACAAATCCTTCACATACCAGAGTTTTATTAGAGATGTGTAAAGGAAAACAGGAACAGACCAGAGGATAAAGGCAGCAGTAACACCACCAACTCGTAAATTGATGCGATCAGAGAGAGACACTTCTGGGAACTGTCAAGTCAGCCAGCCATGTTTATAGCAAAGCAGCAGTAGACAGAAGACTGACAGAGCTAAGTTGGTTAGCATAATGGGTTTGAATGCTTGGAAGTTCCTCATGCAAAAGGAACATGTGGAGAAAGAGTTGTACTGATACTGAAAACTAGTAACGGGAAGAAAGACTGTAAACTCCATAGCATATTAAAAGCCTATTAGCTTAGTTAAAAAAAAAAAAGAAGGCAAGCCACAAAGACCCCAGTAATGAGAGGAAACCAGGTAGACATGTAATTTTGCATGTATCTCAGTCAGCCTATCTGGAAAACTCAGTCATGTACTACCTAATGCATTTGGTATGCTATTTGATATGGTTGGCAAGGAACTATTGTTGCCCCTAAGGAGATGAAATAACATTTACTTCACAAAATTAATTACATTTTATCAGCAATACTTCTGCAGCAAAAACATGTTGCAGTTTCATTCCCTTTACTGTGGTATCTCTTCATCACATACTTCTAACACTGTAGTTTTGCATGCTGCCTTTCATATAAATCCCCAAACCCGTTATTATTCTACTCAGGAGCAAATCGAACTCAAGGCCTGTTCCAAATACAACAGACTTTTTTAAAAACACAGAAGTAGCATTTATGTCAAGACTTATTATAGGTTAAACATTGAAGCTGGAGAGTCAGAAGTTTATTTGAATCCGTTCCACTTAAAACTGGACTAATAACATTTTGTTTTCTCCCCAGTTATGATTTTGTTGGCTTTTGATCACGTAAATTGAACGTGAAATTTATGACTGGCAATTTACTATTTTGCAAGTCTTATTAATTTTTATGAGTTCTAAAAAAGCAAGTATTGACTTTGCATTTCTTCTGGGACAGCAACCTTTTGTCATAGTGTAAAGGCTGTCTTGTGTCATAGAATAACACTTATACTAAGGAGAGTGCTCATATTTATACATGTAAAGTAATTAAAAAAAACTTCAAAGATATTTTTTGGCTGAGAACTATGCTGCAATAAGCAACATATGAGAAAGGCACTATTTAAAAAGGGGAAGGAAACATTCCTAGTTGACCAATGCTGGACAAGCAGATAGGAATGGAGTGCTAGGTGTCTGCATGGGAGTTGGATAAAGGATTACCTAAAAGACATGATTTTGAGCCAAAGTCTAATGTTCCTTCAAGTCCATTCTACAGTCAGGAAGGACAACATTGTTAAGCCAACCAACTGAAGGTTGCAGGTTTAGCTGCTCCTTTGAACATCTATGTCTCAACACTGATGCTCCACAAGGAAACTGGAACTTGGTAGAAAATACAGCTTCAGTCATATTAGTGGAGAGTTGAGTTTTAGTAGAACTGCAGCAGTGTTTCTATAGCAAGGAGGAAGGAAACTCAGTTTAAAAATGTTTGGGTTTTGTTTCTAAATAATTTGAGCTGTCTCAGCTCAGTCAGCACAGATGTGGCTGGATAAACCAAATTTACTGTATGCATGAATTCTCAAAGTTTCAGAAGCTAATGTTTTATGTCATGGTAGTTTGACTGGATAAGCAGATGAAGACACTATACTTTCCAGGGACCTTGTCCCACAAAGAAGCATATCACCAAAAATGAGTATTTATGAAAAGCCGAAAGCTGAGGCATGATGATGTAAGTAATATCTGCATTTTGATGACAGAAACACAACACTGTGCCACAGCACACAAGGGCAGATCCTGCCTGACAAACTTGGTGGCCTTCTATGAACAGGTCATAACACTAACAGATGAGGAGTGAGCAACTGATATCATCCACCTGGACTTGAGCAAAGCTTTTGACACTGTCCTGCGCCACATCCTGGTCTCCAAGTTGGTGAAACATAAGTTTGATGGGTGGACCACCAGATGGATAAAGAACTGGCTTGATGGTCACACCCAAAGAGTGGTTGTCAATGGGTCTATGTTAAAGTGGAGGCCAGTGACAAGTGGAGTCCCTCAAGGATCAATCCTGGGACCAGTGTGTTCAACATCTTTGTGGGCAACATGGACAAAGGCATTGAGTGCACCCTCAACAAGTTTGTTAATGACAGTAAGCTGTATGGTGCAGCAGACATGCTGAAGGGCAGGGATGCCATCCAGAGGCACCTGGATAGGCTGGAGAGGTGGGCACAAGCTAACTTCATGAGGATCAACAAGACCAAGTGCAAGGTCACATCTTGGTCAAGGATCCGGGGGAAGGCAATCCCAAGCACAATTGCAGGCTGGGCAGTGACTGGCTGGAGAGCAGTCCTGAGGAGAGGGACTTGGTGGTGCTGGTGGATGAGAAGCTCAACATGAGTCAGCAGTGTGCACTTGCAGCCCAGAAAGCCAATCAGATCCTGGGCTGCATCAGGAGAAATGTGGTCATGAGGTTAAGCGAGGTTATTCTACCCCTCTACTCCACCCTGGTGAGACCCCACCTGGAGTACTGTGTCCAGTTCTGGAGCCCCAATTACAAGAGCGATGTGGACATATTGGAGTGTGTCCAGAGAAGGGCCACAAGGATGATCAGAGGGCTGGAGCACCTCTCCTGTGAGGACAGACTGAAAGATTTGGGGCTGTTCAGTCTGAAGAAGAGGAGGCTCCCAGGTGACCTTATTGTGGCCTTCCAGTATCTGAAGAGGGCCTACAAAAAAGCTAAGGGAGGAACTTTTTAGGCTATCAGGTAGTGACAGGACTAGGAGGAAT
The DNA here is from genome assembly GCA_013396835.1 of Psilopogon haemacephalus. Lineage (NCBI taxonomy): Eukaryota > Metazoa > Chordata > Aves > Piciformes > Megalaimidae > Psilopogon > Psilopogon haemacephalus. Next base: position 18,111 of record VWZI01012877.1, on the reverse strand, counting down.
GGAGCAAAGCTGGAGGTAGGGAGATTCAGATTAGATGTGAGGAAGAAGCTCTTCAGCATGAGAGTGTTGAGAGCCTGGAATGGGTTGCCCAGGGATGTGGTTGGGGCCATGTCACTGGAGGTGTTTAAGGCCAGGCTGAATGAGGCTCTGGTCAGTGTGATCTAGGGTAGGGTGTCCTTGCCCATGGCAGGGGAGTTGGAACTAGATGATCCTTGTGGTCCCTTCCAACCCTGACTGATTCTATGATTCTAATCTCTGTTCAGTTAACAGGCACGAAGAAACTGAAGTTCTAGCAGTGTAACATAAAAGTTCTCTTCAAATCAGTGGCAGGAATACTTTCCACATTAGAAGGCAAAAATGACATGAACACAACTAAAGTTTAAAAGTACCAAAGACATTACAACATAAGTTACTCACTACATTTTTCTGCAAAATAGCAGGTCACTTTTTTAGTCACTTGAAAGTAATCTTTTAAGTGACTAAAAAACATCTTTATGGCTCATGCATAGGCTTGCCAGTAGAGCTTACACACGTCAGCAGTCACACATACTATGCACGCAGCCAAGGGAAATCTAAGCACTAGTAAGCAACTCAATACATACAAACATCCGTTTAGTCTAAACAAACCTCAAAGCTCTGGAACTACTTTGTTCCTAATACACTATGAAAGAATCTTCCTACTGGCTTCAGCTGTCACAGAGCAGTTTTTGCTTATCAATACAGTATGCAGTGATAGCTATTCACATTTGATGTAAAATTTCTGAACTCAATTTCCTAATTTGCAAACAAGTACCAGTCAATCTGCTGAAGGAATTCACAAGCTTTTCACTTCCAGAACTTGTGTATTTTAACACATACTGTTTAAATTACTACTACCAGAGAATAAACCTACATATGATCTTGGGCATGGGGCTGGGAGAAGTAAACTGAAGAAGGAATGAAACAAATAGAAATACTGTTCGGAGGAAAAAAAGCAATAGAACAGATTTAAGGATAAACTTCCTTTCATTACCACCCCATTCACATAACTTGACTCAGCAAGGGTACAGATAGCCCCTTACACCCACTAGGCATAAAAAGACATTAACTTATTTCAAGAACTGCAAGCTGAACTCCCAAACATACGGGTTCTCATACTGAAGTGGGAACTGGAACTTTACCAATTCCAGCATTTGCCCCCATCTCTCTGACTTTTCAGACTAACACACACAAATAGGTAATACAGTAAATTATATGATACAAAGAAAAAATGCTTCATTAAGTCCATTTCAATTAAAAACTGAAAAACAAGTTTTGATGCAAGTTTCATACATGCAAAGAAATTTAAAATAAACCTGTAAATTCATTTTTTGCTTAGAAGTATGTGTTCCAGAATGAACTACAATTCTGTTAATAAACAAGTTATTGCTTCAAAGTAATCTAGAAGTCAGTGCTTCAAATTCTCAATAAAAGTAGGAAAGCCTACAGTAATAATAATTAAATAAATTACTATTGTTCTTATTTGCTTTAATGAATTTTAAAAGTTGCAATACTGTATTCTAAAAGCTTAAATATTAGGTATTGGTAAATGAAAAACAGCCTGGCAGGTGCAGGTTTAGTGACAAAAGTGTATAGTGATTTACAATTCAACCAAGTTTGTAACTACTCAAACCCCTGATGTAAAAAAAATACAATTCAAGGGTAAAAATACTGGTGATTATAATTACTTACCTGCAATTTGAGTATGTACAGAAAGATTTTGCCACTGAACAGATCTAAGAATAATAATTTACTACTTAAGACTATCTTGGTAAGACCTTTCTGATAGAGCTTTCAGTGAGACCGTTCCAAAGTTCAATACTGTGTTCAAAACTGCAACCATGGCTGATGCAAACTCATACAATATAGCTCTCACTTAGGTTTGATGCTGTTGTTGCTGATACAGAAGCACACAGAACGCAGCTTTGACTACAACCAGAGACAGAACAAATTACTGCAAGGATTAGGACATAAGATCATACTCCAGACCTGTTTCACACCAATTTGAAGTGGAAACAAATTGTGAGAATTAGTAAAATTGCCTCTCAACCTGCTACATGTACTTCCTGGGTCAACAACATGCAATTTCAACAGATCAAGTGCTCACTGAATAAACTGAGAGACAACACTGTGGATCAGTATTTCCCTCCAACACTTTTCCACTTACCAGCACACCTGCAGCTTAGAGACTTCCTCAGGTTTGTCTGTGTTACATCAAAACATTTGTAATTCCCATTACCTGTTGTTGAACTTTCCATGCAAAGCTACAAGTTCTGGGCAAGGACATCCATAACTGTAAGGCACACTATGTGGAATATTATATCCTTTTGCTTATAGTAAGCTTTCTCCCTGGTAATGTGACTGAGTGCTACTAGACGAGAAAGCCAGTATTTCTCATTCAACTTCTCTATACCATCTTTATGTCCTCTGTCATTTTTTTTTTACCATTGTGAGGCCTTGACAAGCTCTGAACTCTACTCATGTATTGCTACTGCATGCTTTTTAACACTAAAACGAGAACCATCAACTGAGAAACTTAGGCACACCACAGTAAACAGCAACACTCCTTAATTCCCAACACTTCCTTAGCAATATTTAGAATCTCTTCCTTGAGAACTGTTGCTCTGTATCATTGATTTACCATATCAATAGTGAACAGGTGACTTCCGTACCCACTACCTACATTTATCAACACACCTTTCTCATCATCTCAGAGTAGCTCCCTTGTTGCATCTGTATGAAATTGTATGTACAGCTGGAATTTAGAACAACTTCACCTTTTTCCTGTATTTTCTCTGCCAGGAGAAACGGTTTAAGATTTTTACTCTCCTTGGGGCTTTGACAGAGAGATCACCATAATTCAGCATGTTCTGATAGCTTACATTAATAGTTGTAAGAGAATCCATGGCAACTACCCTGGCATGTACCTGTAGACTGATAGGCTGTTTGTAAGGACTTAAGCAAATATAAATAAATAAATTTAAGCTGACATATTTGAGCTTAATCTGACACAAATTACCTGAACATCCAACAGACCAAATGCAAGCACAGTGATGACTGTTGTGACATAGCAGCTGCACCAACTTGATGTTGTCCCTCACTACAAGACACTGACTTGCTGGAGCATGTCCAAAAAAGGGCAATGAAGCTGGTCAAGGGTTTAGACTACAAGTCTTATGAGGAGCAGTTAACAAAACTGAGATTGTTCAGTCTGGCAGAGAGGAGGCTCAGAAGAGACCTTACTGCTCTCCCCAACTACTTGAAAGCAGGTTGTAGTGAGGTGGGAGTTGGTCTCTTCTCCTTGGCAACAACTGACAGGATGTGAGGAAACGGCCTCAAATTGCACCACTTAATTAGACTGGACATTAAGAAAAATGCCTTTACTGAAAAAGTGGCTAAGCATTAAAGTGTGCTATCTAGAAGTGGTGGAATCACCATTCATGGAAACACTCAGAAGTAGAGGTGTGGCATTTGGGTACATTGCTCAGAGGCAGATTTAGAAATGTTAGGTCAATGGTAGAACGTGATGATCTTCAAGGTCTTTTCTACCCTCTATGAACTAAGTGGCACTAAATTTTTTTATTTCTGATGATTTCAACTTCCTTCCACAGTAAGAGGAAGAATGTCTTTTTTTCATATTTACAGATTTTCCTTCCTACCATCAGCATGAGGAGAAAAGTTTACTTCCTTTCTGTTGGAATTGACATTAAAACAAACATCTCCCTAGAACTAGCTGTTACCCTATTTTAGCTGATCCTATCCTATCAAGACAGCACTGTTGCTCTTCTTTCTCTTGTATTTATGTATCTTCCCTCTCCTCAAAGCTGAACAGTCAAGGAAATAAATTCCATTAAACCAATGTGACAAAACTTCATTGGGTACAACTACTTAAGTCTGAGAGGCAGTGAAATTACAGACACTATTCTTAAATCAGAAAACTGATGCACATTAATCTTTAAGTTTAAAACAGCGTATTTCTCATCTGCCCAGTATAAAATTTGGTTTACAGACATAAGTAATTTCTGGGTTGAGAGGCATAAACTAGCTAGTCTCTCTAATCACCTGTCTGGCTCTTTAGCAACAAGCTTTAAAGTCATGGTTAGACTTCCAGTTTTACAAACATTATTGTGCTTTAGTAAGAATATAGTAAAATAAGCTGCTGTAAACTAACAGCTTTAAGCAAAAAAAAATAAGGGATAAAGTCTTGAAATTAAAGGACATACTTATAGAAAGTTCACTGTGAACCATTCTTCATAGTCTGTATTCTGTTTAATTCCCATTTTCCAAAACTGTTTGTACAAATGGCTTTAGGTTTTACTTGAAGAAGCCAGGATATTCAGGAACAACCTGCTCTCTCAGTTCTTGGATATTAACTGTTCTGTCTTCTCATTTCTCAGTCGTATTGGTATTTGCACCAAATTGCAACAGTGTTTAGAGAAGTGAGAAGTTCCACTTATTGTGCAGGACCTCCATGCACTTTCTATCTAGAAGTTCAGAAGTCCACAAGAAGAGTACACAACTGAAAGGTTTTAATTCCATCTTCCATCTGAAAAACCTTATTATAAGAAGATGATCCGAGACAGTCCAGAACAAAGTACTGAAACAGAAGTTGATCACACTCAACATCAAGAGCTTTAACAGCACCTTAACAACATCTGTTAATGAGGAATAAGGACAATTCGACAGTTTTAAACATCTAAGTCTGCAACCACTCTGAGTGGAAGCGGTTCTGCTTGATATACAAATCTTCAGTAGCAGAGTCTGAATTCAAACTTAGTATGGCAAAGCTGAGTCTCTTCTAGAGGAAACAGTACATAAAACACTGCACTCACACAGTCCTTTCTGAAGCCCACTGCTACAAAAAAGTAGTCAAAGCCCACTACAGTTTGCACCAACAAACTTAAGCTCCGTGTTGCTGCATGACTTACCCGCACGAGTGCATCATCTATGATGTGATCACGCCTCACTTTGAGTCGCAAATACGGGTTGAGCTGCTGTCCTTGAACTAAGCTGTAGAGCACAGTTATGCGTCTTTCACTGTACATCCGGATTCTATTGTCATAATACAACCCCAGGTTCTTGGTAACAGCATTCAATATGAAGGGACATGTCATAAAAGAGAATTTATTTTCTGTTTCTACTTTGAAGAATGTATAGTCTTTGTCCATTTCTAGAACATCATTCAGTGGTTCATTAATAAATTCTTCAAAAGGGATAAGTGGTTTTCTGCAGTCTATAGTCTTAACACCAAGCTCAGTTTCCAGTGGGTCCACTCGAGGACCTTTTTTATTTCTTCTTTCCTCACCCAACAGCTCTTGAAGAGTTAGCTCACTTGATTCTGGGATGGGTTCTTCATCTTCCTCTTCATTATGATCTGTATCCACATCCCCTCCTACTACATTTGCATAGTAAACCATTTTCAAGCACTTTGAAGCAGCAACAACAGCATCATCATCATTCACTAGGTTCCGACTATTGAACTCATTGCTTATGACTTTGTAAGTAATAAGCTGCTGAAATGTTTCCATCATTCTCCGAATTTGGTCTGCTCTGTATTTAGACCACAATCTGACCAGTTTTGCTTGAGCTGCAAGGGGCAGTTTGCTCATCGCTTTGCAGAACAATGGTAGAGCCATTTCCAGATATTCTGGGCTATGAAGGTTGCCGTTCTCCATAACAATAATAAACAAATTCAGATAGTTAGGATCCCGAGAGTACACATTATGGTAAGTCAAGTCACATTCCACATTAGGTGACAAATACACAAGTGCATTTAAAAAGGCAGTTTCTATTTTTTCATTAGAAAGTAATCTATCATAGACCCGTCTGACTGCTTCAATATCTACAGACACTTCATCCGGGCCTAGTTTTTGGAGATTATTGTCTCCCTGTGTGTTATCACCTATTCTTGATGATGATGATGATGCACCTGAATCTTCTTCCATAGCAGCAGCTGAGCAGGCAGCTTTTTCCTTTTCATCTTCATCTTTGTCTTCATCCTTTCCTTGAAGAGACTTGAGCTCCTCCTTGGTGTGCTGCTTGGCTTTTCGGAAACTCTGTACTAATGCTTCAGCACTAGAAAATACTCTGCCAATCACCCGGATTAAAGGGGAATAATCCTCTTTCTCTCGACATAGTTCAAGAATTTCATATATTTTGTCTTCTGTTAGGAAAGTCACATCTATAAAGAGATAAAAGTATTAATTTTATTATGAAAAATATTTTAAAATATAAAATATTACCAAGTAGCTCTACTCAAGAAATCTTGAGACTGGAAACAACTGCATCAGTGCTGGGTAAATTCAAGACAGATACTTTATAATTTAATTCATATGTTTAAACTTTAACACACTTATATGAGTAAGACTGTGCCAATGCAGTCTGGTAAACGTGCACAGTTAAATACAAGTCATTGAACCATACACAAACTAAACTTTGTCAATCTCTTTTTAAAAACACAGCACACGTGCATGAACTTCATACAGTGTTCATCCTTTACAACTAGAACTTCAAGTAAAGATTCAGTAAGGCTTTTTTTTTTGTATATTAGAAGGAATATAGGAATTAAAAAAAAAAGCTTTCTAAAACTGATGCTTGCAAATCCTCCCCCTAGACTGAGTATGTGCTCAGAAATCTGTTGCCTTCTAAATTACACATACAGTTAAGTATGCAGGTGATCTCTTTGTATTAGATCTCATAGGTACAAAACACTTCGGTACACTCATCAACACACCACTGAAATTAACAAGTTGGTAACACACATCATCTGCATGGCCTCCAAACACCCTTCTGTTCCCACTTCCCAAACCTGACAAGAAACAAATCATTTGGTGGTACATTTGAAATTTTCCTTTCTCTTTAGAAAAAAAGAGAACACCTTGTTTACAGCTTTCTATGCTACTGCTCAAACAGAACCCACAGATGCTTTCAAATCAAGTGGTGATCTGGAGCAGGATTATCACATGATCAGACCATGAAAAGGTGTTCTAGTTTAAACAACTTCTTCTGAACTGACACAATTTAGTACTACAAGAAAACCTGTTTAGTAGCATCTCTAGAGATGTGAAGCACACATAACCAACCATGTATTCACCAACCATGCCAGAATAACTACCTCTTCAGAAAGGTCTAATTTTAGTAAGGACAATTTAAAGTACTTTGAAATGTAATTGCCTTTGCCAACATTCATTCCAAGCAGTCATTAAATCAAAAATACAACGTACATGATGCAAGAACAGACAATCTATTGATTTATACAGAGGCTCGAGCCATTCTTAGGGCATGTGTAACACATTAAAGATTAAACTTAATCTCAGTAGCATGACATCCAATCAGAGGACAGTGAATATTCGTCAAAACTAAAACTTATCCTGTCAAAAAAGAGCATTTACAGTATTTTCAAGCTTAGTGCACCATTTATTTTTATTTGTGTGTAGCATATGCTGAAGGAGGAAACTTGACTAAAAGTTTAACTGCTGATACAGATGCTGTTTCATGCCATAGCTCAAAAAGACTACAGTGTCAAGTATGGCTGAGGTTACTCATAGCATAAGAATTATCAGCAACAGTTCACAATTTAACAGTGTGATACATTTCCCATTTCTGTACTTGAACAGAAACTCTCCAGTCATTATTTTTAAGTTTTTAGTATTTAAGGTACCAACCATGTGCTATTTCCAGATAAAATTTTTACTACTAAGAACAGTTTCATAAGTTTTAAATCATCTCATAACCATCCCCTAACTGTGCTGTCATGAGGGTCTGTCTCATTTTTATTTTATAGCTGTGAGAACAGCTAGAGAAAAAGTATACGTTTTCTCCTAACTCAAGTCAATTTTAGGTGACTTGTGAGTATGTGAGCTTTACCACACATTCTCCTCTCATTCTTTGTACTGCAATTCAATGATCCAGTGAAGTAAACTTACCTCCTCTCAGACCATGTTCTCTGTAATACACCATGATAACTCTGTACATGAAGTCAAGTTTTAGTAGTGATCCTTGACTGTGAAAAAGGCTGCAGGTGATCTATATATTGCCAACATCACACTCCCTAATTATTAGATTAATTAATTATATTTTTACTATCTCTTACAAAGCTTTGTTATGATTGTGTGTTGATTTCCTGTTCAATGACCTTCTCTACTTCCAGTTGAATGCTTTGGTGACTGAAGTTGAAAATAGCTTCCCAGATAATTAAAACACTGATTTTGAAGGGGTGCTCTCTATATGACTACATGTGTAAACCATGCTTTTTATTTCCTTCCTCTTTTTGGACAACCACAAAAGTTACTACTCCTATCTGGACAATGGCCTCCAGATAATGGTTTCCCCAAAAGGTAATAAATAGTCAAAGGAATTAGCACTACAGAAAAGGAATGCTTTTGAGAGGGCATTTTTTCCAATTTAAAACTTTCAATCCTATGCCAAGCACAAAAACAAGGTGCATGTTGTCTTCCTCAGCTTTCTTAAACTTAACTGCAGTTTTTCCAGTAACTGTTTCTGCAAATGGACCTTATAAAAATAATCTTGTAATGCTAGATTCTTTTGACTTCAGAAGGTAACAGTCTTAGGTGAGCTTTAAGAACCCATTGATGCTCTCTGTCCATACAGTCACAAAGGGCAATACTTGTTACACTGAACCAGGTGAAGTTCAACTCACTGCTTTAAAAAGACAACCAGGACAACAGGACCAGATAGAAGGAGGGCATATCTCTATTAATAAACAAAGAGACAAATCACAACACAGATCTAATGTGCCTCTCACCCTTTCAACATGACATTGACTCACTCCCCTTTCCCATCTGTAATGTTTATCTCTTTGCTTATACTCATATCATAAATAATTTGTAGACAAATTTATACTTCCATCAGATAAATGAAAAAACTGATTATGATATTCATTAGAGCATCTTAGGTCCCTTATAACACAGTATCATGTTTTATTGCTGATTCTGTAGGACTTAATTTCTTTTCTGTAAATTGTTCCACTTTCTTCAGCTGAAATGAGTGAATCTGAACTGTATTCATACCAGTCACATAATCACAGAATGTCAAGGGCTGGAAGTGATCTCAAAAGATCATCTAGTCCAACCTCCTTATCAGAGCAGGATCACCTGTATCAGATCACAGAGGAACATGGCCAGGTGGGTTTTGGATATCTTCAGAGAGGGAGACTCCACAATCACCCTGAGCAGCCTGTTCCAGTGTTCTGTCATTGCAATGATACTTCAACAGTCTGCTCAAAGGTCAAGGGCTTTAATTTAAATTTAGCTTGTGACTCCTGCTTGTACCACAGGTTCTGCCAACAACTAAATTTTTTCTTGTAGTTTATATCTACTATTCTAGAGAGTTTGAAAAGCTAGACAGACGTTAAAAAAGACTCAGAGAACAGTATTTAATTTTTGTACACTTTGCCTATTTTAAGTTTAGCAAAGGTATTGCCTATCATCCACTGCATTGCTTCTTGTTATCTGTTAAATTTTTTAACATTGAATCTGGAATTGGTTGAAGTATAACTTCTAACACTCATTAACTACAGAAAAGCTATACTAGTGAAACAAAAGCAGTCATGCAACAGCACTTAAAAACCCTGTCCTTATTTGCAAAACCAGTCATCTCAAAGCAGTAAATGGACAGAGATTTTAACAGACATGGTAAAGATCCAGGTTTGAAATCAGCATGCAGCATTAAATCAGCCATTTTTCACAATCTATAATAAAACATTTGATTGCCCAGTATTTTACTTAAGCAGTCAGCAGAACACCAGCACAGTGAATTCTGTAGGCTCACACACATTAAATGTATTTTATTTTAGAAAAACTCAAAAATAGCTTACCTTTGAAGTCGTCTCTTGGGCCTTGCATCTCCTTCTTGTTCATTTTTCTGTCAGTGCAGGAATTGTTATGGGCACCTTTGGAATTGTTTTCTAGGTAAGCTGAGCTTGTTCCTTTCTTGGAGGGATGAGGATCACAGAGTTTTGCATTAATCTTATAAAGCTCGAGGGCCTTAATGGCTGCTGCATTGTTATCCATACGGAGAAAAGTTGGACAGGAAGCACAAAATTCATTCGTGCAGGCTTCATTTCCACAGCCCTCAGTTAACTGGTGGTAGTAGCGCTCTATTAGATGCTTTGCAGCTGCTCGCTTCCTGTAGCAAACATTCAAACAGTAAGTACAAGGATTAGTAGAACTTTCACATACAAAGCTCATTCAAAAGCATCAGCAACACAGAGATTAGCCAGGCCCTGAAACACAAGATTTGTGTGTCATAAAGGACACAGACTTTTTTTTTTTTTTTAAATGCAGGATTTTCACTGTGACTAATGCAAATATTTTTAACAATTTAATTTCTAGGTCTCATGTAAATGAAAGCCTGTTTATGCACGGCTTTCAGCTTTACATTCTAGTGTTACAGTGGTCACTATACTCTTTGGTTATGAATAATCCTAATTGACATTGAAAAAATGGAGCAATTTAGATGCAAAACAAGGCCGCAAGTGATACAGAACTGAATCTCCTACAGGTGATTGAGTCTGATGAATAGTACTGAGGTGTGGTTGCCACTGACAAAGGAGGGAAGCACAAAATGTAAACAAACCAGATATTTATTTAGTAGCACTACCAACATCACACCAATGGGATATAAACCCTTTTTTAAAAAAAAAACAAAACAAGATTACAGATAAGTTATCAGATTTAGACTGTTTAAGTCTATACAGAAAATACTAGTTAGCTAAATTGATGACAACCATTATAATGGATGAGCATGAGGCTGAATATATCTCTCTCTTCAGCTTAAAAAGTATATGGTTCTCTAAGAAAAATTCTACCAAATCCTTGACTTTCTCCTGTAATCATACATGGCAAGTACATATTTGAAGAATTACAACAGTGTTTCTACACAAGTTAATGTGTGCAATACTACATATACGCACAAGAAAGTTTAATAAGGTTATAGACTTAAACATGAAAGTAGTAAAGAAATTGCTGGACAGCTACAGGTAACATGGACAGAAGCAGCTGCATGCAATACCAAAAATAACATAGCTGACCCACATTTTGGGAAGAAACCCCCAAACTTTAACCTGAGTTATTCATGAAAAATACCAACTATGAAGCATTTCAGACATGGTAAGGTGTAACATGCAGGCTTTTTACCTAATTGTAATGGTACTGTATGATAAAGATTAGAACATAGGAAGCAAGATTTTTATCAGAAATTGAGATATTGTCTTTTCCAATGTTGATGTATGCACAGATTCTGCACAGAACAAGTGCTTGAGAACTGAAGTTCTAGACCCACTGGCACCATGCAGCATCTGCTGCACCTGTCTGTTCATACTGGATGGATAAGACCTTCAAAGCAGATGCTTCAAAATGTCCTCAAGTTCTGAAAGCAACTATGAAAGTGTATATTACTTAGCAGTAATATCTTTGCTGCTTCCTTTTCACTCTTTAAGATTTCATGATCCCAGAGAAGAAAATCTTACAAAGAAAATCATTACCTCAGTATCTGCCTGACCTTCCAAGTGCCCAGTGGGTTTCAAGACAAAACACACTGAAGAGAAATTTTCAAAACAGTTCAAGATAGAGTGGAAGACCATACAAAAAAAACCCCACCCCAGCATCAGCAATATTGAAGCCATTACTGTATATACAAAGGACAGCTGTATTCTGATCCAAAGACAACTCTAACCTCTCTAGTTTTTGTATGAAGATTTAACAAAACCTGCCCCTCTCAACATACATACATATATCTTTCATGTTTCAGCATTTGGTATAGAGGCTCTAAAAAAAAACAGTGTTTTAACACAGTTTAGACCAGTACACCATTTCAAAGACTCCTATTCTTGAATGACAAGATTTTGTTCATTCTTGACTTTAAATCTGAAGGTCTAGAATTACCAAGAGTGTGAAATATTGTCATTTGAAAGCAGGCAATATCAAAGTTCTACACGTAAAATATTGCCACCTGTCTCTCCAATATGCTTCTTTCTTACTCCTCTTACAGCCTCTCCTGTGCATTACTTTGATGCCTTCGCAAAAAAACTTTATCTCAGGTTGAAACTTACTGTTCCTTTAATTTTCATCCTCTCTCAGTGACAGTATTTTCCACAGTGCATAGAAAATGGCTGTTACTTCATAAACGCATTTTAACTTCATCCATCCTCATTTCCTTATTTCTGCATTGCAGTCAATACGTAGATCTTTTCTCCCCATAGTATTCTGACCTATGTAATACAGCTACAAGTGTTACATGGATTATTTCTCACAGCTGCTCTGCATCCACACTAGGGATGCAGGTGTGTAATTATTTACCTAAAGCAGATGGAGTTCTCATTCACATTAAGTATGTTGTGAAAACCTGACTAGTTCCCTAAGAAGAGAGAAATTGTATTTTCAAGCTGAAGAAATTCTTAGTCTTAGAGGAATGAATATATTTCTAGCTTACACAGCATCTCATTTGTGTAAAGTCATTTCAATGTATAAGCAGAGTTATAGTAACAATGTAAGACTTGAGTCTGGTCATATCCAAGATGCCAGGAGAGAAAATTAAGCTTAAATTTATCTCAATTTCTGAGGCACTTGAGTTTTTCCATCCAATATTTAACTACTAATTACTTCTCAAACTGTGCTATACCTACAATAACACTGTTTGTACAAACTTTTTCATGTTGACTCATGGCCTCAGACTCACTGACTCAAATTCTGTGAGGTTCTATTAGACACAAAAGGTTCAACTGAAACACTTGATTTTTTTTTTTTTTATTTAATTTAAATCAGCTATGGAAACAAACAATGTACAACAGTACCAGAACAGAGTAGTATTAAAATTTTCCTCCACCTCTCCCTGGCAGCTGCTCCATAGACTTCTGACATGGCCTCAGATAAATCAAAGTTAAAATTAAAAAACAAACAAAAACCACACTACTTAAAGTGAAAATACAGACCTAAGAAGGTAGAATAGAATTTAGTGAGCCTTCAACAAGTTAGCTTTTACTGAGGCCCACCCTATGAAAGCACTTAGAGAGAACACGGTTCCAAGCAAATATGTGATTTTACAGAACTATTAAATTATTCTATACCATATTCTCATTGGGTATTTGAAGAATGCTTGTCATTGTCTACTTCTAACAGTCCACATTTCCTTATATTATTCAGATTTTTTTCAAAAGTAGCATCTCTTGTATATTCTCCAGAAGTGAAATTTTTATCTCTCTTTACATTCCCTTGAAGAAAACTTAAGTTCTAAACCTGAGGCATTAAAATTGGTTCATGTAACGGAACACACAACTCCTCTCTGTTCTTTGCTCAGGCTATGCTTTGAAGACTGCAGCTCCCTGTAACTTCTTACACAGGGATTCAGTAAAGAGTAATTTGTTCCTTTATAAACTCAGTGACTTGTTTGCTGCACATCAGCACATGGACACCTAGTATAGGTAAGGTTGCAGAGACATGTACATATGTATTTGCAGAGTCACACACTTGCAAATCCAAATATGAAACTGCACTTGTGTTGCAGCTGTAAATATGTCATACATGCATACATAACCTTAAGGATTCATTCCTATACAGTGGGTTGTGTATAACCTTCTCATGCAAAATGTGCTACTTCAGTGAAGAAAGGCACCTAAACTAGATGTCATCTTCCTTCTTCAAAGCCCAATTATTTCACAGGCATGTTTTTCTGATTAAAAATTAATTAATGTAGTACTTTACAGTACTTACAAAATATACGTCTTTACAATTTTTTTTTTTACTATTACTTTGCCTTTGCAATTTTAATACTGCCGAAACTGAAGTATCACTGGGAACATGCACCACTGAGCCTGTCTTTCTAGATATGCAGGCAAAAGTGCCACATTTTGGGTCACCAAGCAATTTCTGACTGTCTAAAACCAGTGCAACAAGCAACTGTGCATACTTACTAAAAATTTCCTATGTTACAGCACCTAGTTAGTTCAAGATATCTGACAAACACAAAGTAGAGAAAAATGCTACATAGAAATTTTTGAGGAAAAAAAAAGTTTAAACATTTAAGAAGTTTTAGAAAAAAATGAAGCATATAATTTTTAAAAAGTTCACCTACAAAGCAAAGAATTTTCATTTAAGTTTTGAAATTTGACTAAAGTGAAACTATCTGCATAAATGCATTGGTTTTGCTTTAAGTTTACCTAAATTTTATAAATACATATGAAACTTTCATACTTGACTAGAAGTATCAGTATGAAATGATGTATTTCTGAACAGTTTCCACTTGGGGCATCACTTCAGTATTATTTCTATGCAGAACTCTCACAACATGGGCAGTTTTAGTAAGTAGAAATTTACAACACTCTCTTTTAACAGATCTATTAGGAATTCAGAAGTGCTCCAATGTTCATAAGCTATTTTCTTCCTTAATGTAAAAAAGAAAAAAAAAAACCTAACAAAACTATTGATGGGCATGGAAACTAGAGAAAAAATGTTTGTCTTTTGGATAGGAAAAGAACAGGAACAGGTATTTTTAGCACTAGCAGCAAAACATTGGCAGGAACATAGAAGCCTCTATCTACATCTCCAAGAATTACACTATACTTCAGAAATAAGACGATTAGCAGTTCAGTAGCTTAAGCAAACAAGTGTCAGTTATAGATGAACATCTTTGTGAAGTTAAACACTGCTTTCTGAGAGTTTCAGCTTCAACCTTGGCATGTTGGTTTCTTGATTCTGTTTCCTTAGCATAAGAACAGCAGTGCTACAGAAGAGAAGAGAAGCTTCCAGTAAAAGCACTGCCCACACAGGCCCTTCTGAAGTGTCCTTATGCCAAACTGCCTAACACTCCACTTGGCTGGAGCCAAGCCCCCTGTTCCAGCAGTGACGTAACACCTTTTGCCTGCCTTGGGTACTGGCACTCCAGCAAACATGTTTGTAAATGCAGACACACAGGGAGCTCACATTTCCCAAACCTCATTCTTTTCACTGTGGATAGCCCCAACAGCTGGGTTGCAGACTGAGTCCCGCCTTGATCCATACTGGCTTCACCCAAAGGACCTATCCTCCCCACCATGCAATCTAGATCCACTGTGCCATCAGAAACATTATATGCTGGCAAAGCAAAGCCAGGCATAGCACTTCCCCTCAGGAAGGGTGAACCTCAGTACAGAAGAGTTGTCTTGGAGGAATGCAGAAACACAGAGAGAGGAGGTCAAGAATATCATCAGCACGTATCTACATCTCAAGCTTGTCTCACAGACAAATTACCTTGCTACAGACATACTAGAAAAGCACCCTTCATTACTGCCCTTTCCTCTTCAGGCTATTAATTCCAGGACTTAACAGAGGTAATATCCTTCCACAGACCAGCAGGTTTCATACTTTGATTTTTCTTATCTGTCCTTATTAAAGTATGCAGGGTCTGTCACTTACGTCATCTGTCCAACATTTAATTAGCCATAAAACTGGGAGATGAATAAAGCATCTATTACACCCTGCCTTTTTTATCCCACCAATTTCAGGAAAAATCCCCACTTGCCCACCACCATTATAGGTCTGAAGCCATTAAATAGCTGATTATAGGAGAAAAAAAAATATTAGGCAATTACTAAAAGCAATAGACACATGTAAATGGTAATGACTGTAAGCATATTGGAGTGTGTTTTAAATACTATACTCATGTCCACAGAATCAGTGTTTTTGAAAAGTCAGGAAGAAATGTAGCCCTCATTTTAAAAGCCTATAAATTTATCTAACTACAAAGAAAAATTGTATTACTGCTGGAATAAACCTAGTAACAAGTTTAGGATTGAGTAAACTTTTAACATCTTACTGTCTTTGAACAAATTTGTATCAATAATAAAGAACAAGTGCATGAAAGTAAAAAATATCAATTGTTAAACTTCTGCAGAATGATCAAGTGTAACCACACAAAACATACAACAGCTCTACAAAGTCCTGAAATCTAACACTTTGTACTTGCTAGAGGCCATGATTAGACCAACTTTCACTTCATTGGAAATAAGTTAATAACAGAAATTTCACATACTTGCAGGAATCTTTCAGCCTAGCTTTTATATTCAGGACAAAAAATAAAATAAAATATCAAGCAAAATATTCTTTAGTCTTCTTTAGCACCTTCCATGATGCTTTCTCTTGGTTAAAAAAGTCCTGGCACGCAAGCAAGTGCAACTAAACTTCAAGTGAACAAAGTTAAATTTGTCAAGTATGACATTTATATACTGTGTTTTGATCAGCAATTTAAATAAAGGAGATTAATCTTAGCACTACAGTGAGATGTCAAAAGATACAGATAGTATGCCAGAGATGTTGATTCAGATTAGACAGAACATCTACAGATTGGACCACCAAAATGTTTCAGGAGAAGACATGAGACAAATTTCTGACAAAAATATTATCTAAGAGGAATGACCATTGCAACATGTAAGACTGACCTGTAAAGAAGATACGTCAAACTTATACTTCCACAGAATGACAGAATTATTGAGGCTGGACTAGATTTCTGAGATCATCAAGCCCAGCCTAACTCCTAACCCTAATGCCATCACATTGACCAGACCATGTCACCAAGTGCCACATTCAATCTTTCCTTAAACACATCCAGGGACAGTGACCCCATCACCTCCCTAGGCAGTTCATGCTAGTGTCTAATTACCCTTTCCATCCTAACATCCAACCTAAACCTCCTGTGGTAGTTTAACCTTCTAGCCTACTTCTTAGTTACAAACATAGGACAATTCCAGAGATGCTGAATAGAGAAAATTGTAAAAGGCAAATAACGGATTTGATATGAAAGAAAAATGGTAAGTCTATATTATTCCATATGCTTGCTGGATTACTATATAAGTTTCCTGTACAAACTACTCTTGCCCCTTTCCCCCTCCCCCCCGCCTGCCTCTGCCATTCTGCTTTGGATTACTCCCTTATCTCTTTCCTGACTTTCTGCTAGTGTATTGTGCCTGTGAGGTACAAAGAAAGCAGAGGCGTAGGAGGCTGTGGGTAGCTGCTTCTGGGTTTGTCCAGGGAAGGATACTTGTTGTTGTTTCCAAATTGAAAGTAATTTTAAGTATCTTTTGTACAACTATATAGCATTTTATGCTTTTAGAGTTTAGCTGGCTTGTAAGTATAGTTTCATTTTGCTTTTAAACCTTCTGCTCTAGCCTGGTAATTTATTTTGGGCGTAATTTCAACTCACCACATTTTATTTGGCAACCAACATGGGGCTCAAACCCACATTCCCTACTATGCACTGGCTCCAGAAAAGATTGAACATTACAATGGTTTACTGAAAACTGCCCTAACAGCAACGGGGAGGTGGAACTTTGAAAAACTGGGACAAACATTTAGTACAAGCAACCTGGTTGGTAAACAGTAAAGGTTCTGTAAATCAAGCTGGACCTGCACAATCAAACCTGTTACAAACAGCAGAAGTTGGCAGAGTTCCTGTTGTACAAGAAAAAAATACTAGGAAAAACTGTTTGCGTATTTTCTCCTTCAGGCAAGGGAAAATCTGTCCAAGGGGGTAGTATCTACTGAAGGTCCTGGTCGTACATACTGCGTAATGCAAGAGAACAGTGAAATTCAGTGTGTTCCACAAAGGAATCTAACTTTAGCTGAGAGTTTAGATTCAGAGCATGTAAAACAAGCTGTTAAGGACTTTTCAGGTAAAATGTGGCATCCAAAGAAAGAATCCATGGTACACGAGCACAAACCCTAAGTCACCTAGGGGACTCTGTTCTTCTACTATCTGCAGAGAGACATTATTTTTCTGTTTCCTAGACTTCTGAATCACCTACATCTAAGATAACCATAAGGGAGAATGAACTGGGGAAAAAAAAGTACTTTATTACTCATTATTGTAGATATTTTTTCAGATTAGATGGACAGCTTTATGAAAACAATGGAATGATATACAAAAGGGGTAGATTGAAGTATGGCAGATTGATTACATCACTCTACCTTTTTCTCATTCTAGTAAACACCTCCCCTGGCACAGCTTTAGGCCATGCCCTCTCATCTTGTCACAAGTTTCCTGGGATAAGAGCCTGACTCCCATCTGTCACGGGATGAGCTAATCAAACGCAATATCCCGTGGGAC